>JABFEY010000004.1:303504-728853 GCA_013618495.1 Fusarium longipes
AGAAAGAGGCCCTAGAGACCCTATGACCATGAGAGAATGCTATTATTAAGGGCCAAGAAGAATTATAATAGTATAAATCTAAATCACAAATGCTCAGAACGATTACGATCCTATCAGTGAACTGGTGACTTTGAAGAAACATACTTACCCCCCTAACTCTAAAGCTCAATTGTATACATCTCCTGCGGTGATTCGTTTTGTATTTGTAAGGTAGCGGAGTGTTGTGAAGTACCCAGGTAGAAAGTTGTAGTCGTGTAATGTTATCACCCAAACGAAGCTCTCCAGCTACCGCAAGAATGGCGCATAACCTCTTGATACAGGCAGACGCAAACATGTTCAACCTCATAGTATCTCAATTGTCCGTTTGAAAGCATCCAATCAGAGCAGGTTGCGTGGTCTAGTTGGTTATGGCATCTCGCTCACACCGAGAAGGTCCCCGGTTCGAGCCCGGGCGTAACCTCACTTTTTGACTTTTAGGCCTACTGGCAGAGTCTTGAAGTTTATTTTTGCCTCAAGTTGTGAGTCATGTAAGTAATCATACGAATGACCTGCTACGGGTAACTCATCTGAAAGAAGTCTATGAAGTCTATCCTTGTGTTGCATCTACCGACTTACCGTCATGTCAGTGGACAACCATGTATAGATAGGTTTCCAGGGTGAGTTCGCATGCAGTTGAGATATTCTACTACATTTTATGTGACTGCTCTGACAATAATATTGATCTTATATCCATCATGAAGTAGTGAAGATAGAGACACCAAGTAGATACGCCAAGACATCTAATGAACCATCCAGCTAATGACCCGAGCCCGGTTTAGTCCAGTTCGCCTACTGTCAACTTCTTCTCATCGACTCGAGATATTGAAGATGCTACATGCGATATGTTCATTTATTAGTACACTGTCTAGTGCAGAGACATCGAGACGGCATAGATGCTCCGTGATATCCTAGCCATCTCTGTACAGTTGTTGTCGGATGAAGCGGCATATAGTGCCTGCATCCCATCCTTTTCAGATTCAGCGCGGCTCGCGGTCTCTTATAAGAACAAGGCTTCTTTCGATACTCGACCATGGGCGTAATTATGATGTTAGCCCTCAAGCCATCTCGGCGTACTATGAGGTCTCTAGCCTTGTGACTATCTTGAGTTACAGGGTCTCTCCGCATTAAGGAAACAAGGAAACTACGGCGCATCATTAGTGAAACGTGGAAAATGCGGAGAGAGCCAGTCAAGTCAGTTGACGCGTTGGAGCGGCTTCGGTGCGCGGTTATCTCGAGGTGGGGTTCACTTATCAACCGCAACCCTTTACGTACTGGTTATCATTTCTAGAGAAAGCTAAGACCATTCATTATCAGCTCATCTCAGCTTTAATCTCATCCATGCTGGAGTCTTGCAACAATCTGGGGAAATGACTCCATTGCTTATCCGAGGTGGAGATTTGGGTCAGTTTGTTATCTGATAACATCGGGATATCGGCAGTATTTATCACCTATCTATAGAGTACACCCAACCATGCATCCCTACAAGGCTAACAAGATATGCTTACTGGCACACATACAATAAGGATTAGCCGCGCTGTCAACTCAATTGTAGCCGCGTTCATTCTCATGTCCTCCTTTGTCTTGGTCGGGTACTGATCAGCAACAATGACCACATGTCAAGCCACTAGATTACAAGTACCCCAGACAGACTAGACTATTTCAGGATAGAGATAACCAGACCCAAATCGTGGAGTTCATCAGCAATCAGCCCCTCCCTAGCTAAGGCTCTAACGACTTCTATACGGGACTGCTAGCCATGCCCTGTCGGTTCTAGCCCTTGTCCCTTCTCCTTGGTGAGACCGAAGCGGACGGACCATTTTCTTGATTCTCTTCTATTTATTTTAGATGATAATAATGCCCAATCTCCTCTTTCCTCTTTTTTACTTTTGGATCCATCATTCAATTAATTAATTCGTTCCATTTTTGTTAATTCAATTCAGTCGCTCCAACTTCTTGACTCATTAAAACATATACCCACTTCTTGTCTTCTCTTCATCCATCGGTCCTCATTAATTGCTCATCACAATGGAGTCGTCCTCCCGCAGCGGCGACGCTGATCAGGCCCTCGCCCGTCTGGGCTACAAGGCCGAACTCCCTCGAAACCTCAGCATGCTCAGCGTTCTGGGTCTATCCTTCGCCATCATGGCCGTCCCTTTCGGCCTCTCGACGACAATGTACATCACCCTAACCAACGGTCAAGCCGTCACCGTCCTCTGGGGCTGGGTCTTGGTCTCTCTCATCTCGCTCTGCATCGCCGCCTCTCTCGCTGAGATCTGCGCCGTCTTTCCTACCGCCGGAGGTGTCTACTACTGGAGCGCAATGCTCAGCACTCCTCGCTACGCGCCCATCGTCAGTTTTGTTGACGGCTGGCTCACTCTTGTCGGCAACTGGACCGTTACCCTGTCAATCAATTTCTCGGGCGCTCAGCTAATTCTTAGCGCCATTACCATCTTTAACGAGGACTTTGTCGCCAACACCTGGCAGACTGTCTTGTGCTTCTGGGCTGTCATGATCGTGTGCGCTCTTGTAAATGCTTTCGGCTCTCGGTATTTGGATCTCATCAACAAAGTCTGCATTTACTGGACTGGCGCCAGTGTCATCATCATCATTGTCACTATCCTTGTCATGGCTCCCGAGCGACGGTCCGCCGAGTTCGTCTTTACGCACTACGACGCTTCGGCAAGTGGCTGGCCCGAAGGTTGGTCCTTTTTCGTCGGACTACTGCAAGGTACGTGTGCCAAGTCTCAATCCTGCAGGCATGCATTCTCATACGTGAATCTAACAATTAATTAATCGCAGGTGCATATGTCCTCACTGGTTATGGCATGGTCGCTTCCATGTGTGAAGAAGTCCAGAACCCTGAACGTGAAGTCCCCAAGGCCATCGTTCTCTCCGTTGCTGCCGCCGGTGTCACTGGAATCATCTACCTCATCCCCATTCTTTTCGTCCTTCCTGATGTTCAGATGCTTCTTGAAGTCGCCAACTCTCAACCCATCGGTACACTGTTCAAGGTCGTCACTGGTTCTGCTGCCGGTGGCTTTGGTCTCCTCTTCCTGATCCTCGGCATTCTCATGTTTGCAGGCATTGGCGCCCTCACTGCCGCTTCTCGCTGCACATATGCTTTCGCCAGAGATGGAGCTATTCCTGGATACAAGCTATGGAGCCGAGTAAATACGCGATTCGACATGCCCGTCAATGCTCTCATTCTCTCCACCGTCGTTGATTGCGTTCTCGGCTGCATCTACTTCGGTTCCTCCGCCGCCTTCAACTCTTTCACTGGTGTCGCCACCATCTGTCTCGCTTCCTCCTACGGCGTTCCCGTCGGCGTCAACCTTATCCGCGGTCGCAAGATTGTCAAGCACTCCCCCTTCCCTCTGGGCAAGTTTGGACCTCTCATCAACGGCATTTGCGTCGTGTGGATCCTGTTCTCCATCGTCATCTTCTGCATGCCTGTGTCGTTGCCTGTCGATGCAGTTACCATGAACTATGCCTCTGTCGTCTTTGCTGCATTCGCCGCCATTGCCATCATTTGGTATCTTGTTTATGCTCGCAAGAACTTTACTGGACCTCCCGTGTATGATGGAGATGCTTTTGAGCCGGGTGTGCAAGTTCTCAAGGGACAAGAAGGTAGTTCGCCTGTGCATGAGGGTGCAAGCGATATTCCAGAAAAGGATTCTAATTAATTTGGCAGGTATTACCGAGAAGCCTGTGTCATAGGTAGTTGATTACATATGTATCAATGAATTCTTATTTACTGTTCTACAAATCTGACCGCTCCATTTGACCCTGTTATCTGGCAAGCTCTCATATCACCAGAAAAGACTCGTATAGCAGATGGTTATTTTGTTCTTCAGACCACAAGTTGGACGTGGCAATGGTTTGTTAACAAGGAAAAGATCAGTCTAACTGGAATAACTTCATAGGTTTTGGTTCTATCTGTGCCTCCGTCAGTGAGATCTGAACGGCTGTTGGATTTCGTTCAGGCATCTTCGAAGAGATGAGATCGTTTAGTATTCTTCTACGAGGTTACAATGAAGCATTTCGGTATGGCGGAGATCTAATAAGCTTTCGGTGGAGTAACATTCTGGCGTGGCTACTACTGTTGATCAACTCACATCAGCATTGTCGGGAGGTCAGGAGGGGCGTTAACGAATACACGATTTCTATAAACCGCGACTTTTAAGTGAAAACCCAGATATCCACTGGCTCTATTAGCTAACAACTACTAATGTAAATATCAATGGATCATCGGTTATTAGAGCCTGTGTACAGTAGCTGAACCAATCGGGGCTTGATCAACACTACATCTCGTCCAAAGTTCATTATTGTTGAAGAGGAAGAATTCTAGACTTCCTGGAGCTTCACGCTGTCAATGAGCTTTTTTATCTGGACTCATACTGACCCAAAATTGATTCGATAGTGTAAAAAGAAACATGCCGCAAAAGCAAAAAATGAGGTTCTGCCCGGGCTCGAACCGGGGACCTTCTCGGTGTTAACGAGATGTCATAACCAACTAGACCACAGTACCAAGCTGTTTTTGTTGCAGGGGGAGGCTTGAACAAGGATTATATCGCGCCGCTGTGCTGTAATAAGCATCGCGCAATCTGTTAACCTCACAATCAAGAAAGATAATAATACACCAGAGCTGGGGAAATGTAGATATGAAAAGACTCCTCGAGTCCAATTGATTGACTTGATGCGAAAGTTTATCTTCGCTACTCATATGGTAAGAAATCCTAAGAGAATAAAAAAACACTGAATCATTTATCGCTGTAACCCCGTAACCTCAAAATAAATAGAAGCAGAAAGAATGAATTCTCTCACATGCCATTAGTCTCCTCGCCGTCTACCATGACGTTATTATTATGATGATGATGCTGGTGATTCTCGTGCTGCGACGACGGGTTGTTCTTGGATGCGAGCAGCGACTCCAGCAGTGAGCCAATCTCGGGGTATATCTGCTCAATGCTCGCCAGCCCTTCTGGACCCAACTGCACCATGACGCTAAACATGTTGGCGAACCGGGCTGCTTCTGTCCCGCGCGTCACGGCGGCCTGAAGGTCTCGTATGTCCGACTCCAGGCCGCCCGAGTTCTTCTCCGCCATGTCGAGATCGTCCGTGGCTCGCTTGAGCTCGTCTCGTTTTGCGCTAATGGCCGACTCTTGATTCTTGATCTCGTCGGCCCTGGCCGCTCGGCGCGTGTTGTATTCGCGTATTGCTTCGACTATTCCGGCCATCCCAGAGGGTAGGGACTTTTCGTCCTGGAGGGCCGGTAGCTGTAGCTGTGACCCGACGGCGTCTTCGAGGGCGGTCTCTTCTATGAGTCGTCGCAGATTTGCTTGGGATTCGGCGATGTCGTCGTGAATGGCTTGCACGCGATCTTGGGCGGCGCGGAGTTTGCTCATCGCTTCTTGGTGCGTTGTTCTGTGGGGGAATATTTCTTGCTGTGCGATGGCGAGTGAGGCACGTATCGTTCGAACGTGGGCGTCAATCGCCGCCACGAAAACGTTTGTCGCCGGTTTTAATGCTTCCTGGAGGTTGTTGGGCTCGAGAGAGCGGGTAGCGTTGGCCTGAGAATCATCAGTAAAGCTGTCTCTAAAAGTCAATTGCTCCAGACTAACGGTTGCGCTGGGTCCAAAAGACGAAGCCATCTGGAAGGTAGCCATTGGAGAACTAAACATCATCAGACTCTGCGCCGCCGAAAGACGCGACCCTTCTGGTGAGCTGTGTCGGATGCGTTTCTCTATCGGGCTGGGTATCGTGGTAGCTGGCCGTTTCAATTGCCGAACGCTGCGAGAAACAGGAGGAGATGGGGGAAACTCTGAAGCGACGGTTATAGACGATGCCATGTGCTCCTCGCTCTCCTCCGAAGACGTGTGTCGACGCGATCGCGATGGGTCGATTGGTGAGTCCGGAGCACTATAATTTGCCGTCCTCCTTCGTCGCCCAGAGCGCCTCTCGACAGTACCCCCATCATCACCAGTATCTTCCTGAGCATCTGGTGACTGGGGCATGGTCCTCACGAATCGCTTCTTCGCAGCATGAACATCCTGCGCCATCAACTTCCCAGCGTATGAAGGTTTGCGATCGCGCGCAAGAGACTTGCGAAGCTCCGACTGAAGATCCTGCAACGTGTCGCCCGGGTTCCTGGCGACATGGTCCGCAACGAGGGCCAGGTCCTCGAGCAGATTGATGGCCCACATCTTGGGAGGTGCTTCTGGGACGATGTCCCAAGGCCAGACGCCCATGGCCTTGTAAATCCGACGAGCAGCGCGGGCGCCGCGTGTTTGTAGGTATGTGCCGTGAGGTTCTGGGATGCGAATGGTGTCAATATTGTTATCGAGAGCAGCGTCAGCCTCGATGATCGGCGACTGCGCGTTTGGCGGCCGTGTCGAAGGCATCGCGCGGCCCAAGGCAGAGGGCAGCAGGGAGAGAAAGACGGTTGGGGTAGGTACGTATGGCTATGACATTCAATTGAGGTGTGTGACTAGCGGTATGTATAAAAATGATGTGTATCAAGGTCCCAACCGCGGGCAAAAAGCCGGGTCTGGCGCCGTGGTGGTATCTGAAGTTGCTCACAATTGCGATGATCTCTCCCCAGCCACATCATGGAGCGCTTCGTCTGATGAGCTGAGCCTGCCTCATGTATAGTCACGTGATATGACAGCTGCTGATCCCCGCAGTCATGAACTCATGATGTCGTTTTATGGCTGATGCTGATGGTCAGATGAATTGATTTTACTTTTGAAACAACAATTAACTCTTGTACAGTCTTTATGATGCTGATGATTAACTTGGAGATTCTTTTTGCTGTCTTGTAGCCTCTGTGCTTACCTAGAATGGTTGTAACCTTAGGCGAGGACTAGCCCATGTCCCCAAAAGCAAAAACATCATCCGATTCAATTATGATTTTGGTAGGCCTCAAAATGACTATCGGATCATACCAATGCCGAGTTATCTACTGTTGGTGTGCTATTCTATACTTTTGATTCAATTGTATCAATCTTTTCATGAGTGCATCGCATATTCGAAGCTTCATATTGTAGATATGAGCTTATATTATTGATTGACTCGTTGTAAATAGACTGACGACAGATTTACAAATATATAGCTTTATAGACGAAGATTATAATACTCATTCACTTGAAATGAAACTCATGACATGGTACTGTCAACGTTGTGTAATATTCACATTTCAAGGCGTATTACAAGAGATATCTGAGAAGCATGATAAAGGCCATGATCATCTCCACTCATAGAAAATTGGATCACAAGCGATTGACTAACCATCAACAGATGCCACATATATCACAAGTGAGACTTCTAATTATTTGGCTTGTAACTTATTGATTTGTTTGAATCATCTCAGACTATTCACATCATTTCGTTATGAACCAAACCAAGCTCAGTCCTCGTCATTTATCGTACCCTGTTGTAATACTGCCCAATAGCCTTATCAAGGACAGCCTTGACCTTGGAAGGATCCAACTTCTCCTCTCGGTTGAAAGTGTACAAACCATTAACCTCCTGCTCAATATCGGCACTACACGTACCATCAGTATAAACACGCGACACCAAAATCAGACATGACTTACAGTTGGGTGTACACAAACGCACAGCAGTGGCCTCCAAGCACGATCCCGTTGACCAGACGCTCAATCCTCTTGACGAGGTCATCAGGGTTCGTGGCAGTGGTGTAGCCCCAGTCCAGGTCTGCTCCCTCCTCCTTCTTAGCGGGAGCAATGTTTACACCGCCGAATTCAGTGTTCATGACGGGTGCACCAGGTTTGTGCGCTGAACCCTCATCAACGCCAGGGATGGGCTTCAGGAAAACACCGCGGCCTCCAGCCTTGGGACCGATAATGCCTTCGAGGGTGGAGCACGTCTTTTCTATCTCGGGACCATCGCTGTAGTCGTGGAATGTGGTTAGGTCGGTAAGGACATGCTGCCAGCCGCAGTTGTCGTTGATACTTCGAGTATCATCGAGGTTTCTGGCAATATATCAGTATGTGATTCGATTTAAGTAGTGATCGAGCTTACTTTGTGAGGTAATAGAGTTGACGGATATGGTTTCGCTGCTCAGTATTGTCTTCAAGATTTGGATAGGCCCAGCTCTCGTTCACAGGGGTCCATGTCACGACGGAAGGACGGTTGATGACCAACTTGACAGCTTCAGTCCATTCAGCGTTGAAACGATCAATGTACTCAGCACTGAACGCATAGGCATTGGCAATCTCGCCCCAGACGAGGAAACCAAGCTTGTCAGCCCAGTAGTAAAACAGCGGATCCTCAACCTTTTGGTGCTTTCTACAGCCGTTGAGACCCATTTTCTTGGCAAGCTCGATATCAAGCTTGAGGCTCTCAGAGCTTGGTGGTGTCATGAAAGTCTCGGGCCAGTAGCCCTGGTCAAGACACAGTGCCTGGAAGTAGGGCTTGTCGTTGAGGCGCCAAGTGCCATCGCCTGTTGTCCAGTTGATGTTTCGCATACCGGTTGTGGTGTGAACTTGGTCGATGATTTTATCGCTGTCGTCGTAGAGGCGAATGACGAGATCGTAGAGCTGTGGGTGTTCAGGAGACCATAGCGCAACACCATCGCGCCAGGCAAAGTCATTTTCTAGAGGCGCCTTCTCGAGAACGGACTGTGGCAGCTTCGATCTCTGCTCTTCAGATAACCTGACGTTGAGCTCGACAGCCACCGAGTTGGTCTCTCGAGGAAGGGCCTTCTTCTCGGATTTGGCCACGGGGATACCCGCAAAGCTTGCCTCGAGCTCAACGCTGTAGTCTTTGCCCACACGCCTTCCCCTTGTGGCGATAGTGCTACGAAGCTGGCCAGAATGGATATCGTTGGACTTGATGACAGTGCCAGAAGAGCTATCAGCAATGCGAGCAGAAGGAACAACCTCGAGCCAGACAGACTGCCAGATACCGCCAGAGGGTGTGTAAAAGATGGTCTCTGGCTTGGCAGCCCAGTATTGCTTCCCTCGAAGCTGTGTCAGGTCATAAGCTGAATCATAGACTCGGATTGTGACACGGTGGGTAGTAGCGTCTTTGGCCGCGTCTACGGCATCAGTGATGTCAACCTCAAAGGGAACATGGCCACCCCGATGACCACCGACATACTCCCCATTGACCCAAACAGTAGCCTCATAATCAACAGCTCCAAATCGCAGAACCAGTCTATGATTGATTTCCTTCTCTTGCGCGGATCGCAAGTCTGAGATGGCACGCTCGTACCACAAAACCTCGTGAACGCCACGGTCGTTGATGCCCGACGCAGGAGACTGGAAGACGTAGGGGACGTTGATTTTAGTTTTCGAGTTTGAAGTTTGAGTGGACGAGGTGAAGACGTTGTTTTGGATGAGAGAGTGGGCCTCGCCCATGATCTTCTGGACAACGCTGTCGCTTTGGCCCGTTTCTTTACGGGAGGTGGAGGATGTGGTTACGTTGACCTTTTCAGGAAGACCGCTACGCTGCCAATTTTCTGAAAGGCCAGCGTCGCCATCATCGAAAAGGAAATCCCATTGTCCATTGAGGGATTCCCAACGAAGTGGGTTGCGCTCGAAATCAGGACGGGGATACGTCATTTTGAATATGATAGGTTTGATGTTATGCCAATGTTGTCGCCAATGTTGTCCTGCAACAATTGAGAGATGATGTATGTGTATGAAAACAAGGAGACAAAACTCTTGAGAGAAAGAGAAGATGACAAGTTTTGAGTGCACGTCGATCACTTGGGAACGTGTTTTCTTATTCGATTTCAATGAGGGGACCTCTCGTAATCAACAGCAGGTGGGTCTGAGTACGAAGCCTCACAGGGCGAGATGAATTGCCCGAGACAAGAAAAGTTGGAGATCAATCTCCACATGAGTAGTCTTTGGGAGTTGGTTGTAGCACATCTTGTGGACATTTTAAAAGTGGTTCAGCTCTTCCTTGATCTTATCTCTCTTTGGTTTTTATTCAGGGTCAGGCGGATAAAAAATAAACATAAATTGATGTCGATCTGGTGGCGTGGATGTCAGAATAAGTTTGGGTAACCTCAAATGTGATCCTGTTTAATACCTAGAGAGACGATTGCATTAGAGATGTAAAAAACTCCCAGTATTAAATTACTACACGAAATAAAATAATGAGATGCAGGTCGTTTCCTGCGAATGTTTGTGCTCCAAGCAAACAAGAGTGGTATCACTACGCTGAAATTCCGAATGTGCATTTTATACTTGTTCTCTCTCCCCTTTTCTTCAACCCTTGAAAGTATGACCAGCTCCCTCCTTCCCAGCAGCAGTAGACATGCCAGAGGAATCGCTCACTCGGCGGATCGTCTTCCAAGCAGCAAGACTCTTCTCGGTAAACGTGCCGGTGCTCTCGATGAGCGAAGTGCGGCCGAAATTCAAAGTGCCCAGACTGGGAGACGGGCTGGGCAAAGGGTTCGTGGCCACGATCTTGGTTTGAACGCCCATCTTTTGCTGCCCGTCGAAAATATTGGAAAAGGTTGATGTACCACCGCTGCTGCCGAGACGGTGGTCGGGTGCCCTCAGCTCCGGCAGGTTGTTGGTGTTATTGTTGTTGGGCTGGGAGACGGTGCGGCGGCGACGCCAGAGCCAGAACATTACGGCTCCGACTATGATGAGGACAACAAGAATGGCTATACCGATTCCGATACCGGCTTTGGCACCGGTTGACATTCCTCCGGAGCTTGCCTTGTCTTTAGAACCGCCGGTACCTGAGCTACCACCGTCTCCACTTCCGCCACTACCACCGCTTCCATCGCTGTCGTCGTCTTCAGGTGACATGTAGTCTTTTGGGTTGCCCTCAGTGTCCTCGATACCACCAGTGCTCGCCTTCCTCTCCTTCTCCTCGTGGTCACCGACGCAAGAATACTTGCCCTTGACGATCTTCTTGACATTGGCATCGAACCAGCTGCAATCCATAGATTTGTCACCCACGACCTTGAAGTCTCCGGTGACTTCTTCCAACTTGAAGAATTCAACGTTGGTGAAAGGACCCTTGATGGAGATGGTGCCAGCGGACTTGAGAGCGTTGGCAGTGACGTTGATGAGCTCATCGTTGCCACTGATATCCAACTCGTCCACATAAGTAACTCGAGGCAGAGCAAAGGTCGTCAGAGATGGGTTATCCTCAACGGTGATACCGCCATCCATCTCCTGCAAGAGCGGGATAGTCAGATCCTCGAAAACGTTTGACGAAAAAGACAAGGCACCCTTGACCTTTCGAAGGGACGAGAACTCAATTTTCTTGAGACCCTTAAAATCCGAAGTCGCGGTGGTAGTGCTGTTTCCGATTGACGAAAGGTACGGCAGCAACACGGTTGCATCTTGACCGTTGGAGCTGATAGACATGGTCGCGGCATTCTCGAGAGCTGCGAGGCGAAGTTTGGTCAGGGCGCCGTTCTGGTTGAACTCCAGGTTTCCCTTGACCTGTTTGAGCTTGGGGAATGAAGCCTTTTGGAGAGCGTTGTTGCCCTTGACGCTGAAGCCCTTGTTCGCGTAGGTAAAAGCCGTGACATCCAACTCTTTCATGTCGCTGTTGGAGTCAATCGTAAAGTCTCCATTGACAGTATGCACTCCGCCGAGTACCAACTCCTCGACCTCGGTCTCAGTGACTCTCATCAGCGATCCTACTTCAATATCCTTCTTGTGCTGTATGGACAGCTTGGCGAAAGCACTGGTGATAACATAGCCCTTTCCTACTTGCTCAAGAGCATCGAACAACAACTCGAACTCCTCGACCGTCTTATCTTTTCCGGTCCCCGTGTTCCATATCGTGAAGTCGCCCTCGATAGACTTTAAACTCGAAGCTGTAACGGTTGTCTTTTCAGAATGGTGGTGAGGGTAAATATCCAGACTGCCGGTGAGAGAGCTGATGGTTCCGAGGTCGACGGTGGCCTTGTCGGAGGGCCATGATGTAGGGCTCTTGTCGAAAAGGAGCGATAATGATCCGTCAACATCTTTGCAAGTCGAGATTCCGTCTTGTCCGTCTGGCGATTCGATAATAGTGTAGTTGCCAGAGATATCACAGTCTAGAAAGCGCGTCGGTGTCAATTGAAGCTCTGAGCGGATGTGGATAGGGGAGTTTCTCCACTGAATTTAGGGGGGTTGAAACTCACCAGCAGCTGCGAATCTGCTAGAAAGAAGAAACGTCAGCGCCAAAAAGGCGAAGCGACTTGTCGGAGCCATATTTGACTCTTTGTTCTTCCATCTACAACAACTTCAGCAATAAGAAGTTATCGAGAAAACAATTGGGGCTCACACGCAGGGGAATGGTTCACTCTTTTGGTTTTATTCATCTCGCCTAGAGATAGACTTGGCTACGGGAGTTGATGAACAAGCCCCCCTGTCTAGTTCAGTTTGTCTCTCCTTTAAAATTACAACCGACGCCGCCAAGAGAAATTGTTTCTTTTTCGACCGTCTAGCTCACGCCACCGACACGCTAAAAGGGGTCATTTTTCAGGTGAGTATCTTTGGTGAGTGACTTTATTGGGTATGAATCCCGTTGTTCAATGCTGAGCTGTTGAGTCTGTTCTGGACGATGCAACGGGTGGCTTTTGTTAGGACGGACGGAAACTACCTTGGCAACAGTTACTATCGTAGACTAGAGAGTGTTCTAACAAAAAGACTGAACGAGTCTCTTATCTCATTCTATAGCATAAGCTTAGTTGTATCGGTTAGGCCGTATTTCATGCCCCGGTCCGGGCTCATCCCGGTCGATAATCACCCGCGTTATAAACACGGCATGACCTGGACATCTCAATCTCAATCAGGGTTGGGTCAAGCCGATTGGGTTATTGTCTGTGATAACCCGTAAGCAAACGTGATGCCCAAGACTATTGCATTTGGCGGAGAGGGGCCTCGTTTAAGCGAGATCAATTCTTCAATGTCTTGAACTCAAGTTGCTTCCACCAACAATCATCATTTAAGAAGCGGAATAATATTGCTCAAACCGAATTGATATCACAGCACTAATACAATGGTAATTTCTATCAGTGGCGATCTCTAGAGGATAGACTGTGCTCTAAAATGTTACAACAAGGTAAACCCATAGATTCCCGGGGCTTTGCGCGTCACGGTCGATGCCTTATCTTTAACTAGTAAAGAATGTCAGTATATCCTCACTTATTCTGGAATCACTTCATAGCGCAACTTACAGCTCTGCCATGTAAGCGGCTCCTTTAGGTCATGCTTCGCCTCCTTCCAGACAACTGCACACCAACTCGTCACCAACAAATCATAAAGCTTCTCATCCATCGTCGCTTTAATTGCAAGACGAGGTGGTTCGACGATTTTCTTGTCCTCATCACGCTGTAGTTTCGTCTCAACAGCGATGACCTGTCCCGAAGAATCCTTCCACTCGACCGTGTTGCCGCGTCCTTGGTTAAGAAGGTCTTTGAATGGTCGTTCTGTTCGAAGTAGCCCATTGTCTTCTTTGTTTGGAGGTTTGTCGTCCTCGATCTTGTAACCGAGTCCCAATTTGGTGGCGTCGGCGATAGTAACACTCTTGTAGGTGCGCTTACTGCTTGTGAAACCCTTGATCTGCATGGTTGGCAATGCTCGTAGTTGAATCTCGCGGCTGATGTCGTAGATGTGGTCTACAGTATGCCTGAGCTTAGGCTCGGCGCCTGTATTGTCGATGCGGTAGCGAAACTTTTCCACACCGTAGATGGTGCGGTTCGCATCGCATACTGGGTTGCTCAGTTTATAAAGAGTGCGTGTTGGGGCATATGCAGAGTAGATTTTGCAGTCGTCAATGACGAGAATAGGTAGGTCTTCTGGTGCCTGCAGTTGCTCGTCCTGTTCGACTCGTGGTGACGGCTCAGTTTGGGTTGTATCATATGATGGAGGAAGATCAAGCATTGATGAGGATGAAGCTGTAGCTGAAGGCTGGTCGTTGCTATCGACGTTTAACATGCTCTTCTTTTCCGACATTGTAAGATGGTTTGCGTTGAGAAGCAGGTAATTCAATTATAACCTGTATCGATCCCAAAACTAATACAGAAGTTGTCTCTCTCTTATATTATTTGTCTTGTAGGCGCCGTAGGGCTGTGTTGAAATACTTGATTGTCGACGTCACCAATGATCAGCTTCACCATTTGGCTATGCTCAGAGGCACAGCCTCACATGACGTTTCCAGAATAAGTTGATTGCAGCGTGCTGTTTTTTCATTCGAGGTCTTGGACTTGGCAAACTCCATTTTCCTATAAAGACCCTGGAAAAAGCGAAAGGATTGAGATCCCAGTAGGTATTGTGGCTTATATTTCAGCCAGCATTGTATTTTTCGGTTCTGTAGGGTATCTTCTTTGATGATCAGTGCAACATTGAATTCCAATCTTAATCTGATACACTGTATAGATATGAGTAAATGAATGGCATTATGGAGGATGTCTTTCTTGATTGAATTCAAGCAAAAATCATTTCTTCGTTATCTATCATGACGATGCCTTATATTCCCGATGATGAAGCTGAGGTATGTAATCTCTACCATTTCACATTGAACAACCGATATCGATTCAACAAGATTCGCTTTCAAGTACATCCAGTTTCTGATATATTTTCAATTAAATTGATATGCCACGGGAATCTTCAGCACATACGGATTAGAAGGCGCGATAGCAGGCGCTGACTCAATTTCGGGGAAGCATCCCGAAGTCTGATAGGATTCGGCTCCGATACCGATCACGCATAATTAAGACCGAGACATGTCCAATTTGATGGTTCCTCAACATTCTTGACATCCCCAAGCACAAGAAAAATCAAAACCATGAGTCAACAAGCGGTTGGTCCTATAAGCCCACCCGGCACCGCGTCGACACCTTCTCAAACACCTCTAGACGGCCGCTACACTTCCCTCATCCGCCTTGAGCCTTCCCACGCCGAGCCAAGCTGGAAGCATCTTGGTGGTGAGAGAAATGGACATCTCTGGGCGTACATGTTCGGAGGGCCTTATACCAATCATGGACAGTGGAAAGAGACTGTTATGGGATTCAGCAAGACAGAAGATCCATTCTTCTACACTGTGCTTTCCGGCCCGCGGCATGATCCAAGCTCTGAACCTGTTGGCCAGATGTCCTATCTCAACATAGTTCCGAGTCACCGCAGAATTGAAATTGGAAACATTATCTTTGGTGCACAGCTGAAGCAGACGAAAGCTGCCACCGAGGCCTTCTATCTAATCATCAAGCATGCTTTTGAAGATTTGGGGTATTTGAGAGTTGAGTGGAAGGCGAACCATCTGAATAAGCCCAGCCTCGCTGCTGCGGAGCGCCTTGGATTTGTTTCCGAGGGCATCTTTAGGTATATTTCTCCCCTTTTGAAATTGTTTCGAGATATGCCACTTACACGTTTTAGAAAACATATGATCATCAAAGGAAGACGACGAGATACTGCTTGGTTTAGCATTACAGATGAAGAGTGGCCTGTTGTGAAGAAGGCGTTTGAGACATGGCTGAGTGAGGATAACTTTGACGACGGCGGAAAGCAGATCAGGTCTTTGAAGGATATCAGACAAGGGTTTGCGGATAGCTGATGTATAGCCTCTAGGTGTATTGCCAACGTTGAGAAGCTTCAACTCAATTCTAGTAAGGATAATTTGACGGCCAGAGTCGTATGAACGTATTAGTTAGTTACCTCCAATTATTCCCGAGATTTCACGGAACGAAGCGTATGTGTCATAAAATGATGTATGTCTGATGCACGTCATGGTGGTGATCCTCACCAGACATGTCCCATTCGGAGAAAAGGATCATAAAGTACCCTTTTCGAATTGTATAATTCCCGAGGGGATGTTCTTTTTGGGGCAACAAAAAGTATGGTATAAATAGGAGACGATTGGCATGGAAAGAGTCTAGACTTTTGTAGAACAAGAGACTAGAAAACTTCAAGACAAGCGTGGAATTGTTCACCAGTGGCCAGCTTCCAAGTTCCAGGTGCCAACAAACTTGCGCTAAGAAAGAAACCAATTCCAAATACCGGATACTCAGCACTTGATTACTATTCAATACCTCGGCAACGTATCCTGTCACGCGTACAACAAGATCCCACGGAGTTTTCCGTCGAGATGGCAATCACATCTCACACATGCAGGTCGACAGCCTCGAAATCAGAATTTTACAGCTTGCAGTGCCTATAATATCCCAGCTTTGGAAATGATCTCCTGTTTCTCAAAGATCTAGATCTCTTGTGCAACAAGCCATGTCGTGACATGACAGCCTATCAAGCCATCTCGGCGTCCCCAGACTCCAGTCAAGAGGGCAACAATTACCGTACATGTCAGATGGTGGCTGTTAAAGTTTGAACCGATCCAAGGTTGGCTGCATTACGCCTCGAATGCATTTAAAATATTCAACTTGGCAGTTAGCCTGGCCAGGGAACAATCTCTTCCGATGTCTTTTTAGTCAGGATTTATCAATCGCCATGACCTGAGGAAATATATTGGCATTCCCTTGAATATTCCCATTTCATCATCCTTTATGACTTAAAAAGCAAAAAAAGAGAAAAAGACGTGATTCAAGACGCGCTCCCTTACCCCTAAACCGATTCTAGTAAAGACCCCTCCTTGGTCCAGTCTAGACTGGCCAAACCGGAACTTCTATCGCATCAACGTTTTTCCTCTTGGGCATCCTTGGAAGTTCTTCGCCTTCACGCCCTGTCGATCTCCACCAACGTCGTCAACTCCACCCCAACATGGAGGATAACAGCACACATACCGGTCAATATCGCTCGGCCTGCGCTGAGTGTCATCGCAGGAAGCAAAAGGTGCGTCGTAAACAAGCAATACTATCATCGCCATCAGTTCAACTCTCTTTCCTATTCTACCGCCTCATCCCCGCGTCTCGTGTCGTCGTGTACTCACTCTCATCAGTGCAATCGAGAATGGCCTTGCAACCATTGCCAGAAGCGCAAAGTCGCAGATAAATGCCGCTTCATCCAGCCAAACGCGGCTAGCTCGCCCTCGGATAGTCTCAATCAGGGTAGTGAGAAGAAGCGCTCACGCAGCCGTGAAGACGATGGCGAACCTGAAGCTTCTGAGCCTGAGGACGACGATGATGATGTCGAGTTGGCGGCTATGGGCTACGCCGCTGGCCCTCTTCTGGAGTCGTTGAGTATCGATTCAAAAGTGAGTTTGAACCCTGATGTCATTGGCAAGGTCCCAGGGACCAATACTAAATTCAACGTAGAAGCAGAAGAAGCCATTAGGTGAGCTGACTTGGGTCCACCCCAGTACTTGTCCTCAACTCAAGCACGCCATCGATGTTCTACCTTCGAGACCTCAGATGGGTAAGTCACAGTTGTCCCCTCAAGAGACACAAAGCTCTGATATAGTATCTAGACGCCCTCGTTCAGAGCTTCTTCAACAACGTCAACTACCATTACTACATCATCTATCCACCTACCTTTCTTCAAGAATACCAGTCCTGGTGGGAGCGCAGATCTCGCAATCAAACACTCTCATTACAATGGACTATCCTACTTGTCATGGTCTGCGCCTGTGCTACTCAGCACCTCGACGTTGGCATAAAGCCCATGGTTGAGATCGAATTATCTGAGCCCGCCGACAAACTGACCGTCGAGTATCACACAGCCGCCACAGAACTTGGAAGAGTCATTCCGCTTGGACATTGCCATTTGCTCAATATTCAATGGATGCTCCACTCCATTTATTGGTACAAAGCTGAAGCAAGATTTGTGGAAGCTTGGCATGTCATCGGCGCGGCTGTTCGAGAGGCCCATGAACTGGGTAAGCCAGTGCCCTTTTTTATTGATTTTGCTGCTAACTTGTCTCTAGGTCTTCATCGAACGGCTATTGCTGAAGGTCTGTCCGAGTTTGAACGAGAGATGCGACGAAGAGTGTGGTGTATTCTGGATTGTTGGGACTGGTGAGTCAAAAATGTTCCTACCGCTTCACTGATATATTAACCAGCCAAAGGCAATTTGCTTCGGGTTTAGGTCGACCAACAATCATTGACCATACAGATATTAACGTGGAGCCACCGAGTTTAACTCTCGAGGATTTTTCACCCTCGCCACTACTCCATATGAAACTCCAGTCAGAGCTAGTCACCAGCCTCGCTCAACGATGGGGCGCTCCCAAGAACATCAGTTCTGCACAGGATATTCAAGAGTACAAGTCTTCAATCGAGGAATGGATTCGATGTTTCCCCGCCGTTTATGACGTTGACCACCCCGACACGTCCAAGGACTACAAGCATAGTTGGATCGTCTTCCATCGGTTTTACATCCATACCATGGCTTACCTCATGATTCTGAACCCGATGCGTTCTTTCATGGCGCAGGATTTTACAAAGGATTCACCCGCGGATTTGTTGGCAGTGCGAGCAGATGCTGTGTACTATTCACTTAGAAACTTGGACACGACAGTTCGATGGGCGAACCATGCTTCGCACCGAGACGGCAGGTTTCATTTCATCATCTTTTCGCTATTCGACACGGCAGCCGTTCTATCTACCGCTATTATCAAAGACCACGACGAGACGATTCCGAGAAAGGACGAGATCATCGACGCAGTGGACAACGCGATCAAGCTTCTGAAGCGTCTAAAGGCGATATCAAAAACAGCCAAGACCTCTCACGATATTCTTGTCAAGATGGTGAATAAAATGCCCAGAAAGACACCTTTGCCACGAGAGAGCGTTTTGCGCAAGAAGCAACGCGTTATCCCAGCATCCCCAGCCGTGCCAGTCAATATTCCCACTCAGGAGCCCACGCCTGTCTTTAAGACGGAACCGGTGTACCAGCAGGAGTCAGGACAGGAGTCACAGGAAAGCTCGCCGAGCTACTACGCCAGCTCCGAGGGCGCACCCGCAGGATCGACGCCGCAGAGCAACTACTCGACGAACGATGTCCACGATAACTCCGGATACGTACAAGGACCTGTGGAAGGATACCACAAACCTCATCCGTACACCACCGCCACTGCCATTCACACTCAGTTACCTCCCCAAGCCCCATCGCCCAGTGCCGGTATCGATGGTATAATCCAAGCCGGCGGGTTATACTCTATGCCCCAAGTCGATCCCAACATAGCAGCCATGGTTCCACAACCCTACGTGGACTACCAACACCAGGATCCCAACATAGATTACGGCCTAGGAACCATTACCGATGTGGATCTGGGAGATTTTTCACAGCTATGGGACTGGAGAAGTCTCAACTTGGATTTCATTCAAAGCTCAACATAGCATATTTCCTTCTTTTCTATCCACTCTTTTTTTCTCTCTTTTAATCTTCTTTCTTACCATCACGAAGAAGTAGTTTTGTATGTATAGAGATGATTTCAACGCCTTGAAATGACTTTGATGGTAACTTGACCACGTCTGGGGAAATTCTTTTCTGGATCCTGTATATATACCTATGTATATATGCATATATAGCATATTTTGAGATCTTTATATGGGAAAATAACGGTTTGTTTTGATATTTTCTTTCGAAAGGGAGTTGTACGCTCGATTCGTGTCTGTTGACCACACCCATTAGGGAACTTGGATGGCCGGCGTCATTCTTTCAGGGATTATCTTGTTGCAAGACTGATATCCTGGCAACTTGGTTTAATACAAAAAGCTGCGAGAATGACTATTGATTCATTATGCTTGTCATAAATCTTGTGGAGTGTCATCAAAACTTCTAAGCTAAAGCGTCTCTTTCAGATTTATTCTCTCGAGACCCCTGGCATAAAGCTATATCTGAATAGAAAGGAGACTTTAGGTAAATTACATAAGAATTGTGATAATATTAGTACTAAGTGAAGTGGTAAGGATCCAACCAAGCCAATCTTTAGCTGAAACTCGCATTTAAGCATGATAACCCTCATCTGTCCTCATAGACACACTGAAAAAAAGACTATTTTGGCCAGAAGCACAGCTGAAAGTAGATCAAGACCCAACACCGCGTGTTCATTTGTTGAGATCAAAAAGAAACGTCAAAAGAAAGAAATAAGAATAAATAATAATGTGCTTTAAAAGCCATACCTATAGATATCCGTCCTTCCATCATCGAAAGTGCGGAAGTCAAGGATAGTACTGTCCGTGATCGAGTTGACGGTGTTGATGGAGAACTGCTTGAACATTCCCCTGTTACGATTCTGCAAGCCGACCGTCGCCGAACTTCCCTTCTTGGCCGTGGAATCGTATTTAATCAAAACCCGCCCAGGATTCCTTTCGTAAAGACTCAACGTCCAGTGGTTGTAACCGCCTTCACGAGGATATGAGCCGACGCACCAGTCTATCCTCACAACCGGGCCTTCTTGCGGGTCATCGGCGACCTCGTAGGTGACCTGGTGACCGAGACGCCTGTCAATGTCCATGTCGTCCCAGTAGCTAAAGATTGTCAAGGGAGCTAAATAGGTGACGGGGATGTTTGTGTTGGCGTATGAACGTGCATTCTCTGCGCTGTTGATGGTGACCAGGCCGTTGTCGCTGACGTAGATAGTTCTCCCGAAATCTCCAAAAAGGCCGACGTCGAATGGGACGTTGATCTGGCGAACTTGGTCGTCAAAATATTCAGCATCGTTGAAGAGGTCGATTCCGTTTATTTCGCGAGGGCATGCGCGTTCGAATACCGGCGCAGCGGTGGTTGTAGGCTCTGCTGTAGTGGTATCGGCAGTTGTGGTATCGGGAGCTGTAGTTATAGTCGTTTCAAGGGTGGTTATCTCAGTGTCAGTTGTACCAGTTGCTGTAGTAGTATACTCTACAGTAGTGGTATCGCCAGTTGTTGTGGTATCCGGAGCTGTAGTTGCTTCTGTGGTAGTCGTCTCAGTGTCAGTTGTCTCAGTTGTCGTGCTGACCTCGGTGACCGATAAAGTTTCAGTACTAACGACACTGGTGTCCACAGTGATGGAGGTTTCAAGCTCAGAGTTGGTAATAGGTAATGCAGAGATGATAGTTGTAGGAGTGATCTCTGAACCAGAGGTTTCATCAAGCTTTGAGCTAACAGTACTAGTCTCGGACGCAAGGATAGGCTCTATTTCTGAACCGCTGCTAACCAAGGCTGTAGTTTCCTCAGGCGGGAAGACAGGCTCAGTGGTGGGATCATCGATAGGGGCAACGTCGGTAAGGGAAGAACCTTCACCCGTGCTTGTAGGAAGAACGGGAACGGTAGGTAGGTCTATATCTTCATCTGTACCGATAGTGGCAAAGGAAAGCCCAGAAGAGCGTGTAGGGCCGACTGGGAAGTTGATGCCTATAGTAGAGCTGTTGGCAAAGCGGACAGATGTGGTTGGGAATGACTCTGTCCTGGGAATATCTTCAGTGACAGGAGCACCGATGGATGTTGGCTCTGTAAAGACTGGCTCGACCGACGTTGGTGCCTCATCTAGGCACTCCTCGACTGTGATAAGACCATGTTACTAAATAGATGCATAGATGGATGGAAGTGACTAACCTCCAACGACAGCAAGCCTGACGGGAACACAGTTAGATGGGGAAGCTCCGAATGTCAGATAGACTTGGCCACTTGATGGAACTTGGCAGAAGCCTGCACGGCCGTCGGGAAGAGAAGAGCTGACGAACTGAACGTAGCCACCGTCATCATCAAAGGTTGTAGTGATAGCACCAGCCGGCAACGACTCAGTCTGGCCACGAAGTTCCTTGTAGCTCTCACCATCATAGTAAATGGGAGCGTTACCCTCGAACAGGCGTCCTCGATTCAGATTGAAGACGAGGGCATCGTCACAGAGATCGGTCTGAGAGCCGACGTAACCCCCGAGTGCTCTCCTATAAAAAGTTCTCTTGGTGTCTTGAGAGCTTGGGACGACGCGGAAGATCACGGCTCGACCACCAGGTCCGGGCTCGGGGATAGAGGTTTCACTGTCTGGGGGAAGAGAGGTTGTTAAGAAGACTGGAGGTTCTTCTGTAGGAGTGGAAGTGGGCTCATCGATAGGAAGTGAAAGGGAATTGTAGAGTGAGGATGGTACAGAAGGGTCAAAAGTCTCTAGGACAGATGACTCTACCACTTGAGTAGGGATACCGAGGGTGGCATCCTGAATGGTGGTATCTGGGAAAGTGTTACCCTGGGTTATCAACCGAGAAGTTGGTTCAGACGCAGGGCCATTGTTGACACCGGAAACAGGGACGAGGTACGTTGACAGATACGTGATACAATACGTGTCTGGCAAGTTCTCAACCTTTTCAAAAGAAGAAATAGAAGTGAAAAGAGATGAAAATAACAAAGCAAAGAGTGTCTTGGAAGCCATGGCGAAACGTTAATGATAGACAGCCAAAGAAGGATGATAAGGTCCACGATTAGAAGCGGACAAGCATCAATTATTTAACCAATTTCCTCTTATTCACGTAATATTAGTCTATCATGAGGCGCACCCATCAACTACCTAGATACAGAGGCGAATTCAACAAAAAGAAGCGACGAGACAGGCTTCAGTTGGTAAGAATGCATCAACTGGACGTTGATGCATTACACTTCAGCCTCACAAGGAGATCTGAGATGAGTCTGATGAGTTCCGCAAGGGGTCACAAGCCCGCATCGATCTTTTCTGTTCTAGTTCGGTTAACGACTCCGAAGCCACATGTAGGCCAGCCTAGACCTGAACACTCGGATCTAGGTAGAGAAAACCTGGTCAATATCCGAGGTGAGACATTTAGCCTGACATGACTGGTCAAACCGTTGACAACTCCCTTGTGAGTGAGTATCCCTCACATGAGATTGAAAATTCCTGGAACCAACTGCGTTTTGTTTCTCATCGTGGCCTTTTGTTTCACTCGTCTCCCTGTCAAGCAAAAGGAAACATGTCGTGATTTGCTCCCAAGTCTTTCTTTTTTATCTCCACAAAGTGAAATATTGGCCCAAAGAGAGACATGCAACGGTGACCACGTCTTATGCAGGTCTCTTGTGTTAAATGAAGCCTGTCTATCTCAGCTAGCCACATGTTTCCTGCGGAATGAGAACCAGATTGCCGTTTGTTACCGGTTACTTGGCCCAACGGCTTGGTAATGCCAAGGGGGTTCCCAAGTCATACTTGTTCATAAATCCCGTACCTTCTGACCTTTCTATTTGCTTTCTTTGTCTCTACAACTGCTCTTGGCCTTGGTCTCAGTTACTCGTTCATTCTGGTCACTCGTTTAATCTGATTGTCTATCAGTTCACGCTCTTTACCATCATGCTTTTCAAGTCTTTCGTTTTCCCAGCGCTCTTCGCCGTGGCGAGAGCAGCTGAAGATGGTGTCCAGCTCGAATACCGTACTGCAACCATCACCCAATGCTTCACACGTGATGCTTTGGCTGTTCCTACTCCAGTGGTCGTTGGCGCGACGTGCATCGTCCATGAGCCAGCCGTCACTGGAGGACCCATCATCGTTGAAGTGGACGCTCCCAACTGCGAATCCTGCGGTTGCCCAACTTGCGTGCATACAGTCGCGTATACTACCAAGTACCACGCATTCTGCCCTACCGGTCTTTGTGATCAAGAGTACGTCATCACGGAGAGGTATAGCGGTTTGGATGCCAAGCCAACCATGGACTCGCACTCTATTCCGTTCGGATTCACGTGTGATGTTCAGACTTGTACCACTTGCGGTTCTGAACCCGTCGTTGCTACTATCACGTATCCTGTGAAAGACCGACCTTATATCAACAGCGTTGCTCATCCAACTGCGGCGCCTTCATCTGGCAACAATGGAGATTACGACTATGGTTCCAAATACGATAACGAACCCAACTCCCCGGATGTCCATGTACCTGCCAAGAAACCCGAAGGAGAAGCTATGCCTGTCCCCAAGCCCACTGAGAACTACGGTTTCCACTCAAGCGTCAAGCCGACCTCGGTACCTGTTGCTGAAGAGAGCGCTCATCCTGGTAAGTACATGATATTTCATTAATGGGACGATAAGCTAACGTTTTATAGGATATGGAAGTGAACACCCTGTGATTGTATCCGGAGCAGCAGGCCGAGATGTTGGAATTGCCAGTGTGGGAATGGCCTTTTTGATGCTTCTCCTTTGTTTCTAAATCTTTTTTCTATAACCAACTTATTAATTATTGTATTCTTGCAACTCGGGTGTTCTGGAGTAGCAAGAGATACAGTAATCAACTAGAACCATCAGTAATTCTTCACGATGAAAACTTGGAAATTATGAATGACGCATGTTGGTTCTTGGCATCTGGAATAAAATCGAGGTTATCGCAAATAAGCATTGACATAATTCAGCGTTAACCGCGGTTATGTCGCAACTGTCGGGAGAGAAGCTCCATTTGGGTGGGAACATCTCCATAATTATCGAGTCTTATTATCGAGGGTTTGAAGAGCTGGAGGATCTTACTTGGTTGTACCAGACCGTTGAGAAGGTAAATTCTCAATTACTGTATCATGAGGTCAATCCTTGTAATCAATCTAGTCAATACAGAGCTCATCTACAGTATAGACCAATGAGAGGGAGATTTCTCGGGGAGTTTGAGCCTCATTTAGGTGCCTACCTACTAATCCCTACAGTTGCAGGACCCCTGTCAATCAGTTGTCAGAAGAAGACCTGGAGCAAAAGTTCCGGTGGATTAGGGTTAATATGATATCATAACTTGGCTTTCGACATTGATAGTTGATGGGTTAAATCATTAAATAAATACGCTGCATCCCCTAATTTCTTCAGCGGCCAAGACCTTTGAGGTTGCTAGTAATCGAGACACGTGATGCAGATTCGCTGCTGCAAAGTGAAATTCCCAGTGGTCCAGGTGACCTTTTTTCTTCCCCACCCTTCAAGTCCCATCCTTTACTGTACAAACCAAACTCACCGCCCGGGCAGCCGAGTCAGAGTCAGTCCCGACTGGGACAGAAAGACGAGAAGAGGCTAGACGATCAATCAAATCTAATTCAAATGTCGATCTAGTCAAGACCCTAGAACTCTACCACAATTGTTGGAGCATCTTGCTTTGCTTTGCTTCGGCTTCACCCTCGCTCCAAACCGACCGACCGTTACGAGGGGGCCTGGACTTTTCTTCATTCCCTTCACTCTTTCTACCTTCCTTCTTTACTTTACCCGTTTCGTACAGAATGTCCGAAGACGACACCGACGTCCTCGGCCCTGACGGTCAACCCCCAGTCCGAGTCGACCGCGATCGAAGAGCGCCACGCTTCAGCTGGACTCCTGCATACGAAGCTACTTTCTTCCGAAGCCTCTGCGAGAGTGTACAGCTTGGTCTACGCGAGAACTCCTCCTTCAAGGCCGAAGCCTGGGAGCGCGCCGCCGTAGCCTTGCAGGAGAGTCACGGCGCCTACCCTGCAAAGAGTCACCTGATCAATAAGAGCGACAATGCGAGGAAGCGATTTCGGTTATGGCGCGGTTTGCGCGAGGATCCCGAGTTTGTGTATAATCCCGAGTCGAGGACCGTGACGGCTACAGAGGAGGCGTGGGCTGCGCATATAGAGGTAATACATTTCTTTGCACGGTCGCGATGGAATTGATGGTAGACTGTTGGCACGCGTGTTGGGCGCTTGCTCGAGGCACAAACGACTACGTCCAAGCACGTACTGACTCTGAAGTAGAGGGAACCCCTTTCTAGGGCTTTGCGTGGCCGACCCTTCGACCACGAAGATTTCATGGAGGTTCTTTATCCAGACGTCATCGGATCTGGTGGCGCACCCAAACGTATAATGAAGCCTAGGCGGCGAACCGACGGTCCCATCAGCGATGATCCCGATATGCCAGGAGCGGGTATACTCAATCTCCAAAGCGATCCTCCTCCTGCGCGACCTCCTGGCCTTGAGAGTCCGAACTCTCGACCCATGTTGACACAAACTCCTATCACTTCTTCTACCCCCTCGGCGCCGCAGCAACGACCGACCTCGACGACGATTCCTCCTCGAGGACCCCCAACCGTACCGAACGCGAACGCTCTTACCCCACCTGACGAGACCATTACACAGAGTCGCAAGCGACAACTACCTAGCACGAGTACTCCTGTCATGTTCGAGCCCTCGCCGCCCACTACTACCATACCCATGGGACAATCTGCAGCTCCCGAGTCGCCTGGAAAGCGTCGCCGTACCTCGTCAAACGATGGCTCACGTGCTCTCACCGCTTCCATTCTCAACTCATCCATGCTGCCCATGGCCGTGCGTGACGGCCCGAGTGCTGGGTCTCCATCGCAGGCCGACAGCAAGAGCTTGTCTAACGGCAACGGGCCTGCCATGGAAGAGATTGTCGAAGCAGTGCGAGCACGAAATGTGCTACGCTGGCAGGAGGAGGCTCTTGACATTTTCTTCCGCGACTTTGCCGACGAAGATTTGGATCTACAGGTTAAAATCTCAGAGGGCATGCTCATTAATGAATGCAAAGCTATGGTGTTTTGCAAAATGCCTGGTCGTGTCCGACATCATTGGGTTAAACGCATCAAAGAGACTCTTGGATTGCCGGTTGTGTGAAAAGATGGTGGAGTCATCCAAGCCTCGAGTAGCGTCGCCCACATGACAAAAAACAAATAACAGTACGGCTCAAATCAACAAAAACACGACTTTTGAAGTGCGGACAAACAGAGAAAGAGCAGGAGAGTGAGAAAATCCAAAAGAGACTATGGTCTGGCGCTTATTGGGTCATGTTGAAGATACCAAGGGTTCAGGGATATGAAGCGGCATGGCGTTATTTGGCAAAATTTATCCATCGATATTTTGTCTGCATTTTTGTTTACATCTTGTACGAGGAGTTGCATTTTCTGTTGTCTATTTTGTTTTAGCGAAACCTGGCGAGGATCATTTGGTTTGATGGTGTATCTTGTATCCTGTCCATGTGAAAGTAAGCAAATCTTGCTATGTCAAGGAGTGTATGGCGGCGGGTGGACTGTTGGGAAGCGTGCATGTGCTTTTAAGCTGATACCTAATATATATAATTCTCACCTCTTGTTTTATATTCTAAGCTGTTGTTTGATATGGAGAATGTCATCTTGTATCGAGGATGGGGTTTTGGCAAGATTTCAAGAACGTTTTAAACCAAAACATTTCTTAAGTACGCATGAGTATCAGTTACTAGAAAGAGCAGTGAACATGTTATAACTAACCTATTCTAAATTACTGCAGAAATTACTAAACCATATGTCCAGAGAGTACCTGCAGAAGTAATGTACGATAATACATCTTGAAAGTTGCATACCTACACTGCAATTTTAACTCTGCCCCAGACCTACTGCCATAAAGGCTGTTCTTAACTCCTTCACATTGAGTAGACTATCCCGAGGAGCACGAAACAATCTAAACTATTTGAACCAGAGAAGCCAAAGCAGCGATTAGTTTTCTAACTTAACGTTAACTACTATACACCTTTTTAAACTCATTTGCCATGGCAGATTCACTATAATCTATCTTCATGTCCTCTTGTGCCCGCACAAGACCCGTTGCATCAGGTCCTCTTTTTATAATGCGCTTCACTCTCGGCTTCTACCAAATGGTTGCGAGTAGCTGATCGGCAACATCACCTGAAACTGGCTGTAAAGCTTAACAAGGAAGCAGCAGACCTACTTTAGGATCACTTTGATGTGGTATTTACCTAGCATGCTGCATGTCAGATCTGACATCCCTGCAGTCACGTATAGGTGACTGGCTTGCACTGCAATTTTAACCCACGCCGCTCTAAACCAGATGTCTCAAAAGATGGGCTCAAGATGGGCAAAAGGTGACGCTTTCCGGAGCAATAGTGACTGCAGCCTTTATTTTACTAGGCGGCTAAAATTCCAGTGCCTCTAATTTTTAAGTTATATTCTATTCAATAGAGGTCAGCAAGACTGTGGTTTGGAAGAGCTGAGCGGTTTCAAATTGTTAAAATTGCAGTGTAGCAGCATCAAAAAGAAGTCAACGAATAAGACCGGATTGACCATATCCCACATGGCCATGAGCAAATCTACTAAATTTGAGAGGTAAAAGTGATATGGCAGCGAGTCAAGAATTCAGTTGAAATCGCAGTCAAGATATGCCCTCAGGGCCTGTAATTATCCAAGTTTTAAAACCGACAGTGGATTCTTTGGTCGGAAGAAGAGTAAGCTTGAGCGTGAGTTAAAAATGCAGTGAAGGTTCTGTCACAGGGCTGAAAGCCTAAGCTTATGATTGGGTGCAGCAAAGTCTGAGAGGGAGTTACAATTGTAGGAACTACAATTGCTTATCTAAATGCACCTATCAAATTACAGGTTTGCAGCCTCTGATGGGAGGGCAAGGATGTTTTGGAGAGAGTTAAATATGCAGTGAAATGCAGCCCGGATGCAGGTCAAACACAAAATAGTTCATCTTATTAACGCTATCATGTCAGGGGATGATATTTCGGAAACCCTCCTGCAATATATGCATCCGGTAGCCAGTCTTACGACAACGATATCATGCGTGAGAGTAATGTTCACCAAATTCCATTAATATCAACAGAAGCCTTCATGATCTCATTTCTATTAGTTCTTTGCTTCATGTCAATCTACCCAAACATTAAATCGCTTTTATCCTTAACCCAAGACCTCTAACCCAAATTCGACTCTTCCTCCAAAACCCCCTTGGCCCTCAATATCGGTCCTAGTTCCTTCAACCTCACGGGTTTCGTAAGGAACAAATCCAATCCACTGACCTCGGCCTCCCTCTGCGCTTCCTCAGAAGCTAAACCCGTAAGAGCCAATATCAAAGCAGGCCTTAGTCCCTGCGCAGTTTCAAACGCGCGGATCCTACGTGTGGCTTCGAAACCGTCCATGACAGGCATGGATATATCCATCAGCACACAAGTGAATCGACCTGGGTCTGCTTCGTAGGCTGTCACGGCTTGGAGACCGTCCGAGGCCGTCTGGTAGGGTTGTTTGAGCTTCTTCATGTACGATGAGAGAATCTTCAAGTTGATAAAGTTATCGTCGACGAGGAGAAATTCGGGATTGCGAAAGTAGCCTTCGGTTGTTTGTGTGGGTGTTGCTTCGGCGCTTGTAGGAAAGGGGGAGGAAGGGTGGGGGATGGACGATGTTATATTGTCGGGGACTGTAAGGGTGTCTTTCTCTGTAGATGCGGTTGTTGGGGAGTGACTAGATGTTTGTGCAACCGTCCAGCGGTACAAGGCAAGTGAACATGCTTTTGCTAATTTTCGAGGACCAAGCCTGAGTTACAAGTTAGTCCGTGGTACCAAGTCATATATATCAGAGTCACTTACGGTTGAGAAATAAACTCAAATACCCCGGGCCGCGGTGTCGTCTTTACCCCCGAAGCATATTGGTGAGCTGTAAGGGCATTTGCACAGAGCACAATGTTCGGAACATCGGGCATAGTATCCTGCTCATTGTAGGGTCGTTCGAAGCCTTCTTCGGACCATATAGCAAGGTCGGGCATCAAGCATGGCGTTTCAAAGCCAGTGTTGACCTGCATACCAAGCCAATCCTTGCACATGTTTTGTACAAGATGACACGGAGACTCGATCTTCTTCCCTGCAGAGCCTCTCTCGTCGTTTCCAAAGTCGATCACCTTAACCCGTAGTCCGCGCAACTTGTCCGTCTGCGCCTCAAACTCCTCCTCTCGTTGTCGAACTTCACATGCCCCTTTGTGGCAGTCATCGCCCAGTGTCATAGGCAGTCTGACTGTCACTGTTGTTCCTTTGCCGACTCGGCTTTTGACTGATATGTGTCCACCAAACTGTGCCGTAATCTGCTTGACGAAGCTCAGCCCAAGGCCTGTACCGGGTGATAAGTGATTCTCTTGTGAGAAGGGCTTGAAGAGGCCATTTTCTAAAAAGGCGTCGCTGATTCCTATGCCCGTATCTGAAACCGTAATGGTCACCCAACAGTCATTATCACCAGCTCCCACATAACTTGTCTGATCAAGAGATACACGGATCAATCCGGTATTTGTGTACTTGAGCGAGTTTCCAAAGAGGTTCATAATGATTCGACGCACTGGCCCAGGCTGCGTGTAAAATCCCCATGATGGTCGTGAATCAATAACCAAAAAGACCTCGACGTCTCCAATTTTCGTCTCGATATTGCCTTGATCCTTGACTGGCGTTCGAAGCTCCTCTATAGCTTGCATAGTGTCCATTCGACGTATAGATGTGTGACCGGGACGCCGCGGCGGTTGGCTTGTTGACTGGGCGGCCTGTGCCAGAGAAACATGCTGAAAGTTGAAACCAGCGTATACACTCTCTAGGACTTCTTCTGCGAGAACGTCGAGTTGGACCACCTTCCTTGATGGCTTGGAAGCGGTTCCAGTGGGGGCTCTCCTCAGGCCGTACTTGTCGACTTGACCCTCGCGAGCGCCTTCCTGTGGTAGAGGTTTGTTAACTTTTGAGTATTCGAGAAGATGGTCGATGGTATCCGAAAGAGTTCGACAGCATGTCTCGATCGTGCGGACAATATTCTGCTGGGGAATGCTAAGATCTGTGTCGTTAAGAAGCTCAACACTAAGAACAGCACCATGGAGTGGCGATCTCAGCTCATGAGACAGCGAACCGAGGGCGTCAGTCTTTGACTTATCCGAGGCCAAGGTCTCCAGCCTGAAAGCTTCCGCAGCGGCAAGCATGCCAAGGGCTCTAAGATAGCTAAGATCTAAATCGATAGTAAAGGAGCGTTTAATGTTGAAAGAATAAATGAATCCGCCTGCGGACCATCGCTTCCTGCGTAAATCCCAAATAGGAACGAATGCGACGCTACGCGATCTTGGGAAAGCTTCGCGGAGGATAATCGCTTCTCGCTGCTGCATTCGGAGTCCGTTTTCCTGTTTGTTGGGGGCATATCCCCAGTCGTGGCTCTTGTCTTGACCATTGCTCAGAAAACGATGGTTTGATTCGTCAGACAATTCGTCGAGTTGTAGCTCGCCGTTGGCATCCAGGTTGAAGATATGACCCTTGGGATACCGGCGGATCATTCGAGCTAGAAGAGTTTGCGGGAGAGAAACATGGGCACGCTGACCATTCATTGCGTGGTTCTCGGACGATCCAAGTACGTGGCATGATGGACGTGGTTTATCTTCGGAAGAGTTGGTCGTATACGTGTCTTCGCTCTCGTTGTAACTAAAGGTTGATGGTCGTCGGGTCGGCACATCCTCATCCATCCACTCGTTGGAAACACCTGCGGTTGAAAACTCGAGCATATCTGCATTCAGAAACATGCAACCATCAGTCTCTATAGAATCTTTCACAACACGAGCTGCTTTGGAGAAGACATCTCGTGGGTTTTCAACAGCTTTGCTTGGGTCGTGATAAACAGAAAACCCATCAGGAGGAGGTTTCACGGCCTCTGTGTTGTTTTCTTGGCCATTTGTTAATTCCTTCGTGTCGGTGACGGGCTCCCCAGATGATTTGATATTCATGTCTCTCATGGCGCTCTGCATGTTCTCAATCTTGGGTCTCTGAGGTCTACAAGAACCATTAGGCCGCGTCTCGTTCTCTTGCGGGTTCTTTGCCGGAGAAAGAGGCTGTGCATCTCCTTCGACAAAGCAAGTCAAGCCTGTTGCCTTTTTCTCGCTGCGTCGTTGGTTACTTTTCAGGCTGATGGTCTCCAGATGTTCAACCACAGCCTTGGAAAGCTCTCTCATCATTCTTGACATACGATGATCCCAAGGCAAAGCCGGCTTGGTGTCAATAACACAGATGACACCAATATTGACACCTCGGTCATTCCGAATTGGTACCGCAGCGTAAAATCGCGCCGCACCTCCAGGCCGACAGTACGGCTTTGACGAGTACTCTGGATCAGTGGTGACGTCGTCAACCACGACAACTGGCAGTTCACAAGTAGCTTCGAACCCGTCCGGTCCGGACTCGGGAGGAGGGTCATCTAAACATAAAGTGCTTTCGCAAGCGCTATGGGAACGAGGAATTGCCGTTCCGCAGTGCCAGAGGGCCTCGTGGTGAGCGTCATAACCTAAGCTGGGGATGAGAGGTGTAGTGGCAGTGGCTTCAGCGATGATGTACTGATGAGTCTGGTCAAACAAGGAGATCATGGCCTTGTATGCGCCAGTTTGCGAAGCGGCTAGCCGGGCAAGAGCCGTGAAAATAACGTCTGAGCATGTGACGAGCTCTGACGTAGGAACCGGTGATCCAGAGTTGTTGTAGCGAACGTTTGTGAAGAGTGAATCGTCATATCTAATATTCGACATTCCAATTTAGTCAGACCCTCTTGGAAGAAATTTTGACTCTTTCATACCTAAAAGTCTCTCGTTCCCGAGTAGCTTCAGAGACGAAGCTTTTCCTCGGCACCTGAACATACTCTGCGGGATATGCCATAGTCGGCAACCAACCAATTGAGAGCGTGAAGGTGGTCGATCAAATATAGTCGATCTACATGCGAAAGAGATGAGAGAGGAAGAAAATAATAATGAAGATTTCAGATATGGAATTATTTCCTGGCCCTCCTCTCAACGTTTTTTCACAACGGCCAAGCTCATAATTGGATGGAAAAGGTAAAGGCGAAAAAATAAGAGACACTTCAAAGGAAGGGCCGGGTTCGCCACGACGCAAAGGGTTGATTTGATTGATGGAGGGGGCACGGAGGCACGCCGAAGACCGGCAGGCATTGAAGAGGGAGGCTGAAGAACAGAACAGAACCCTGGACGACAGCCCTGAAAAAGGAAGCTTAGTAGTATACATAACGTTACTGCCATTCTTGTCAGTGTTGTAGGTATTGTCTTAGTAGGGGAAAGGAAAGTGGCAGAGTCTAGAACTGGTCGATCGATTTGCATGCGTCGCCACTATTTGAGAATCGACCACTCCCATGTATTCGAGTGGAGACTGGAAATAGACGGCAGTTGATAATGCTGGTACTGTAGAACCTCGTGCCTTGTTCTTGTTGAGGATTAATTGGCCGTGCACAATTGATTGTGAGAGTCAGATACTTAGTTCCGGTTCCGTAGAGAGAATTAAGTTAGCCGACGGGAGAGTGACTGACGATACTATAGATAGTAATATTTAGACTTGATTGGTTTCCCTGCTGAAGAAATCAGTTCATTAATGTGCCAATTGCGGCAACGTTGACGGGGAGATGCTACATATCGGACTGAACCTTAACTTTGGACGTCTATGAGCAGTACAGTACAATGTTGTAATGAATTAGCTCCAATCTTGGCTGCTTGCTTACTATCACAGTTGACATCTTGGCTCACAAACGTCAAATCAACATCACAACACTTCAACCTGAACCTCACTTGTGTTGCATTTTCTTGTGAAACCTCTTGGAGCATGTTCCTTACCGTCGATCTCGATCCACAAGACTTCATCATGGTAATTACCTGTCACGTGAAGCTACTAAGACTACAATCAACTAGTTCGCCTCCATCGACATGCCTTAGCTTAAACACTTGTTCCAGCCATCCGTCATTCATACCCACTTCCACGTCTTCATCTCCTTCAGCCGTCCGTCTTCGTTTTGACTTTGTTACTTATTTTCTCCAAACGTCACATCATTCATGGCAATTCCCATCTCACTGTCTCAAGCCTCCTTGGCAGCTGCCATACTGGGGTCCGTCTACGGCAACTACGTCGCTCTGTCGCCGCCTAACCCCAGTACTCATGTTGCGCCTTCGACGGGGGACTCGGTTCGTGGCTTGTTTCTGACAAAGAAGCACTCTACCAAAGTAGCACTAGCTCCTTGGGGGTTGCTAGCGCTGCAGTCTGCTGCTCTCGCCCTGCGCTATCCGGCCATACCAGCCTCTATCCTCCGTCATGGAGCGGAAAACGGGCTGAACATGAACCTGATAACCTGGACCCCGTTAACAGCGATACCGCTGGCTCTGATTTTCTGTGCTGGAGTTCCTCTCCGTTTGATACCCTATGCATCGCTGGGCAAAGACTTTACCTTTGCGCTCAGAAAGCCCGACAGGTTGAAAACGACGGGTATTTATCGATATGTCCAGCACCCGAGTTACACCGGTCTTCTCATCCTTATATTTTCCAACGCAGCGCTTTTCGGTAGACTTGATGGACCTATCAGCTGTTGGATTCCGTCAGAGTATTATAATCCGTTGTATTGGATGTTGGGCTTGATCGCACCAACTGCTTCACTTTTCCTATACGGTGTGTGGAAAAGGGTATCTGAAGAGGAGAAGATGCTGAAGTCAGCTTTTGGTAAGGAGTGGGAGACCTGGCACGCAAATACAGCTCGTTTTATACCTTATGTACTTTAATTTATGTTCCAGGATATGAGTATTAGGTCGAATAGAGGGTTCCTCCACAGGCATCACTACGGGCAGACGTCGTTACAATAACACCAACAGGGCATGTTTTTTTGTGAATTTCGTTTTATTTACTAATCATCATAAAGACCAACTGGTTCGCCTCACTGAGGCCATTGCAGGAGGAAAATACCCCGATCGAAGGATAATCTATAGCATCTGATGGCTGGTCATGGCTGGATTGCGACACTTGTATCATAATGCCAGATAATCTGTGACAGTCTATTATACTATCTTCAAAATTCTTTTCTAAAAATTGGAAGAAGAATTTAAACACAATTGTGGTCACTTATTGGGAAGAAGGCCCTATTCGTAGTATACAGTGTAGTGAGACGCTGGATACAAGAAGAACTCACCTGCAGGCAACATTCACAATGAGTTGTGTACAAGAGGTCACTGTTTCCAATACCTGAATGATAGAAATTTCGCACAAGCATATGAAGAATTGCATGATCATTAAGAGGTTGTGACTCGAGTACATGTTGTTTGCACCAGTCTTGGTCAATACACAGAAAGTCACCATGAGAAGTGTCAAACACAACAACTTCGAATTATATACCATGATTGCTTCATATGCACGAATCATGAGTGTTTAAAGGGTTGAATGGTTCATGTCTACATGCATTATTAATACACTCGTCCGTTCGGACGCCGAAGTAAGACGGACGAATCCTTCCGCTACTTCACCCCACCAAATCGATCCATTTCGTCCGTTTTCCGTCCGTCATTCGTCCGCGTCTTCAATAACACCTTCAACACCCTTTACAACTCCCTTCTCAAGCCTTTAACCATCTCTTGCACACCTCTTCAACCTTTTCTTCGGCCGAAAACAATCCGTCACGATGGCTGAGTCCACCAACAAACGTCGCAAGGTACGCAAAGGAACCCGCAGCTGCTGGGAATGTCCGTACACCTTACACCCGTCAGCTCTGCGCAATTGACTTACACACCCTCAGGTCGTCGCCGCAAAATAAAATGCCAATTCACAAATGAGGATGATCCAATCTGCGTTGGCTGCACCCAGCGTGAGACGAATTGCGTCTCTCAAGAATATGTTCCCGCGCCTACTGCTGCACCGCAAGACAAGCGTCTCGCGCAGCGTCTCGGAAGATTGGAGGAGTTGATGGAGAAGTTGGTAGACAATGGATCCGAATCAAGAAAACGACCGGCTATACCGTCGCCTTCTGAGTCTGAAGATGCGCCGTCGACATTGTCACGTTTTACGCAGCATACTGTCGACGTGTTTGAGTCTTCGGTTGTCGATAATGCTGCGCAGATGGCTCTTAACCACAGCGAGACATCAAGTCCAGCGATAATAACCCGGCAGACACCAAGTTATCCTTCTCGTTCGGCGAAAGCAGCTCACGTATCTGCTCAACTTCACGCTCTCTTCCCGTCTCAGCAGATCTTGTATGCCATATCTCAGCAAAGTCCCGGCGCACGCTTCGTTCTCAATTCGTTCTACTCCCAGCAGGACCAGATTGACGGAAAACCCGAGCCTCTATCAGCGCTGGCTCAGATCCCGCCGATTACCAGCCATCCTGCTATCCTGGCCAAGCGCCTTCTCCAACTTGCCGTATGTCTACAACAGATGCCAACTTTCTTCGACGGCAGTGCTCTGGGTTTGAATAAATCGCCTCGGGAAACGATGGAGGAATGGGTCGCTGTTACCGGAAGGCTCGTTACTTCAGACGACGATTTTGTCGGCTGCTTAGAAGGTCTAGAGGCTCTCATTCTGCACAGTTTCTATCAGAGTGACGCGGGTCATCTGCGAAAGGCATGGTTAACATGTCGACGGGCTCTCAACATGGCTCAATTGATGGGCATCGACCGCAAGAACGCAAAACCCATTCGCTCAGCCGATCCCGCATTCAACGAGAAACATCGACCTTCTCCACCAGTCATTTGGTTCCGCATCAACTGCAACGATCGGTACCTCTCTCTCATTCTCGGCCTCTCCATCGGTTCCAAAGATAATTGGTTCGCCGAGGACGACACTCTCCTCTCAGACGCACCTAGCGATAAGCTTGGCAAGATGTATGCGATGATAGCTGGCAAGATCGCTGATCGAAACGATTTACAAGGCAGTGCCGCGTATGTTCTCACACAGTCGATTGATCTGGACCTCGAAAAGACATACTCTCAGATGGACGAGATGTGGTGGAAATTGCCTGACATGGCTATCTGCTGCGGATCATCGGACGCCTCAGGTGATGGAATGAGCATTATAAAGCTGCAAGTGCGGCACTACACACTTCTTCTCATGCTTCATCTTCCATATCTCCTTCGCGATCGCGGCCAGCGACGGTACGAATACAACCGCTCTACGTGTATGCAAGCGAGCCGCGACATCCTCCTCCGCTTTCTCGAGTACCGTAGCTGCTTCACCACAGCCGTGTCAGGCCGTCACGTCGACTACTCTGCGCTCGTGGCAGCCATGACCCTCCTCCTAGGATATCTTGGATGGCGCTGGCCCGGCTATGAGGCAGAGAAAGAGCAGGATAGGGACCTGGCAGAGAAAACGATGGAAAGGATGCAAGAGATGGGGACCTTAAACAACGACACGCTCTGCATTGAGGCCGCCGAAACACTTCGACAGCTTTTGCCAATTGTCCAAAGACAACCAGGCACGAGCGGAGAAAACCTGCATCTCCAAGTGCCCTTCCTAGGGACAGTGAACATCCACCCGGGACCAACACCTCCAGCGTCTACGACCAGCATGATGCCGTCCAACAGTACCACACCAAGTGGCAGCAGTGTTGGAGACGCCATGTCACAGTTCCCACTTTCCTTCAACTCCCCGCCGTTCGCACAGGACCACAGCGAGTTACCCACCACATGTCCCTTTGGGGAAACCTCGCCTGATGTGGTGAACTTCAATTGGCCGTGCTTCACGGCTGATCCAGAAGACTGGGCGCTGCAGGGCGTTGACACAACCTACTGGAATATGCTTAACAGTAATATTGTAGGATGAACGATTTGATGAAACAGCTTTATATCTGATTATAGTATTTATACCCAAAATAGTCATATCCAATAAAACACCTAACGAATGCTACCATACCGAGACAACCAGAACAAAAAAGAATAACAAAGGGACGAGGCTTGTCTAGCCAGGGGTATCTCCATCAGGTTTAATCCTCCTCAACGAACGCCACAAATGAGATTTATAGTTATCAACTCCGTACCCAACTGGTGTAATGTACCGACTTCGTAGAGCCGTGCAGGCAGTATGCTGTGTATCTACTCTTGTAAGCCCTCCACCAAAGCTTCGTGGTCGACAGCGACAGTGGTGACCTGAGCGGGCGCACCCTTTCGTCGCTGTGCTGCCCAGTATTGGTTGAAGCCAGGAATGGCGCCGGGCTGGTTGATGCCAGGCGACCGACTAAATGTCTTGTTGTCTCTGGACTTTTCAGCAGGCTTTGAGGGTATGTTCTCGCTCGCTGTTGTCGAGGCCCACGGTCTCCAGCCAACCCACTTTCCTATTCCTCCCGCAGAGCCCTGCGTGGTGTCTGAGGGAGCAGGCGATGCTGATCTGTTTGATCCAGGCCTGTTTGATGGGTTGGACACGGTTCGGCTGGTGGGAAGGCCAGCGAAAGTGTCTCGGAGAACGACGCTGCTTCGCTTGCCTGCACCTCTGTAGAGTGTGGGCTGGGCTGTGACACCCGTAACGACAGCTTCAGCGCCACCAAGTGGTCGAAGTGTGAGCTGACTCGGTCGGGTCTTGAGGGTGTGGATATCGAGACCTCCGCTGAGAGACATGATAGATTCATGCGACAGAGCCCGATGGATTCTTGGCCGTGGCATGTAGTCGTCTCTATTGTCTTCTGAGCTTTCGACAACGGAGCTCTCATCGATTGACGGCGTGTTTCCAAGATCTGGAGTCTCGACTCGAGAAACACCTTCCTCGTTCTCGTCCTCATCCTCTTCGTGGATCACATCATCGTTGAATTGACGTGGGTTCTGAGGTGGTGTACCAGGGTCGAGCTGGAGTGAAGGCGCTTGAAGACTGAAAGCTGAAATGTCGGACGGTCCTTTACGGTGAGTCCGCCATGTAGGCGACATGGGGTCGAAGCTAGTAGCTGGTGACATTGGGTAGTCGCTGTCGCCAAAAGCAGAGTCGAACACAGAGTTGCGTTGATTCGATCGTGGTGAGCTGGGGACGGACGACGCAAACTCGGAGGGCTGTTCTGAAAGCATGGACCATCTCTGCCTGGGCATCGAGATAACAGAGTTGGGCTCTTTGGTGTTGATGGAAGCCAGGGCAGGCAAAGCAGGGCCCAAACTCCAGCGAGCGGAGGATCGGGGTGTTGACGTGCCCGAAGTTGACGAGGGCGAGAAGATGCTCGAGTTCAAGCTCGCTCGCTTCCTTCTGATCTTGGCCTTGTCGGCCTTGGGTGTGACATGATAGTGGTGGTGAATGTGAAGCTCTTGGGAGAATCGAGGCGTGGCCGGTGGTTCATAAGCCTCGAGTTCGTCCTTTAGAGTCGAGTTCCTGCTGTCGATGGCAGGTTGGTGGTCGAGAAGCTGCTCTCGCAGGGATTGGATCTCGTCGTTGGAGTTGAGAAGCATCTCGCGCAACTCGGCCATGCCCAATTGCAGGTTGGCGTTGTCTTGCAGGAGATCCCTGACGAAATGATTGACAACGGGGTTCCCCGGCTTTGGTTCCTGGAGTGTCTTGGATGCAGCTGCACCTTTGAGACGGCCCGCAGCCGTGTTCAACTGCTTTTCAACTCGACGTTGACGCTCCATTCGGCCAACAACCTCTGCATGCCGTTCACGCTCCTGACGAGCCTCTTCTTCCATTCGCTCCAACTGATCCTGCATGTCCATAATACCACGCTGCGCTTCCTTGCAACGCTGAGCATGCGTCCGAGCGTCCTCCTTGCTCGACCTCAATTCGTGGTACAGGTCATCCTGTTCTAGTTCGAGGAGATGGATATGTCGCTCCGCATCTTCGGCTCGTAGGGCGGCGGACTCGAGTCTCCGGACGGCCTGCTGGGAAGAAAGCAAGCTCGCCTCGAGAGCCTTGATCCTTGTGTCGGATTCGGAAACGGTACTGTTGAGCAGCTCGAGCTGGTCGAGCAGGTTCCTGTTTTCTTCGATTTTCAGGGCATTCTCGGCCTCGAGTTCCTGCTTCGCCATCTCCAAATGCTCTATCCTGGAGGAAAGACTGAGACGATCCCTCTCGGCATCGGCCATATATGCTTCATGTCGGGCGAGTAGGGCCTACAAGGGAGAACGGGGTAGACAAGTCAGCAAGCAGAAAACTCGATGGGGCATTATTGACGTGTCTAGCGGGGACTGGCATGCAGGACACGCGGGAGATGTTTAGGCGGTGGGAGGGAAAAAAAGTGGTGGCAGTGAGTTGACATGCATATTAAAATAAAAAGAGGTTGGAGGAATGCTCCGGAGATTTGAATTTCTATCCTTTTCCAAAACTTACCTGGCCAAGTTGGGCAGCAGTATGGACGTCCTTTTCCACTGTTTCCAGAATTGAGCAGTTTCTCTTGAGGAGTGCGCAGTCGACACGTCCACAGCAGCATGTCATCTCTGCCAGCTGTGGCTCCTGGCCAAGATCAGGCCTCTCCATTATGGGCGGGGAGGCCTTTTTTATTTATTTGTGATTATTGTAATAGGGTGCAGGATTCGCGAGAGGTAACGTATACGGCGGAACAGAGTGTGAGATCGGTCGGCAACATGATAATTAGGTCGATTGAAGGAGAGAGAAGCAGTCGAAGAGTACACAAAAAAAAGAGAGATTTAGAGCATAATGATGATGATGATTTTGCTGTTCGTAGAGGAGACAACAGAAAAGAGGACGTATACGCAAAGAGAGAAAAACAAAGACGACGCTCTCGTCGCCGTTTTGGATGGAAACGGCTGGTGTTTACTGAAACCTAAACAAAGAGGGTCCTTGTTTTGTATGGTATGGCTTTGATGAACTATAACTGGCTGCGGTTATTGATTGGTATGGCTCCCGAGCGAGTCTAATTTGGTACGGTGGGTGTGGAGTTTATGTTCCTGACTTAGTGTGATGGCCGAAAGATGTTATTTTTCTCTCAGATGGCACAAAAGTAAACAGAGGTGGATATATGTAAAGTCGAGAGAACACAATGAGGCAGCTTGTATCTGTACGTCAGAGCATAAACAGGGCATATGAGGCCTTGAACCAAAAACCGTTCGTGACCAGCCACCGGGGCTAAGTAGATAAAGCTCATGTGATGTGATTTCAGCAATCACTGGCTGCGAACAACTGCGGGCGAGGTAAGGCGCAGTACAGGGGATCTAGCGAGCAATTTCAGGCACTCATCAGGGGCACGGGTCTCTGTTTGGATTAGCGTGCAGACATTTTTGCAGGGAAGACGTGTTGAACTTGAACATGGGGGGTCTATAACACGCGAACCATGGAGGTATTAATGACTTGTTGATAATTTCTGCTAACTGGATACTCTTGGGTTAGAACTACGCTTTTGCGATGAATATGATGTGGATTGACAGACTGACAGAAAAGTGTCATCAGCCACAACTTAATAACTAACCGTTTACAAAGATGGTTGAGTATTTTATCCGTGCGCAGGCAGAGGTTGGGGTAGCGAACGGGCCTACCTTTAACAGGGCGGTATGTCATTGCCCACGGTGGCTCATTACGGGCATAAAAGTCTTTGTGTAGATACAGCAATTAATCTGTAGGGTAGCAGCCACTGACACGCGTAGCCACACTTTCATAAAAAGACAAAAGAGGATGGCTTCATTTCCTTTTGGCTTTCTATTGGATCGTGAAATGGAGATTGTCATTTCGGGCTTGGTTAACGCTATGACCGTTTTTAGCCTTGAGGCGTTCAAGTCCCCGCAATAATAAGAGCCATGGATATGACGACAATGCTTTGGTATATCCCACGTGATGCGACTTGGGGAAAAAAGTCATGGTCTAGGGTAGTTGTTTTTACGAGCAACCGAGAAACTCTAAACTCCATTAACTAAAGGCAAACATCTGTGATTCATCATCCTTTCTGTTCACCGCCTGATATCGCTTACATCGATAGTTAATGGTGGCACCATTTTCCTCTAGCATCAGATCCAGGTGGGGTCTGTTGTTTTTTGCTTAATTTGCTGCAGATATGTTGCAATGCAGTATCTTTGCTACTCCAAACTGATGATGGGTCGTTCTCAATTGCTATGTCGTCATACAAACTCACAACATCGAGAGCTTCGACCAGTCAGATTCGTTTCATTGTCATCCCCCACATTATCGAATGCAGGCATGGATGATTCGGAGCTTCTTTAGGTGGTGATGCTTGCGTTTTCGTCAGGGACTGGTGCTGTCGCAGTTGCGCCCATGATCCGTTCTTTCACTTTCGGCTCTCCCACTGTTTCTCCCATCATCCCACCTCCCTCCCCCAAAAGGTTTCCCCTACTTTAATACGACTGATGCGTCCTCACCTTTATCCTAGAATACTCCAAAGCTTTCGCACAGCTCGGATACACACTCCTCTCCCTCTAGCAAAGTCCTTTTCTACATACAGAGCAATGTCGCAAGAATACAAGCTCAAGGGCATTTCGTCCCTCTCTCTTTCTCCCGGCTCTAAGCAGGAGGTCGAGGTCGAGGGTATCGAGAACGGAAAAGTCCTGCTCGTCAACACTGGAGGCACGACACAGGCTTTGGGAGCCAAGTGCACTCACTACGGTGCACCTCTGGCAAAGGGTGTATTGACCAGCGATGGTCGCATCACATGTCCGTGGCACGGAGGTATGTAACACATCTCGTCTATCTCTGCATGGCGTTGCGACGAGTCCTGGTTTCAAGACTGGGTTTCGAGATATAGACTTACTCTGATCCTGTACTGACCATCTCTAGCTTGCTTCAACGCAAAGACCGGCGACATCGAAGACGCTCCCGCCCTTGACCACCTCCCCGTATTCCAAGTCGCCGAACGAGATGGTGCCGTGTACGTCACCGGAGAAGAGAGCGCCATCACGTCTTCCAAGAGACAACCCAACGTAAAGTGCGGCGGATTTGGCGGCGCGCAGGAAGAACATGTTGTCGTCGTCGGTGGTGGTTCGGGTACATTGGGAGTCGTCGAGAGTCTACGTGAGAATGGCTGGAAAGGAGGCATTACTGTCGTCTCTGACGAGGGAAACTATCCCATTGATCGAACCAAGCTGAGCAAGGCTCTCTTGACCGACGTCGATAAGTTGGCATGGCGAAGCAAGGACTTTTACGAGGGCGGCTCTATCAAGTTCGTTAATGGACAAGTCAACAATGTCGACTTTTCTGGTCGCTTCGTCACAACCGAGGAGGGAGAGAAGATCTCTTACACCAAGCTGGTCCTCGCCACGGGTGGTACCCCCAAGCGACTACCCCTCGATGGATTTAAGAACCTGGACAACATCTTCACCCTTCGCACTGTTCATGACACAAAAAAGATCGTCGAGCAGATTGGTAACAAGGGTAAGAAGATTGTCGTTGTCGGATCCTCGTTCATCGGAATGGAGTGTGCAGTTGCTACAGCCAGCGACAATGATGTGACTGTCGTCGGTATGGAGAATGTTCCCCTTGAGAGGGTTCTTGGTGAAAAGGTCGGCGCAGGCCTCCAAAAGGCGCTCGAGGGCAAGGGTGTCAAGTTTTACATGGGCGCCAGTGTCGACAAGGCCGAGCCATCTTCATCTGACTCATCCAAGGTCGGCGCCGTGTGTCTTAAGGATGGCACCAAGCTGGAGGCGGACCTCGTCGTTCTCGGTGTGGGTGTTTCCCCCGCGACCCAGTATCTCAAGAACAACAGCAGCATTAAACTCGAGGATGACGGATCTATCAAGGTCAATGACGACTATTCGATTGCTGGACTTCAGGATGTTTACGCAATTGGCGACATTGCTACTTTCCCCTACCACGGACCTGGGGGTGAAGGTAAGCCGGTTCGCATTGAGCACTGGAACGTTGCTCAAAAGGCGGGTCGCATCGCTGCAAACCACATCATCAACCCCCGTGGGAAGACGGAGCACTTTATTCCCATTTTCTGGTCGGCTTTGGGAGCACAGCTGCGATACTGCGGCAACACGATGGCCTCTGGGTGGGACGATCTGGTGCTTGATGGTAACCCAGCTGAGAACCAGTTTGTGGCATATTACTGCAAGGGCGAGACAGTTGTTGCCATGGCTAGCATGGGCAGGGATCCTGCTATGGCGCAGAGTGCCGAGTTGATGCGAGTAAACAAGATGCCCACCAAGACGGAGCTCCAAGAGGGGATCAGCGTCGTCTGAGTGTTGTAGTATGGGGTATGATAAGTAAATGACTATAAAATTATAATGAATTGACTTGATAATTTCACAACTTGACCGTTGATGCAGTAAAGTTTGTTTACCTTTTGGAAGTTAAAGCTTCCGTTTGCAAAAGCTTGTGCAAGCTCATGTGGAGAGGCAGGTGTCAGAAAAATTGGCTCTAAAGCTTAGGGTGACAGAAATAGATATCCTCCAAGACACGTCTAATTGCCATAAAGTAACCAACTAATTTCGTCTCTTAGGCTTCTAGCGGCCAATTCTTCGACGCCCTAGGTAAAGGGAACCAGACGATCGGGCGAGACTATGATGAAGCCATGAACTCAGATCGAGATGATAGTCTACAGAATAGGAAATGCTTTCGCGGCAATAGACCTCAGTTCAGCAGATAATTCCGAGCGATCCACTGAAACCGCAACGTTTTGTGTCAAATCCCCATGTTTTGGGCTGTCGATTCTCGATCTGTAGAAAGTCAATGACGTCGCGACAGGGATCGTCATGAGTGCATCAATGCCGCACAACCTCAGAACTTCTCTTCTTTACTCCACCTCAGGACTCTGTCATGCTGACGAGTTGAGCCGAGCGATACTACCTATGACGGGTGGAACTTTGGAAAATGAAGTCATGATGGATTGTAATCCCACATGGTTAAATACCACGAGCTGTACTCCCCATTAAAGTTGCTCTTTCGTCTGGTAGTATAACAACCGATTAATTATAAAACGAATTTATATTAATAATTTATTCATTCAACACAAAATGACTACTCAAGCTGCCTACGGGGCCGAAAAGATCATTGGCCATGGCGACAATGCCATCACTCAGCAGGATATTACTTCGTACGAGTCGACGGGCGACAGCAGCCAGAAAATGAAGGCTCTGGCTTGGATGGGCAAGAACAAGGTCAAGATTGGTATGTATCGCTCCTTTGAATTGTATACGTTGACAAACTAACAACCTCCCACAGTTGACACTGCTAAGCCAAAGATCCTTGAAGACCGCGATGTCATCCTCAGAGTCACAGGCAGCACCGTTTGCGGTTCAGACTTGCATCTCCTCCACGGCACAATCATCCAGCTCGCCGAGGGTGACATCCTGGGTCACGAGTTCTGCGGTGTCGTCGACCAGGTCGGCGCTGGCGTAAAGGGCATCGAGGTCGGAGGTCGCTACGTCGCTTCGTTCCAGATTGCTTGCGGTGACTGCTTCTTTTGCAAACAGAAGCTCTCCTCGCAGTGCGAGAAGACCAACTCCAACACCGCTGAGCGCGCCATGTACGGTGGACGTACCGCGGGTATGTTTGGCTACTCTCATTTCACCGGTGGATTCGCTGGTGGTCAGGCCGAGTATGTGCGCGTGCCTCTCGGTGACGTGAACTTGCTAAAGATTCCCGATGATGTTTCTGATGAGAAGGGTAAGTCTCGAGACACTGTTCCAAACAAGTTTGTGCTGACCTCATCCCAGCTCTTTACCTCTCTGACGTCCTGCCTACATCCTACAACGCCGTCAAGGACACAGCCGTTTACCCCAACGACCAGGTCGCCGTCTTTGGCGCCGGTCCCATCGGCCACATGGCCGGCTACTTCGCCCTCAAGGAAGGCGCCAGCAAGATCATCTTTGTCGACACTGAGCCTCGCCTGTCGTACGTCCGTGACCACTGGCCCGCGGAGCACAAGGACAAGCTCGAGTTTGTCGACTTTAAGAAGCTGTCCCACGGCGTGACCAACAAGCCCACCGTGGTGAGCCGCCTCAAGGAGCTCACCGGCAACCGCGGTCCCGACTGCGCCATCGAGTGCGTGGCGGGCGAGTACCCCAAGAGCTGGACGCACACTATCGAGATGGCCCTCGGCGCCGAGACGGACTCGAGCGAGATCATCAACGAGATGATTGAGGGTGTTCGAAACTACGGCCGCTGCGGTGTCACGGGTGTGTACGTCGGATACACGAACCACTTCAACATCGGATCCCTCATGGAGCGCGGCGTTCGACTCATCGGAAACGGTCAAGCGCCCGTCCACAAGTACTGGGAGGAGCTTCTCGAGAAGATCCAGGCTGGAGATCTCGACGTTGGACAGATGATCTCTCACCGTGTGAGATTGGAGGATCTCGACAAGGTGTACTACAAGTTTGAGAAGAAGGAGGATGGTATGCAAAAGGTATTTGTGGAGACCAAGTTTTCGGCTTCCAGAGATCCTAGCACGCCTGCCCTTACTACTTATTAGACATGGGGGTTTTGATACCAGATGGCGTTGGTGGGTTGGATGAGGGATGTTGTTCAGAAGGGGTTCTATTATGAAGTAATGAATGATGTCTGTCAATTGTGATGGCGATATATATCAAGTCTCTAAATTACTATCTTTTTATCTTCCATGTCACATTAACTTTGGTGTCCCTCCAGCCGCGGTAATCTTTGTCACGCTGTGGAGGATACTCGTGCGAAGCGACCGTTGAGGCTATTAAAGTCCAAGGCTATTAAGGTCATTCCCACCAACACCCACGCTGCCTAGAAACAATCTCTGGCACCAACTAAAGATCTAATTGACATACCAATTGAAATTGATCATTATTCACAGTAATGCTCACATTTAAGATCTATCTGATGTCCGCGACGCCACGGAAGAGACCAGCCTAGGGCGATAGGTATAGACATCAATGAGCATACGGCACGCGCTGCAGCAATGCGAAATCATTTCGGGTTCCTTTTATATTCAATAAGAAAGGTCCTAGTTACGCGTTTACTGTCCCTAACTTGAGTGCGGACCGCGTCCAGAATGTTGGCGAATCCTTGAGGACGCTCCAAGACAAACGATGTAAGCACCGCATGACCAGGCGATGGAACCAATCAAGAACAACTATTTTAAATGTTGTAGTACCTCAGATTAATAAAATTCATCTTAATCGGGTTCGTATTTACCAGTTATCACTCTAAATAGTTGGAAAATGTCACAGGATCTGGGTTGATGTCACGTCTTGTCAAGGGCTACGCATGGATTGAAACGTGCAATGAGTAGGTGCTAGTACCTCTCTCGACCCGGTAACTAACCACATCATTTGGTATATTATTGATGCCCCGGTATTTCTATTTAAGTATCGAAAAGTGCCTAGATCTACCACTTCCGAGGATGGGAGCTCTCCAGTTACACTCCATTGGGCCATGCCAAATATTCCCGCGTAGATGCATGTAGTATGGGAAGCGTCACATCAATGGGGATCCTGCCTGAAGACTGTTTCATTTAGGAAAATAGGAATGAAAGTGTCTCAATACATTTCTCCTCTCCACGCAACCAAAGAAGGAGGCCAAGTCCACGAATGAGACTGGGTGCTTAAGCGTTCCCTCAGGGCCGCACTCGTCATAAGCTTACCCGGTCGGACGTCAACTCATCGGTCGCATCAAATGAGGTGTCCCAAGTGATGACATATCTTTCAGTGCCCGAATGTCCTCTTGCAAAAGGTGTGCTTCATGTAGAATAGTGTTTTACCCGCCCAGCTTGATTGCCATCAAGTTATGAGTATCCCAGGGGGCTCATTTGGAAAGCTTATCAAGACTGTCGTTGAAGATTTCGGAGCATGGGGCCTCTTATTATATAATCTCATCTCGAGACACGTTTTTCGTAGGTGAACTCGTTCCTCTTAACCTTGTCCCACTCATTTTGTAAAGAATACTATGAATCCGACTGTCCATGGCCTTCCTCAACCTTTGTATCTTTTGAGACCTGTAGTTTCTTCCCTCACCCTTCATCGCAAGCTGATGTTATGGTAAAAAAGGTAGAGGGAGGCACTGCCATGAGAAGTGCCTCCGATAAGTTGTTGGAAACAGGAGAAAGCTTCCATCTTGATGTTTCTTCTCCAAGTCATAGAACGAAAAGGCCCCTAGAATCCAAGCCCGGCAGGGTATTATAAGTTGTTCGCACAAATCAAACCTTTCACTCAGGTAAAAACCAAGTATCCCCATCCACAAACCTCATCCCACCACCATCCTGCCCAAACCCAATAGCATCAAAGTCTATTCCCGACTCCAGTCCAGCAAATGGTCCATCTATGCTCTCGAACCCGTCATCGTTGGGCAAAAAGTCCAGCTCCTGCACGACCGTTTCCTCAACATTGATCGGCTCGTAGATATCCTTGTTGAAACTCTTGAGATGCTGTCGATGCGCACGAACAGCTTCCTGGGCTCGTTGGCTTAAATCTCCAACTACAGAGCGAAGTGCCCTAAACGCTTCGTCGTCAACAATCTTGAGTAGCTTGTCAAAGAGGTCCAGCGCTTTTATCGAGATGTGCTGATCTGTGTGAATGGAAGTGTGGCCTGGGTTGAGGATCATGTTGGCGAGGAGGACTATCAGAGCTGAGAAGTGGGAGTAACTGCATTGCCTAGGACAGTCAGTATAGGGGCAGACTGTCAAGTGAGAAAGACCTACCAGACTAGACATTCCGTTGGTGTTGCTTCCTGGAATAATTTCATGCAACCTCTGCTCACATCAACGCATTGATTCCATCCCTCAGGCAAAGGAGCCTGTTCCTTCTTTCCTCCGTTTTGATCTCCCCCAGATATCGTCTCTCTCCCGAAGGAACTAATCCTCCTTTGCCAATCTTTGTTGTAACTGTAGATACCATGTATCATGACCTCGGTCAACAAAAAGGCATGATGCATCTTGGTCATCTGCACGAGCTGAGACGGTCCGACAGTCGCAGCAACATGCTCAATGTGGAAAGCCTGCGGTATGCGCTCGTACCACTGATCAATCATGGATTGAAGGCGCGTTACCCGTCTTTGACGCTCTTGGGGCGTGATTCTACTGGCGCGATTGGAGTGTAAGAGGTCGTAGACTTTACCTTCTATGTAGGCGAGTTCAACACGCCTTCGATGGTAGTTGAAATGTACCTGCCCGTTTTGCGTCCATATTAACCCGGCGCTATCTAATGGTGCAAGCGTGGGTAAGGCGATGTCGATATCGTCGTCGTTCTGGCACGAAGGCGTGTTTGCACGTAGACCAATATCCTATACTGATTAGCCAGGTCAGTAGAAATCCATCGATCAACATACCTTATCCAAAACATACGCAATCCAAAACACTCGCGATCGATGCTCCGCCTCGGCAGCAGGAAAGTTCATCGCCGCCTCCTGTGAATGTAATCTCAGTCGATGCGCTAACCTCAAAGCCGTCCCGATAAGAACACTGGCAGGTTTCGGATCGCGACTGTTCTGAAACAGCATCACGATGCCCAGAAGGATCTGCACGCCGAGTAGATCGCTTTCGCGCGTTACAAGTTCTGACACGACGCTTTGAACATTGCGCAAACACTGATCTGCTTTTTCGATGTGTACCGCTTGGCTATCCGTAAGAGAAAGCTGAGGTGTGCGATACCCGATAGCCATGACGCATTGTATAGCCGCCCACCTTGCTCTGGTGCGGGTATTCGGCTGATTGTACCACGCTCTGAGAATTTTCATGTACTCCTGCTGCTGAAAGAGCGGGATGACGGTGTTGAACGTGGAAAAATAGTGGTTCGCCACGGGTAGAACCTCTTCGAGAGGAGGGAGGTCGAGTGAGTTTGGTTGGGGACCTTCGTAAACAACTGGACGGACTGGGTTGAATTTCCATGAGAAGACACCAAATTTGGCTAGTTCTTCTTCAATGCCTTCGTGATTGGAATTGGGATCTGATGAATCGCCAATGGTGGTAAGGCTCTCTGGTGACCATGTTGGCTGTTTGGCAGCCTGTGCGTCTTTAGCAGCGTTGAGAACGACTTGTAGATGTTCTTCAATACGCTTCAACCTGGATTCTAGCCCATCTTGTTTGTTGCTGTGGGTTGTCAGTGTTGTTCAAAGGAAGAGGATCAAAGGGCTTACTCTTGTTGTTGTTTGGCTACTCTGCCTCTTGTGGAACTGGGCTTGCGTCTGATGACGCTGGTGCGACAAGTTGTGTTGTAGAGGATACAGTTTGAACAATCTGGCTTTAGCATGTCGCATTTTATCTTTTTGGTAAAGCACAAATCGCAAGCTGACATCCATGTATCGTCAGTCAAGTTCGCCTGATTACTTGGTCAACTCACCCTTGCGACGGTTCAGAGGGGTGGAATCTGGCTCTTCTGGAGTCGCCATATCTGGGGTGATTTAATAGACTCGAGGGAAAATTACAAAGATGGATATAAAGATAAGACGATATAGCATTCGGAAGAGTGTTTTGGGTTTGCAATGAGATTAATTGATGGTCAGATATTGAATCATCTCATGCTCATTCCAACAACAGAGAGGGCTGACAAATACACTTACTGTTGGTGCAGGGCTTAGCGTCCATCCCACTGGAGACTTGACCCACTACAAGCTGTTGATCGTAAGCACTAAATTAAGGGTCTTCAACAGGAGCGAACTGAGCTAACAATTATATGGGCTCAGTTAAGGAATAAACTGCTGCACAACGAATCTATGGGACAGAACCATCTCGATGGCAGTAACCTCTTACCTCTATTGACGCGATTTACATTCACTGGTACCAAGTCTTGGCTTCCCTCCGAGATCTGCACCATCAGTAATGAGAAGCCAATACTGCGTCAGAGTCTACACAGCATTCATTATGGTGGCAAGAATAGCAATTATAAAGTTAAGTTGGAAACTCTTTCACAGAAAACGTGCCTTCATTAAGCTCAGAGATAAAATATTTCAGTCATCTGAATATCCCTTGGACGGCGGATCGGGAGTCAACCTGGTCAACTTCAGTTTCGTGGTGGATAACGGGCTGTCTCCGCTCAGCCTGCAAAAGAGAGAGCCTATCTGTCTGGCAAACGATGAGATCGCCTATGTCACTGAGTTTACTCTCCTGGAATTGGTGGTAGGAGATGCTATCATAGGTATGATCGAATTAGTCTCCGGAAATGAAACAGCCCTATCGGCGCACGACGTACCGCGACCAAGCCTGACGGTGACATTGCTGGACACGTCGCTGCTGCAGACAGCACCCTCCAGAATATCGATATCGACGAACACGATCTTGATGACATCGAAATCAATTCGGACGATGACCGTAATGACCAAAGAACAAATGATTGGGTGATGGGACAGGCCTATGTTTGCAGAGGGAGTCATCGCTTACAGTCGCGCAAACGTGTAGCCAGCAAGAAGTGCCATGCACTGACAAAGAAGTGACACGACTAAGAGACGATAGTGTCAGTGCCAAATACAAAGGACGTAATTTTAGAATCTCTTTTGATACAACTGGTCTAAATTTGATCCTTAGCGTTGAACAATACGCAGTGAAAACGTAGTTTTCTTAACATCCTATTGTTCAGGCCAGTCTGTTTGTTTCAGGCCCTTTGATATAACACATCTAATTATTTAGCTCATTCGAATAATATTCCTCTTTATTTCAACTACTTTGATTATAATTCTGTCCCTACCTTCAAGGTCTTCAATATGCTTCGCCATCAAAATGTTACTATCAACCATTCAAGTACAAAGATGCGACTTGATCCCTCACCTCGAAGCATCTCAACATCGAAACAGACTCATCACATTTCCTACACAACACCAAGTCTTTATATACATCCAATTTCCCAAATCATCACTCTAAATGGCTGCTGCTGTCGCTGCTGCATTATTACCACCCCTGCCCAACATCCAGGGCCCAAAGCTGAATGCCTTCTTGAACGACATCGAGAACCATAACTACACGATACTTGAATTCCTTGGCGCCGGGGCTCACTCTGCAGTTCTGAGAATAAACATAGACAACGTTGTCTATGTTGTCAAGTTTGTAAGTACAGAGCCACATACTTTCCACATACACTGCTAATCTGAATAGTTCATAACTCCCTGGCTTGACGTACCAACATTCGAGATGTATCCCCTTGAAGAGCACTATATGAAGGACCAAGAACAGAACTACGACCCCACGAAAGACGATCCTCAATCTCAAGCCGTACTGGATGCTTTGAAGGATTACACAACACCCTTCTACAACGAGTGCCGAGTGTACGGACGTCTGAAAGAGCTTGACCGAGAGAACCTTGCTATCAAGGCACACGGTTACCTCCGAGTCTACATGACACAGAATTTCCTCACCCAGTGGAGGAACGTACTCGCGAGAGACTTTGCAAACCAACCACAACAGAGATGGTATGAGCCAATGAGGATACTCCAACATAACAATCTTGCTGAGCCCGTATACGCCATTGTCAAAGACTGGGTTCAGGATCATCGCAATCCAGACGGGAGCCCGGTGTCCAACGCTGTGAAGAAGAGACAGATCAAGCACATCCCCAAGATGCTACGAGACTTGCACAGCCTCCACAAGTGTGGCATCGTTGTCCGCGACCTGAAAGAGCAACAGTACTACGAAGGTCAAATCGCTGACTTTAGCCACGCTTGGACAGTCCCTCACTATTTTGGTCCAGGTAACGACCTTCGACCTGCTTGGGTGTGGAAGAGCATGGCGGCGTGGGATCTTCACTGTTTCCAGGAGGATATCATCGATGAATGGACGAACTTGGCGCGCGGGAGTCGACCAACGATCAAGCCTCCAACGGTCGTGGCGTGGCGCAACGGCGAGACCCGGTATCCTCTTCGAGGACGGGCTGTCGTACAAGGACCTAAACTCCCGCTTGTCAAGTACGATGTGCCGGGAGACTATGAAATGAACTACGATCCTCCTTTTGACCCGTCAGAGTTCAACTGGAAGTTGATTGAGAAGAAGAAGACGGCGCAGGGAATTGTTGCTGGAAGGGTTGGGAAGAGGCCGGCTGGTGGGCAGGCTTCGGGGGGAAGGGTAAAGAGGCCGAGGATCATATTGAAGACAAGGGGAAAAGGCAATCCTTGAGATGATTCTTGGTGTATTTAATTGAGCATAGCGACGGTGTTGGAGTTTGGAGCGAAAAGATATAGACTAGACTATTGTTTCATGATACATCTAACCGCAGATTTTTAAACTCTGTCTTTGATTGGCTTCACAACATGTCCGAGAGGACCAAGCGACAATAGCAGTATGGCCCGTATCAGACATGAATTAAAACATCTACCGACCAGGGTCTGAGAACCTTGTGTTATCTATTCTACGTCGAAGATGCTACTCTAAGCTCACGAGGCCACCAGGCCACATTGAGGTTCTATCGTTAGTCATTCTGAAACGCGGATCCTGACTGTTGATTTGTCCAATACTATCACCATTTAAGTCACTCTGAATAAGCTTGAGGTAATTATCTTCCTGGTGCTTGACAGCTGTCTTCATCTATGTCGTTTTAGGTGATGATGATCCGAAAACTACCTACATGGGAATAGTCAGTAACCATACCATGCATGTAAGCTTATTTTCCACCATTTCGACCAATCACACCATTTAATTTCCGAGAACCATAACGGACAGTGTTGCTTAATCGGATCAGTCTCTCCTTGGCTACCTTCTCATCCTGGCAAGCTGGACTGTATAAGTAAGAAATCATTTCACGTTTCTACTTGAATCACATCTGATCTGTCACCCTCAGGTTTATATCAACCGCTATCTAAGTCGGATCAGATTATCATTCAAGGCTCTTTTGCTGCCGCCAGCCAGCTCGTGTCAAAAACATGGCCAACTTCTCTCTAAATGAGTCGCAGCTAAAACTGAGTCAAGATGCAGCAGCATTTGCTCACAAAGTGCTCGGTCCAGCCCGGGATCAATACAAAAATCTCACTACTCAGCGTGAACGATTTCTAGCGACGAAGCCCTTCTATGAGGCCAGTGTTCAGGCCGGGTATCTCAAGGCCTTTATCCCAGCTGGAGCTGGAGGTACTGGTGGATCGTTTCTAGACATGTCCTTGATCGTGGAGGAATTCTACACCGTCGACTCTAGCGTCAACATGGCCCTGGTCGGCACTGCCTTGGGATTGATGCCCTTGATCCTCGGTGGCACAGAAGAACAACAGAAGCGTTTCTTGAAGCCATTTATCAGCGGTGGTGGTGATTATGTCGCCAGTCTTGCTCACTCGGAACCAGGCGGTACTGCCAACTATCTGGAAAAGGGAGGGAAAGGTCTGGGCGTTACCGCAAAGAAGGAAGGAGACTACTACGTTATCAATGGCGAGAAGGTACAATTTTTGTTTTCTTTCTTTCCTCGATTCTCATGCAATATACTGACACATTTCGCCTCAGCTGTGGACAACTAACAGTGCGGGTTGGGACGGCAAGGGTGCTGAGCTGACTTGTCTCTGTGCGCGTTACTCCGAGGATGGAGGCCCTGAAAGCGCAGATGTTAATCCCAGAGATAACATAATGATTCTCCTCGTCACTAGAGAAATCATTGAGCAGAATGAAGCTGGAGCTTACACTGTCCTTGGCGAGCCTGAGCTCATGGGTCACACTGCCTCCAGTGGCCCACACACAAGGTATACCAACTTTCGCATTCCAGCAGATCACTTGCTTTGCGAAAAGGGCGACGCGACAGTCTCCATCATCGAGATGGCCTTCAGCTTCACCGCAGCACTCGTCGGCGCCATGGCCTGTGGCATCATGCGCACCGCTTTTGAAGCAGCCCTCAAGTTCAGCAAAGAGGATAACAGAGGCGGAAGTGTCCCTATCATTCAAAGACAGAGTGTAGCAGATCTTCTCATCAACTGCAAGATCAAAGCAGACACGTCGAGGTTGCTTGTCCGTAATGCTCTGGACGCATTTGACAAGGGAAGAGGAGATGCTATCAGCAGACTAGAAGCGTGTCTACAAGCAAAGATATACAGCGGCGAAGCAGCGGTGCAAGCTGTGTGGGAAGTGATGCAAGCTGTGGGAATGTAAGCAAACCCTTTAATCTTCAGAGCGGTCGTAACAGCACACTGACATTATTTACTAATAGGACATCTTACCTCGACGAGACGGGATTTGGACGTCTACTTAAAGACGCAACTGTTTTGTCCTTGTTCGACGGTGGCAACGTTGGTGTAAGAAGGAGACAGTATGAGAAGCTCTTGCAGTCTCCTGACTATTCAGGCTGGAAGGCTAGCTTTTGAGTGAAGATGGTGGCTGCCCTCTTCCATATATATCCAAGTGAGGCTACCGGCGACGTTGAATGAGGTACGTCTTGTAAGTGTACCGTCACGATCTCACAACCATTTATCAAGGTTGTCAGTTAAGAAATAAGAGTATGGCCACGAACTATGAGTTTTATTCTCCACACGCTTCAATTGTATTCCTTGTTTATAATTTGGAACCATTATCCACCTTCATCATCACACTCTTGACCTCCAGAAAGTTGTCCATACTGTAAAGCCAGCCTTCCCGACCCTGTCCTGACGACTTGTATCCTCCAAAAGGCAAATCTCTTGCTGTCGTAGGACTAGTGCAGTTGATACCCACATAGCCCGAGTTGAGCTTCTGAGTAACTCTCATTGCCCTATCCACATTCTTGGTATATACCGCGGCATACAGACCAAACTCTGTATCGTTCGCCTTATCAATAGCCTCCTGCTCAGTCTTGATGGTATTGATGTTGACCACAGGACCAAAGATTTCCTCCTTCATGACCTTGGCGTCTTCAGGCGTATTGATGAAAATCGTCGGTTCGATGAAAAAGCCACCAGTCTTTTCAAAATTGCCGTTGCCGCCGAGTTCAAGTGTTCCTGACTTCTTACCATCGCTGATGTACGACATGACCTTTTCATACTGAACCTTGTCAGCTTGAGGGCCGTGATTTACACCCTTCTCTGTAGGGTCACCCGACTTTGCTGCAGCCAAGGCTTTCTTGCACGCTTGAACGAAGGTATCGGCGATAGAGTCCTGCACGTAAACGCGGGAGTTGGCCATGCAGACCTGTCCACTGTTCCATTGGATACTGCGCATGGTATCCTTGGCCGCCTGCTCGAGATCCGCATCTTCGAAAATGATGACTGGAGATTTGCCGCCAAGCTCGAGGATGACCTTTTTCAGGTTAGACTTGGCAGCTGCCTCTTGGATTGCGCGACCCGTAGCACCAGAGCCAGTAAAGCTGATAGCCCTCACGTCCATGTGAGACGCGAGCGTAACGCCAGAGGGGTTGCCGTGGCCAGAAACGACGTTGAAGACACCGGGAGGGAAACCAGCTTTTTCAATGAGCTCGGCGAATTTGGCAGCGCCGAGAGGTGCCTTTTCACTAGACTTGACAACGACCGTATTTCCAGTGATCAGAGCAGGAGCCGATTTACTTGCAAAGAACAGCAGAGACGCGTTCCAAGGAATAATGGCTGCGACAACACCAAATGGCTGGCGGAGAGTCATGGTGACATAGCCAGGAGTGTTGAGACTCGCTTGACCCTGGATGTGCGGCCATGCTTCGGCGTAGTGCTCGAAACTAGAGGCAGCGACATATCCCTCAAAGAACTCGGCCACTGGACGGCCCATTGATTTGGCCTCAAGGAGACCTAGTTCGTCATTGTGTTCTTTGATGAGAGAGGCCAGTCTCTTCATGTAGCTGCCACGCTTGGCAGGGTCCATAGCGGACCATTCTGGGAATGCGCGTTGGGCTGCTGCGACGGCCCTGTCGGTGTCGTCTTTTGTAGCTTCGGGAACTAGATGTACATGTCAATAGATGAGAGGCTTGGAGTATTGGATAAGGTTGATTACTATCTGCGACCTTTTCACCGGTTGCTGGGTTAAAGAGGGGAAACGAGTTTCCATCCGAGGCTTTAACTAACTAGATCAATGCTTGGTTAGTCTTTATGTGATTTTTCTTTGACTTCTTAACTGTGGCCATACTTCACCGTCAATTAGCATCAATGGCTTGATAGCCTCTGGTGTGATTCTAGAACCCATGATGACTTGGATATTGTCGAAAGACGGTATCGTCTGTGGCAGAAAGTATCGTTGGATATTTATGACGACCGCGTTTCACATGACATCAATCATTCGTCAAACAGGGCAAGACGTTTTATGCGGTGCCACCCCCGCTATACTAGACTAAACTGAAGTAGTGATGTGATGGGCCACGATGCGATAGTGAGGGAAATTTCTGTGTGAAACAATATGTCTCTTTTTTTCTTTGTCGGCTCAATCCACGATCTTGGTGCGAAAGTGATGTCTAATCAAGATCAAGAACAAATCATTGGATATCATTTGAGGATCTGATATGCATGAAACTGCAGAATATCCTTCTCCAAAGCAGATCCAAGCCGGCATGTTTCTCGGCATATGAGCAGCAAATTGGGTTTGACCCACTGGCAATACAACCCTGTAAGAAAGTATAGGGTAAGCATAGAATTGTTTCAGAGACAACCCTAAATGTCAAAGTACCGGCTTCAGTCAATAGAATTGCTCAACACTGCATATCGATAGTCACCTTCCAAGGAGTGGGTGACTAACCTCAGTTGCTGTGAAAGAAGCAACGAAATCAAGCCCTCAAAAAGGCTGCTGTCGCATGGGATTCATAGATAGTTTGCCCACAACCTCTCAATAATTAATAAATGCTAAAGTCTTCACCTAAATGGTCTTGATGACGAAAGAGCTCATCAATATCCAAGCCATTCAGATAACAATCCCCCACCAAGGTCCAACCCTTCTGATCTTTCCTTTCCCGCAGGACAAAAGGTTCAGACGAGCCAGGAAAATAAACAACCCGATCACCACTTTTCGTGTGAGAACTGGCAAGGCCCATTGACCCATTTTCGGTGGTGAAGATACAACGGCCGTAGCTGGCAGCTATCATGCTCTCCGAATACTCTCGGAAATAAAAATCAAGTCCTTCATACTCGTCGTCGTCGTCCGAATCGCTGGTTTTGTCAACGCCAGACCACCAAAGATAGAATTCATGGTCGCGTAGAAACATGGAGGGATCCGCCTTTTCGAGCACCCCTGTCCCGCAATGGCGATACCACCGAGTGAAACCAACATCAACATCCCAAATCTCCTTTTCGTGTGATGCACAGAGAGTAGCAGCGAAAGCGTGAGACACTGAAGAATTGGGTGAACCTTTCCACTCGGGAATGAGTGTTGTGGCTAGTGTTTCCCATTCCTCCATCACAAGAGAGAAGGCATCTGTTCCAGGAGCGTGGGTTGTTCCTTTGGGAAGCTCAACTCCAACTGATCGAATAGTATCAACCATCTTACCCTTCACCACTATCGCTCTATCATGACGAAAGGATAGTCCAGGAAGATACTTTTTGGCCAAGTCTTCTCGCGGTATACTGATCTGCTTCCCATCTGCGAATCGAACTTCATAATTATCCTCAGCGTCTCTTCTCCAGGGAGCATACCAGTCATGTCCTGGAAGACTTCTTGTTGATGTTTCGGTAAAGTCAGGTACCCACGATGGGAGGCCGCGGTAATTTTGTGATACACCAGCATGCCTCAGTATATCCAGATTTCCGGTCAATTGAATAACGGCCTCCGTAAACTGGTGAAAGATGATTTCCACAGGCAAGTCGTAATCAACCTCGATAAAACCTGGTTTGAACAGACCGAGTATTCCATAAATCTTGTCCCTCACCTCAGTCGTTGCGCAAACGCGGCTGTAGCGAAGGATGCTCATAGGATTACTCTCGACTCCCAGCAGTCGTAGTCTCCAGATATGACTATCAGCATCGAAACCGGAGATTGGATGGTCTGCCTGATCTCCAGAATGATAAACTTGTTTCGAGAGGCCTTTTGAACCACCTGAAAAGTCAGGTTTCCAACTTGCATCTATATTTCGCCAGAGAGTGCTGTCCTCTCCGCACATGACAACTGCTCGACGAGCGAGAGCTATCTCTTGAATCACCCACGTGCGAAAGAACCACGGTCTTGTGATAAGTGCATTCCACGCTTTGTGCTTTGCCTCTGTTGGCTTTGAGAAGTTAGGGAAAGAATCTTCGATGCTGTCATCTTTGAGATGCTCAAAGACGAGGTTGGAGTCGTGAGAGGTCTCTCCAAGCCAGACGATGACTTGTTTCGCTGATTTGTAAATATCACCCATGATCCTAACCTGCTGATTTCGTTCGTCGTGGAACGATTGGTTGATACAAATTGCATCCACCCAGATAGTGCGGACACTATCTTGGCTACGAAGATGAGTAAGTGCGGAGTGCAGGTTGGGGGTTATAGGAACGTCGCTGCCATCGATATCGATATGCTTGACGGAGCTGGTATCGCCCCATACATAGGACAAAGCCTCATATTCGGGCTGAAAGGTGATATCGCTCTCCACCAAGTGACCAACTAATGGGTCTGTTTTGTTTCCTGAAGGAAGGATATCGAGAAGACGGAAAGAACTGCTGCTAGCTAATGCTTTATACAGATCTGTCGTAGGGGTATCATTTAGGGATGTAAAAGGTATAGAAGCTCTTTCGCTCTGCGGTGATGTTTGGGGAACGTCTTGTCTGCTTTGCACCATACCCTTGACCTTCCTTTCCCACGATTGGCCCTCTGTAGCGATGGCTTCCGCTGCACGGGATCTAGTCTCGACGAGCGACGGTATATCCCATTCTCCATCTTGGGAAAGTCTCTCCTCTATCATTCGAAGTATCTCCAGCCTCTCAAAGACAGATGTGCTTCTAGATGACGCTGCATTCCTCATCGCCGCCGCAGCATCCTCAGACAGACCTGGACAGCGGGGGTCAGCACCGGCTTCTAAAAGTAGCCGGATAGCTGGGATGTTGTCTTCCTTGATGGACAGGTATAGCCAACTTGTCTCTTCAGTCACTTGAGTCTCTTGGGATGCCGCTTCGACTTCGTCTTCCATTTGTGAGATGAATATAGAATCAATATCCGGGCCGGGATATTCCTCAACGAGGTACTTGATAGTCTGCATATATCTTTGATATCCTCCGACCAACGGAAGGGCCATCTGGCCCCATGAAACCGGGTCACGGGGTAAGAGAGGACCATACTCATCAACACACCAACGTAGTAAACCTACCTTGTTGTCTTTTAATGACTGTTTTTGCACGGCTGCTGCATCGATCTCGATGCCGTGAGAGATGAAAAGCTGAGCCATGTCGACTCCTCCAACATCGTTGGGCACTTTGTCCAGTCTTACACCACTTTGCAAAAGGTCTTTGGCAAATCCGAGTCTGTTCGATGTGACGCACCAATTCAGTATTGCTTCAAAGTCAGAATCGTCAAGATTATTGGCTTCAGTGATAACACCCCTCAAGAAGTGCTCATCGTCCTCATCGTCTTTGTATGCACTGTCTATCGCAACCTCGACGGGCGTCGATTCGGTATTGGTCCTACGACCATTGAATATGCAAAGTCGACGTAAACCTGGATTTTCACCCCGGGAAATGAGTAGCTTGATGACATCAAGATGTAGACCAGCAGCTGCAGCGTGCATGGCTGTTCCGTACGCTGTGCCTTCACCCTGTCCCCCATCTACCATTCTTGGGCCGGCTTTGTCAGCTGTGATGTTGTATTCCAATAGCTTCTCCACATGTTCGAGTGATCCCTGGTGGCAAGCAATATGCAGGAGCATAACAAGTCCTTGATCGCCATTACAATAAGACAGTCCTTGTTGTAGGAGGTGTAATATTATACCGCCCCAAGTAGGTTCAATATCCAGCCCCCATAAGGGCCTATCGAAGTTCACTCCAGGTGGCCACCCAACCCAGGTCATGTCAACGATATTCTGAGGTGATATGAGGGCATCAAGTGTGACCTGCAACAAGTTGACTATCTCGTCTTTGTCTTTTGGTGTTGGGTTTCCAGGAGTTTCTCTCGATTTGGCCACCTGCACTGGAACATTCCTCTTGTGCTTCGTTGAGATATCTGCTCCTGATGAGACAAGGAAGTGAAACAGGTCTGCGTATCCCAAAACGCAAGCGTAGTAAAGAGGCGAGTGTCCATCGCTGTCAAAGCAATCTACCGCTGCCCCGTGAGCCATGAGAAGCTTGACCATCTTCAGAAGCTCGCCATTCGACTCAAGCGGTGACTTTCCGAGTAACCCCGGCTCTATCTTGGCTCGTTTGATGGCTACTTGCAACACGTCATTTTCATCCACGAAAAGCCGATAATTATCGTCTCGTTCTAGAAGCGCACGCGCAAGTTGATATTCGGGCATGATATCCCGAGAAAGGCACCTTCTCACAGCTTCGATGTGATATCGTTTGAACGTTGGGGACTGGCCATGAAGACTGAAGAATTCGTCGATTTTGAACTGTTCCAGGGGTGTAAGGATCTGGTCTTTGTAGTCGAGCGAGCCTTCTGTGCTGCAGAGATTGACAAGCCATTCCCCTGCGGCTTTGACGACGTTCTCAGAACTGTCCTGGTGGTCTTGTTGTGCTTCCATAATGAGTTGCAAAGGCTGTGACCAGATTTCAGGATAATGCTGACACGAAGCTTACCTTGGTTGCCTGTTATGTGGGGTTTCACATCCTGGTTATAACCATTTATTAGACTAGTGATATATCCGACCTGGACCGTGTAATAGCTAGCCATCAAACTGACCTAGAGCGGGCTATTGATGGTGAATTCTGACCTATGGACAAGAAGTTACTCATCCCATATTCCAGGCATGATATACTGGAATTACAGTAGCATAACTTGGACCGATTATTCCCGTCGGTTTTCAAGCCACGATCGTCTGAGTTCCAGCTCGACTATTGATAACGCTATTTTAAAACCAAATTGAGCCCCATTTTCAGAATACCAGCTCTTCAATTAATTGATTGCCATTTGATAGGTTATATTTTAGGTTGTCCAAGCAATAAATGATCACATACCGCTTATCACGATCCTGATGCAGATCAACCTCGTCTAACCTTGAATTGTCTTAGTATTTCGACGCCACTGTCCGCTTCTGTCGTGCTGTCTTATCAGAATGAGTTAGCTTCAAATCATGCCGGCCCAGTTATCACGAGCCAACACATTCTTGAGACATCAATCTCAGTTTATCGTCGCGCGCAAAAGCCCATTGACGCGCTGTCATTAATTAACCTTTGCCAATTCGGCCGTCACTCATTAGCTACTATCCCCGATTCTATAGCATAAGTCCCAAAGAGGTTACTTTTACTACCGTTAGCGTCTGTAAGTCGTTGTTTGCCAAGACATGTGAGTATTACTTATACATTCTGTTCCTCCTTCCAACTGCCAAGCTTTACACCCTTTGATCGATGTTTCTTACACCTTTACCATGGGCCAGTACGGCTATCTGATACCCGATCGGTACGTCCGTGAAGTCCCAGGCGAAGTCGACATGAATACAGCGAGCATCTTCTGGGGATTTTCTCTCTGTGCTGCAGTTTTTACTTTTGCAAAGGGCAGCCAACAGAGTTGGCGCTCGTGGAAAAGATGCCATCGTATCACGGCCTATGTTGGAATGATTTGGGCGGTTTGGCTGAGTAGCATGGTCCTCGGATGTTTAGCCTGGGGGTTCCAGCGACAATACATTGCTCCAAGGTAAAGCTCAGTGCGGCAGACGTCAATCAAGATGGAGTTCGCTAATATGAATAAGCTTTGGATTTTATTTCTCGGTCGGTTCGTTTCACGATATCCTTTTCCAGTAATCATCTAACAAGTCAGCATTGTTCTGGGCGGTGCAAGTTCAATTTCTTCTTCAAATCATCATCAACAGAATCGGACTACTCATGGTTTCCAAGACTCGCGCCACTCGCCTCAAATGGATCGTTTTTTTAATAATATTACTCGTCAATATTAGTGTCTTTATTATTTGGCTACCAGCTCGACTTCAAATCAGCGATCGATGGATTCGATTAAATAGTATTTGGGATCGAACCGAAAAGGTCATCTTCGCTGTTGTGGATGGTGTTCTAAACGGGTACTTCATCTACCTCGTTAGATCGAGACTTATCGAGAATGGGTTAACCAAATATGTCCCGGTATATCGAATGAATCTGGGGCTTATATTCGCATCCCTTTCGTTGGATGTAAGAAATACAGTGGTTCTATTACTGAATACGTCACTAATATCGATAGTTTGCTCTGGTAGGACTCATGTCTTTACATAGTAGTCTTGTGTGCGTATAGACTTCTGAGCCCATTCGGATATTGCTGACAGTCACAGTTATCTGTCCTTCCATCCAATCGCTTACCTTCTCAAACTCCAAATCGAGATGAAAATGGCCGAACTCATCACAAAAATCGTTCGGTCCTCTGGTCGCGGCTCTGACGATATCTACTACAGCTCAAACATGACAAACGCGAACCCAAGACCGATGGCATCGACTGCGAAGGCGAGACCGGACGGTTCGTTGACAGGCACTCAAGGAGTTATGCGTGGTAGAAACACGACTTTAATAGAAGGCGGTGATTTGGGAGATGTAGAAAGTTCACTTGAGTCAGCCTTGAATGGACGAGATAACCTGAGCGGTATTGTCAGGACTATCGAGACAACGGTGGATAGTTCGCCTGCGCATCTTGAGCCTAGTTCACCGACCGAGATAAAGCATAACGAGTATGCGCAGAGTGCAACTAGTTCGACGCTCGGACTAGCCAGCAGACGACCCTCGTGATATGCATTATGGCATGTTTGAGGAGAATTTCTATTACATAATACATAATAAATTATTTCAAGAATTTGTCGAGTTCACTGACGATATGTCACGGAGTTGCCCCAGAGCCTGTTCACTTTATGCAAACCCAGTCCTCGATCAGCGACCCAAACAAGATTTGCAAAGGCTCCTTTGGTTGGAAATCATCAAAAGTTGCTCCGCTTCGGAGGATGTCACGAAGTGGATGCACCAATACATAAATAGTATTTCCCTGTTTCTAGCTACTTATTGTGTGTCTTGGTAGAAGAAAAGGTCAAGCGCAGAAGTGTCTATCATGAACAAGTCATCCAACAAGGGATCTTGAGTAGATCCTAGAAATCCCGTGGTTGGATAGAAGTCGGTAGCTGAAGTCACAGATTCCGAAATGAGATCAGTCACAGAAGTATTCGGTGTTTGACCTTGTTGAGAACTCCAGGTTGGGGAGACCTCGCTTAAATGCTCATATGATGATAGTCCTCCCGGGTTGTTTTGATTAGCATTAGCAGGCTGGCGAAGATGTTGCCCAGATGATGCAACGTATTGCTGTCTTGTAGACGCCTTTTCATCCCTCACCTTGGAAGCTCTCTGCTCAAGAACTCGCATCAGTCCTTTTGCATAAGTCCAATACTTTACTAGCTCACGTAAAGTTGCAAGAAATGTGTCAAGTATGTGCCGAGACTTGGCAGCTAACAGCGGTTTGCCAGTGCTGATCTGGTTCAGTATGTAGATAGTCGCCGTAAAAAGCACATGATTGCTGTATAGCCATAATGAAGAGATCATCTTTTTGCTAAGCAAAGCTTCGAAAATAGATGCGATCGCTACCGTTGATTCCCTGCATAGAATGACATTATCTTGTGCCTCGGGTGAATGATCCCTTATGCCGGGCTTTGGTGATGGGCGGTGAATTAGCAGGATAAAGTTGTGATGGGTTAGGTAAAACATAGACTGCCAGATATCGGTGTCGGCAAGTTTTAGCTGAAGTCTTGATGGAAGCTCGAGCATGAGGTTCCCAAGAGACTTATCCGCTCTTTCGATAGCCTCAGTGCGTGCTTCTATGGAAGATCGTGGTGACCAGCCATCCCTAACAGTCTGCGATATGATCTTGCACAGCTTGGTGTGGTAGGTAATGAAGTCAAACTCTGCTCCAGGAATGCCTTCGAGGTCAGCAGGCTGCAGATCAGGAACATCCGAATCCCACAAATTTCTGACATGGTTAGTACGAATGTTTTGTAGAATCGAGATTTGGTGATAGACTCACATGGCTTGAGGCCGACCTGCCGACGTCGCTGATATTGTGTCGAACTGGAATAGAACCCACCAGAGCCGGACATACTTTCGCTTATAGACTGGTAGATTCGTCGAGTGGCTAGCATCGCGGTGGAGTCCCACGGCCATTGCCGTTCTAATGGCAATTCCAATCCAGTGCCAAGCGTTGGCGTCGGAATACCAGGTCAAGAGTAGCGGAACTTGAACATAAACAAGTCTGTCATGCCATGAATCACTCAAAACGAGATACTTGGCTCTTCGGAAGAAAACAGGAAGAAGAGAAAGCATAGTCTCATCTTGCGATGCCAATGTGTGAGCTCCCACGAGTAGGATACCGTTGAGAAGTGTCAAGCATAGTGGGTTCATGCGATCAAGCTCCTGATACTGTGTCATGAACAGTTCTTCATCCACGATAGGCCATCCTCGGTTGACGTGATCAAAGTAGGCTCTGATCAGCCTCATTTCAAGCGCTCTGTGGGGTCGGATAAGGATCTCTTCTGGTATGTTGTGTGCCACATACCAATTCTCCGACGAGTCCAATTGACCATTGCTGAAATGAAATACCTTGTCGAGCCCTGTTTCGGAGGTGCTCTGTCGAACAAGATAATGACAGTTTGAAAGCTCGGACCCGATGAAATGACAGCGAGTCCGATGGCCGAGCTCAACCTGACTCAGTTCAACCTCTGTTTCATCATTACGGTTCAAAAGGTGAGATCCAAGGTCTTGCTCGCCGTCTTCTCTTGCTGTGGAAGCTGGCTCAGTGACTATAGGTGACGGAGCTGCTGGCGAGTCGGTAGATTTACGGGGACGGAGAGGAGCCAAGATTGTCGGTCGCTGTCGCGCATCTTTCTTGTTGGGACACATACGACATCCTGATCGATCATGAGTGCTGCAGTTGGTACAAGGTACGCCTTTATCAATGATGTCGCATCGGATCTTGCGTTGGCGACAGTTGATGCAAGCACGTCCTTGGACCATCGTTAGTGGTGAGATGTATGAAGAATATAGGTAAACAAACTGGTAGGTCCGTCCCCGCGAGGTAATTGAGACCTCTTTGCAGCGATGTTCTGCGGTTGTGTACGGTGACAAGGCATCTGAACTTATGTCTAGAGCATGGGGTTGTCTGGGTAGCCTACGATTATCGAAGCAGTGATAGGACAACGATTGTGGCGGTGAAATTTCGTGGCGCAGTGTCGTGCAGTGGCGTTCCAGGTGTTACAACACAACACTTGGAGTTTGATCTTACAGGTTCGAGGTTAGAATAGGCAATAAAGTCTTCAGCAATTAACAATAAGTGAAGGCTCAAGGTACGGCGATCTCGCGGTATTTGTCATCTTGACGTCGATATCTGACTGATTATCTTGCGTCTCGGCATCATCAGCCAATGAATGACAACCATGGCTCAGACGTCGGCGAATTGAACCAATCACGGTGAGTACTGGCTTAGAACGGGAGAGCTGTTAAAGAACCGCGGGATAAGGACCAATCAGAGAGTCAGCTTCAACCCCGAAGTACTTGATCGCAATCATGAAAGGCGTCATATTACCATTGATCTTTCAATATACAATATGAGTACAGTCTTCAGCTTATTATATATAGAGTCAAAGGGAACCCAGTGCCAGTAACTAATTGAACATTGCATTCACCATCAAAGAAAAGTGAAATCGAAACCCTACACATTGCTGCCAACATGCTTCCACGATACTTACTCCCATCACGCGCAAAGCAAGATCCTATTATTGAAATCAACATTGATGGTCATTATGAGTCTAAAGTCTATACTTTTGGTTCCAAAGTCTCAGGCATTGTCACAATGATAGCCCATAAACAACTCCCTTTCCGGTCTCTCCAGATTGACCTCAGAGGCATCACTTCAACCTGCGGTCACGCATTCCAGTACGGCACAGCTTTCAAGATTCATACCTTTATGCAGTTGCAAATGCCGATATCTACATCAGCTCTGCCTGCCAATCAGTCACTTGAACCTGGACAATTGTACCACATCCCTTTCCAATTCGTCATTCCCGATCAACTCTCATCCACCGCGTGCAATCACAAGAATACAGCAGTCAGGGAGCGACACTTGCAACCTCCACCAAGTATCGGTGTCTGGGATCGTAATGATCTCGTAGGTGGCTCTGCAAATGTGGATTATCTCATCACAGCGCGTCTCGTCTTGAGCAAGCACAAGCAAGGACAAGAACAGTCTATCGATCAGAGTCGCTCCATAAAGGTCATTCCGGCCCTTCCTGAACAACCCCCACTTCACATCAGTCCCGATAACTCAGAGTACCGCTTGTCTCAAACCAAGACCATAAAGAAGGGTGTTCTAGGTACCAAGATGGGAATTGTGAAGGCTTCTACCACCCAGCCAAAGCCGATCGTGCTCAGCCTAGATGGGCTTGATACATCTCAATCTGAAATACCTATCGACTTGGAATACACTCCTGCGTCATCTACTGCAAAACCTCCCGAAATACGCGTCAAGGCAGCCACCATCGAATCATTGACAAACTTCTGGCTTGGCGTAGATGGCTACTTACCCGACCATCATGAAAAGCCATCAAATTCTATTGCTCCAACAGCACCGTGGGTGACCTCACATACCCTCGTTCTCAATGAGAGTGAAACGACAAGCTGGAAAACAGAGTCTCACCTCATCTCAGAGAAGGAAGTAGAGAGGAGGTTCTCAGAGCCTGTGCATGCCATACGAGACTGCATCGAGCACCAGGCCGTATCACGTTCCGCTTCGTGCGTATCCTATTACCTCGACTCTTCCAAAGCGCCGGCATTCAAAGCGACACTTAGACAGTCATTCAAACTTCCCACAGACAAGTTACTGTTTCTTCCAACCTTTTATTCTTGTCTCGTCAGCAGGACCTATCAAATGAAAATCACCCTAGCCATAGGCAGCTCTGGCACCACTATTTCGCTTGTAGTACCACTTCAAGTGGCAGTGAATGGACTTGATGACACTCATCGCCATTGCGGCATGCATGATGTAAGTTTAACGGACTACTGCTTCTTCCCAACGTAAAGTGCTGACGTCAAAAGATGATCCTTGATAGTGAATACGAGCAACCTGAAGATACCCTTCCCCCTTACAGCCGTGTACGATAACTTTGAATTTTGAAGTTTCTTACCACAGGCTAAATAAATTCCAATGATTACCAGAGAGTGTTTAAACCTAGTTACTCGAGATTGTGGGGTAGATGTTGTTGTTCAGAGCTGGGGGCCCTACCCTGGAGCGATGGAGACTTACTCTTGAACTTTGCCTTTTCTGCTTGTCAACCCGCCAAACTAGACTAGTTGAACTTTTTCTTTGTACAGAAAAAACACTATTATACTGTTCTAAGACCAGTTGTGCTGGTGCTACGTTCATGTGATTTATCAGATACTTGCATTTGTGCACTCTGTCCCAATGTCCCGAATGTAAACAATGAAAGCAGTATTTCCATAAGCAAAGATAAATGTCACCAATTCCCACCTGTGGACTCGTGCATGCAGTCATTCGAATGCTAAAAATCTTCATTTCGTGCCATATAAAGGGTCTATTTTGTATTGTATATTGATACAAACTTCTGAACAGGGGGCCTTCCGCATATAACTATCACCTACTTAACACCCATAATGAACATAAGGAGCCCATTGCAAAGGGACAGCTTCATAATCATCCTCATCCGAATTGTACGGACTTGCATCTCTTGTCAAACCATCATCACTGTCAAAGAACTCAGGTTGCGTTCGCTCGTTGTCTCGCTGAGAATCCCGGATCACCATCGCCCATGTTGGCCCTTGCTGCGCAAGCCGCCAATCCTCCCGTAACTTACGAACAGCATGGTGCAAGCCCTCACTGACTGAAGCGTCCGTTAAACCGTTTTTGCAAAGGATGTCATAAGTGATCGACGCGATATCGACGCAGGTCCTATCGTCCACCTTACAGAGCGTGCCAATGACGTGTCGGAATCCAGCTAATTGGCATGCACTTATTAAATGAATACTTTCATCCAAGTGCTTCTCGTTTCGTATCTCTCCAGTGCCACATGCTCCAAGATAGGCAAGGAAGGGTTTTCGCTCGCGGAGGTTCATCTCAATTAAATTCGCAACCGTGAGGGGATCGCTTTGCCAGTCCTGAAGACGCAAATGACTTTTCGACGGATCAATGTTATCTCTGTAGCCATGTCCGGCAAAGTGGAAAATCTCTGAATCTCGAAGGTGTAACAGAGCCTTGTTCTTGGTACATCGGTCTTGTCTGATAGTTTCCATAGACATCAGTTCACAAGCCCTCGCCACAGCTTCGGCTTCTTCGCACGCGTGACGAAGTGGCAAGTTGATACCGGGTGTGTAGTCCATGGCGATCACTAAAGCCTTCTTTGATTCTGAGTCCTTACTTGGCTTGTTTCGGGTCGACCGAATGCCCCAATTGACACTCTCTACAAGTCCTCGTATGGAAACACTGTACGATGAGATGACCCTGTCTATCGTGCTATCAAAGGAGCACTCTTCCCGATGACGACCTGCTGCATGTAAAGGAAACTTGCTCAAGGGTCCTGTTGGAATCCACCAAATGCGTGGCCATGGTTGTCCTAGACGGGGTGGTCCAGTATGTCCAAGTGCCTGAAGGACTGGGCTGACAATGGTTTCCCATAGCCACTCGAGAACTTGCGGACTCGTGAAATTGGCTTCTTCAATCCAATCTTGTATCTTCTGAATGGAGAGTTTTGGCAAAGGTAAAGCCTGTACCACGGCCCCCTTGATCAAGAGCGCGTCACAACGATAGCTCACATTCACAACGATGACAGCTCCACCCACAGAAGCTTGTGCTAAGTGGGTGCTTTTGATCTTCTCGGTAAAGACCATCTGATGATTGCGCCTGTGTTGACTGAGTATGAGTTTAGTAAGGTTTCGACCTGCTCGCACACGTCGCGCTGCTCTTCTCAAACTCTCTCCTACGTTTTGCGTGCTGTTGACTGTATCTCTCGAGGCTTCAGGGGAGGAATCCTCCAATTCTTTCTGTAGAATGTGAAGCTTCTCTCGGTCTTCATCTGGCAGCCGGTTTTGTGACGTCGAATCCGACCGAAGTTCATTGAGAGCGAGCATAGACACACCACGACCTGCCTCCAGGATCTCAACAGCTTCCATAGGTTCGCGGCCTGCACTCAACGCAAAGGCTGCGCCATCGGATGCAAGGCTTGAGTATTTTGACAGCAACAGCTGGCTATCGGAAATGTCTAAAAACCGGGGAGTAGTAGTTACGATGTACGGTACCGCCCGGCTGGCGACAACATATGCCCTATCCCATCTTCGTCCGACTTTCAGAGCAGATGTGAGATCTTTTGAGATAGAAATAAGTCTTGTAAGATCTCTTGCGGTGTCAAGCGGCGATAGTTCAAAAGCTTCATCAAGAAGACATATAGCTAAATCCAAATCGGACATGGATTTTGTTGCCTCATATTTGCTTCTATAACAGGCCCCAAGTGCATGGAGCTGTCCGATATTATCTGAGGCCTTCTTAGAACAAAACGATCTAGTGATATCGACTGCATTTTGTAGATATTGACTCGCATCAGCAAGCTGTACCTTGTCTTGAGTTGCAACATAGCCCTCAATCTTTGCCTCAGCAATCTTTACCAATTGAAAAACCTGGAAACGACGGTTTTTGCCTGATGTTAGGGCTTGCTTCATGTTTTCGACAGAGTCTTCCAGATGCTGTGGAATCTTCGTAGCTTTATACAGCTCGAAGTATGAGAAGCCGCGACCAGAAAACACCTTAGCGGAGCGTTCAAGAAATTCTGGCTGGCTTTTGAGTCCATCTAGTACGTCCTGGGCCATGTCGTAAAGTTCAATGGACTTGTACAAATCCCGTGTCGTCCTCATGTTGTGGTCGGCTTGATATGCGGCTGCTAAATCTGTCAAAGAATCTACCTTCAACGAAGGACTCTCAGAACTTTCACTGGCGTCCCAGAAATGCTGCTTCGCAAACTCAAGATCACTAGCGCGATTAAACATTCCAAAGATGTCCATCCTGGCTGCTCCCAATTGCTGAAGGCGAATGCAACGCAAATCATGGTCGTTTGTTGTTGCCTTTAGAGATTCATCTAATAGTATGACACCCATTCTCAGGTCACCAATGTCACCAGAAATACGGTACCTGTCCATATACAATGGCCCAAGAAGGTGCAGTGCTGAGGACCAAAGGGGACTTTCCTGGAACTCAGCATCGATGATGTGTTGTAGCGAGTCCAAGGCTCCATTGAGGTCATCCATAAGGTGGAACGTTGAAGCATTCTCTTCTCCTATCACGGTATTCTTTCCTTTGTTCAGATCGTAACGGAGTGCGAGACACCTTCCCAGGAGCTCTGTACGAACTAGACTATCTGAATGACGCTGTGGAGTAGATCTGACCGAGCATCTACAAAGGAATATGGCTTGGGAAAGACTTTGCGGGCTGTGAAGCTCATCATAGACTTGCAAACAAATAATCGATACATCATACAGCCGTTTCGGGCTATCCGCGACAGATTGAAGCATGAGATGCATAGGCGTTGTAACTGAGGCACTACATGTGGAGTATTTTTGAGTTGCCTTTTTTCGCCATCTGTGAAAGTCGGTAAAGTCGTCGTCATCCAAGGCGATAGGCACTCTATGCTCTGCCTGTCGCATTTCGATGGACTTTTCAAAGTCCTGGGTATCGCCCTCCCGAAGATACCGGTCCGTTAGATAATACGAAAGATTTCCAGCGGCTATAGATTGATTGTGAAAGTCTTCAACCTCATTCCCAACTGATGACATATTCCAAGCTTGGAAGGAAATGCGAATGCATTCATAGAGATCAGGGAGTCTCGCAGTGTATGAATATCTTGCATAAAGCCCACATGAATATACTATCATGTAGAAAGGTCGGTATATATCATCTTCCGACGACATGTCGAGAGCACGCTTACTCAGGGCGATAGCATGAATGAGATCTTCTGCGCTCTTGGTCATATGGAAACGGAAGACTAGCCCAACTGAGAGTGCGCATGTCAGCCATGCCATGGTCTCTCTATTCTCGATGTTCTGGCGTCTATCGACGGCATCTTGTACGAATCTGATGGGCTCATTTATGTCAGCGTCGTCACTACATTCATGATAACAACTGAAGAGCAGTATGAGACTGCCCATACAAAGGGCCTGATCCGTATAAGACATGTAGTCTGATGTCTTCATTTTGCTACCGTATCGTTCGATACGACCCCGGATGAAACTGAAATATTTCGGCGGAACATAGATGGCACGCGATGGGGCACTACAAAAGCACACGACGTTTGACAGGTTGGGATGTTGTTGTTCACATTGTTCGGCACTTGTTCGAGCCAGACCGACAAGTTCAACAGCCTGCGTGAGATAGTCGACGGACTCTTGACCCTCTGTGAAGGTATGGATCTCACATAACATCGCTGCTAGGTTGAGAAAGTACGTGCAGCCGCCGATGGGGTCCTCGAGCTTGATCTGCACCGCTTGCCGGCTCAACGAGATCGCACCCTCAAGATCATTGCGTACGTCAGTAACCAGAAATCGTTGGTACAGAGCGGTTGCTAGGTTATCGAGGATTATTTCCCGCTGATAAGACCCATCGGATGAAGCCTTGACAGCTATGCTCCCCAACCGAATAGCCTCGTCCAGCTGCTGTAGACGTTTTGTTGACCTATAATACTCTAGCAAGTAACTGGAATAGTTGCTGAGACAATGTGCTTTGTTAATGAAGTTCTCCGACATGACCTCCATTGCCTGTTCGCAATATTTCAATGCACACTCGATGTCAGACTGGAGTTTGGTAGTACAGAACATCTGATACGCCATTGAACCCAGCTCAAAGAAAGCCATTGAACGGCCATTGGGTTTGTTCGAACAAATTTCGAGCACTTGTTTTCCAGTCTTGATGGCTTCTTCCAGGCTTTCGAAATTCCCCAAAACTCTAGAGCGAACAGCAAGCTCAACGGATTTGAAACGGAGATACTGGTACTGATATTCTGAATCTGGACTTGCTAGGTTCGGGCTCAGTTGTTGCGAGATCTGAGTTGCTTCATAAGCGGCCTCAGGATCTTTCGCCTCTTCATATAGCATGAGGAGACACCTTCCTAATTCGAGAAGATATAAGGGTCGCATCAATAACTTGGTAATTCTGCGCCTAGTATCGACAGCATCTGCAATGTCTTCTGCCTTGCCCTTTCTTTGGTAACGGAGCTCCAATGCATCCGCGACATCTCGTAAACAGGAAATCTGACTCGAGCCATCGATGGAGATACAGAATGGCATGGTCAACGCTCTTTTCAGGTCAGATTTATGAGGTCTCTGACCTACTGTCTCAACCCACCAGTCTTTCAGTATGTCTTCAAACAGTGGGATGAGGATGTTACTTGATCTGGTACGTTCAAACTCGATCAGATCGTCAAGATCACTCAAATCCTTTGTCACTTTGTAACGTTCCAGATACAATTCATGCCACAAATTGCCCCCTATTATAGTTTGCATTCTGCCCCTTGCGTTTCCGAAACTCTGCGTAGCGTAGGAAAAGGCTTCCTCAAGGTGTTCGAATTCTTTGCTTTTCTTGTACAACTGAAACAGCGCACGTGAGAGACGCGTCACGCTGTGATGCCATTCATCGTAACTGGATATTGCAAGTATTTCTCTTGCCAACTTGATCGCTTCTTCAATATCCGAAGATCTCCCAAATTGATTGTATCGAGTAACAAGGAACAGTGACAGTTGCGCGAACACTTCCTTGTCGACACCTATGATCGCGTTATAGACTTGGCGTGTACAAACGATTGCTTCTTCGAGGTCTTTGACAGTACCAGTCAATCGAAATCGTAGAAAAAAGAGAAAACCTTCGTGTAGTATGCATGTAAGCTTGTCGGGACTGTCGTTGTCTAGGAGACTGATCGCTTCCTTTGATACAACGACGGCCTCCTCCAAATCCGCAGAAAGCTCTTCGGTACTGAGCGACACATCGTCATAGTCCTCCAAACGCCGACAATCATTCTCTAGCTCTACTGCCATACACGTTCGTCTATATCGACCATAAAGCAGGTCGCTTAATCCCTTCAAGTTGGAAGATTTCATATGTCGGTCCGTAGAAACTTTGATTGCGTGTCTTTGCAACTCGATGCTTTTGTTCAAATATTGGACACCTGGCTCCTCACCCAAAGAGCTCCAGCGGTATCGCTCATGGTTCGCTACAGCGAGAAAGGACATGTGGGCAGCGTCATGTTCGAGCAGTGGATTCAATTCAACTGCTTGGTTTGATAAATGGATTACTTCGTCCAGAGTATCCATGCTCACATGATCCTCTTCAAACTGTATGACTAAGGCATCTGCAAGTTCACGCAGTTGAGAAGCTCGCTCAATTAGACAGTCAGTTTTTGACTTGAGTTTTTCCCTCGCTGCCTGGACAGCGTTTTCTAGCTTGATCAAACGGTCCGCGTCCGCCATACTGCTCTGTATGAATGGTAATGGGGCGTGATAGTACTGAAGGAAGAAGGATGCTCTTTGACCGTCCTGATAAGCGAAAAGACTCAATTCCCGTATCGTGATAAAATCGAAATCATGATCTGAAGGCTGGGTAAAGGCTGTGTTTGTATTTATTATTGAGAAGCGAGGCAGGAAGACAACTCATAGACGGTATCAAAACGATCTGTGGCACTTATTTGTTGGCAGAACAAAGCAAAAGGGGCAGTGCATTGTCGTAGGATGATTACTGAGCTTGCGAGAGCCACTAAGATCCTCAGTTTCAAGCCACTCTATCTGTTGTCTTACCCTTTGCCAAGCAAGCAGCTGACTTGTGATATGATGGCGATAGAGCCACACCCTACTGTAGGGTACGCAGACGGTCACCAAACTTATATTAATCTATCCCGAGTTCTGCGTTGTCGCAGGACAAGACTTAAGAGCCGAGTACTATGCGCCGTTATGGATGCTATTTCTTCTCAATTTCGACGTCTACAGCGTTCTTGTTTTGAGATTAGCGGGAAAGAAGATGTAGAGCTGGGACTAAGTAAGTATGTAATATTTGTATTCCACGTCGCTAATAATTTTCTTAGTTGAGGACCATTGCGAAGGGTATCCCCAATTCACTGCTCTACTTGCTACTTACCGCCCCTGGTTTATTTGCCGACGATTTGATCAAATTCGAGCTCGACTCCTGTTGCTCAAACAAGACAAATTGACAGTTCTCGAACGTCAGTTGCGAGAAGTCGATAAAAACGAAGATTCGGTTCTCTTCCTTGGCCGGAGTAGGTTAGATGGAAACAAGACCCGAATACAAATATTGTCCGAAATAGAGGCTGCTCTAAAAGACTACGGTTTGTTTCACCGAATACTCCCCAGGATCTGTAGCTGAATGACATTAGACCAGTTCCTTGAAAGAACGTCTCTTTCTTTCAGTCTACAGCAGGCGAATCAAAAAGACATCGAAAGCCTCCAGAACTGGGTGGAATCGACAGGGAGTATAGCCAGAGATGAGACTGAATATCTTTCGCGTGAGGATGAGCTTTTGTCTCTAGCACCGGTTACAGATAGTGCTGTTAGACAACTTGAAGATTGGGTGGAAGGAAAACTCACCAAACATTGGCATGAGTTTCGAATTGTAAGACAAGATATATTGGAGGGTTTTGCAAGTACAGGCATTAACACGTTTCGCAGGGCCGGTCACATAATCGATCTACAAGGGATAATGTATACGTATTCAGAGGGCAGCTGATTCAACGGATAGCGAAGGCGCTGTTATTCTCTGTCATAACGCTGCTTCTCTTGATGCCTGTTATTGCCTGTAACCTTTTCAACAATGCAGCATTCAGGATCATGATTGTCGTTGTGTTTACCGTTGTGTATCTTCTGGTGCTGTCGTGCTTGACCAAGTCACGGACGATGGAATTAATTCTTGCTGGTGCCACGTGAGTATAGATCGTACGGGTCGTGTTGATGGGAGACAAACTGACATGTACCAGCTACGCTACGGTTCTGACAGTGTTTGTATCAGGCAGCCAATGAGTAATGAGATGGAAAGTCACAAGGGCAACGAGGTCAGCTACCAAAGTTCTGAATGGCTTGAAAGCCTCAACATTTGCCTAGCAGCCTAGATAAATTAGATATCCGACAAAACTGCAATCTGACAGAGCGGAGTAGACACATGATGACGTGTCTTAACTGTGCTACCACACTGCATTTTCAGCCGCTCAAGACTATCCAATGATTGTTCTTCTTTACGCGCTCTCAAAGTGTGGCGTTGGAGATAACATCTAGACGCATTGACATCTATAAAGGGTATGGGAAGTCCAATGACAGAAACTACAACCTGCCAATGCCATACGCTGCTCGACGTCTACACGCCCAGACTGCCAATGTCTTCTGAAGAGTATGCTGTCCCACTGTTTAAGAGCCAAAACAGTTTGAGACTGACGAGCGCACCAGAACGAATGATAGTTTTATCTTCACTAATGATGAGGACCGTCCAGAGGTTCTCCGTTCAAACGCGGTATGAGAGTTACAAGTTTGGGCTTCATCAAGCTAATTATGCCAATAAGAATCCCACACATCGAGTTGGAGACGAAGTGAACTTGCTTCTTTCGGACGGCACAACTGATTCAGATGGACCGTATCTTGTTGCATCAGTCGTTCCACCTGACAAGTGCACTCTCTGCTACCCCCACACCTATAGTGAGGCAAAAGGTGGCGTAGTAGTGGAAATGGCAATGCTTGAAAAGGCTTGAGGGGTGTTTCATGTGATAAATGGTTGTTGTGCGCCAGAGTAGTTTATTGGAATGCCGCCTCATTTTTCCGGCACAGTTATTTCATCAAGTACCGGAATAACAAATTCAAGTTATTGAACTGTCAGAAGTATCTCATCAACCAATTATCTATGGATATCATGGATATCTCTAAGCCACCCGTCAACCACCATGCTATCCTCATTGGTATTGATGCCTATCCCGAAAGGCCTTTGAAAAGTTGTGTAAGAGATACGGAGATGATTAAAACTGTTCTAGAGCGGCATTTGAAAGGCTTGGTCAAAACTCATAGCCTAACGACGAGCGCGAGATTCCCAACAAACAGGGATGAGGACGCTGACGCCTCTGCGCTACCGGGCTGGCCAACATGCCGCAACTTAATATCCACGATGCAAAACGTTACCTCGGAAGCAAAATCAGGGGACTTTGTCTATATCCATTATTCTGGACATGGTACACGGACAAAGCCATGCTTCAACTACTCAAATCAAACAACTGGAGATCTCGCATTGGTCCTACTACAAGGATACAAGAGCCCGGACATATATCTACGTGGTCCAAGGCTAGCCGGCCTCATCAAAGCCATGACAGACAAGGGGCTCGTGGTGACGATTGTTCTTGACTGCTGTTTCTCAGCGACTGTATACCGCCAGAGTGATTTGGATGAGAACGTTCGCTTCCTGCCTGACGGTCCACAGGATGCCGTATACGTCCAAAAACCAGATGGAACTACTTACGCGGAGCGATCACCGATTGAATATCGTGACGGTTCGATGCGCGACCAGTGGCTCATGGACCCTCACGAATACACCATTCTTGCTGCATGCGGACCCCATGAGTCGGCGAAAGGAGGTTATCGTAAAACAGGTTCTGATGTGATCGACAAAGCAAGATCTTTTGGAGCATTGTCGTACTTTCTATCCAAGTCACTATCCGACCACGGATTGAACAGACGACATGGAGATATCCACCGCCATATTTGTGCCGTCTTCAGACAGCACTGTCGACAGCAAAATCCAGTCTTGTACGGAAATGGAGACCAAGGCTTCTTTGGCAAAGTCGGGGAACACGGGAACGCGAGACAAATCAGTATACTGAATGATGTCAACAAGGTTCACTTGCTTGCAGGTCAAGCACATGGTATTTCAGTAGGTGATCGTTTTACTTTGTCTTCAACTAGGTCCCAGGGAGAGCTGGTAGGTGAAGTCATACAGACTGGACCGCTCACTTCTATCATCTGTCTTTTGGAGGATTCAGTCAATGTTCAGACTGGCTGGACAGCCGAACCACTCATTTCCAAGAGGATGAGTAGCATCCCGTTTCAAGTAATGCCAGGTCTACCTTGTTACGATGACCTAATTACAACACTGGAGGAAAGCCAGTTAGGAGTTCATCTTCCCCTCGACAAGACGCCAGCAGCTGATGTTATCCGAATTTCACTGGATCCGAATGACGAGTACACGGTTTTGGACGATTCACTTGCGAAGATTGTTCATGTTCCACCTATAAAACGAGACGAACAGTCAATTGAATCCATATGCACTACTTTAGAACACCTGACGCGATACAAGATGGTCAAAGACTTGACCAACAAAGTGCCAACAGATGTTTTTCGGCAGTCGATTCGTGTACTATTAGCTCAGGGACAAGAACTTTATGAGCCTTTTCAAACCATAGAGGCACGCCATAAGTCTCCCATCAAAGTCATAGTTACCAACAATGGTGACGCTGATATCTTTGCTCATATATATAACCTAGGCCCTAGCGGGCAGGTGAAGAATATCTTCGGTGGTACCTATGTGTGCATCCCAGCTAGAGGTCATGGCAGTGACACCCGCGAGGTCACATGTACAGGCACTTATGAGGCAAAGATCAAGATGGCTGTGCCGCCATTCTTGCAAGAGGACGGATCATGTATGGATATCATCAAAGTTTTCATCACATCCCAGGCAACGTCATTCGAGTCGCTTGAGTTATCAAGCCTACAGCAACTAAAGACGCAGCAATCGGGACAAAGAGACTGCCTAGATAAAGCAGATGGTTTGGAAGACTGGATGGCGTTCAACTTCTATGTACATACATCATTATAGAATTACAATATTATTTCCAGAACGTACTTTATATCCAACGTATACAATCTATCGGATTTGTCAGGTATTGGACAAGGTGTCAATGCATTGGTGATGGCTAGCTAGACAAAGGTAGAAATAGTCTGTAGACTCAAATACCATGGACATCTCTGTAAGCAAACAACGCGTTCGGCAGCCCAGTCAATATTTATATACATCTGAATGACTGAAAGCTCCGATAGCAACCCGTACTTCGTCGCCACGAGGGGCAAGGATGATTTCCTCTTGCAGGAACGCGGATTCGACTGTGGCCGCAAGGACGACAGCATCTGCGGCCCAAACGATAACCATCCTCATCATTGTCATCACAACTAATGAATTCGGGGCGTGGACCACAAACCACCTTTGCAAGAGGACTTTCGTGGGGATGTATCGCGACTTTGGGAAGTGCTGTTGCTGGCAGGGCGTGTTGTGGTCGTTGACGGCCCTTTGTTCAGGATTTGCACCCGTTGAAGCGAAGGCACAGGTCTTTGCAAAATGCGTCTGAGACGTCTCTGTGACTCAGTGACAGCCGAACGAGAAGCTTTAACGCAAACAGGCCCTTCAATGGTGTATGGAGGCCTTTCAGATTGGGGCTTCCTGATAGCTCTTTTGCGAACTTTTCGTGCTGGGGCCTTCGGCTGACGTTTTTGAGTGCCCGGGGAAGGTATTTGCGTGACAGAGTCTTCGTTGGCGTCGGTGGTGGTGGTGGTCTTGGGCTGTTGGTGATGGACAACCCTTCCATTGATAGTCAAAGGAAGCGGCGGAGGGGAGTTATCACAACCTGAAATGGTTACGAAAGAACTTCTCCCACTTTCGATGTGCTTGAGAGTTTTCATATCATCGACCGAACGGTCTCGCCTTTGCATGGCTTGACTAATGCTCCAACTTGGTGAAGACATGTTGTAGTAAATTTGAGTAATTTCGTGTAATTCTTTATTAAATGTGACAAAGGTGATAGGGGTATGTGTGTTGTAAAAGGGATAGAGAAATGGACTCAAGAGATGGAAGAGTCGGTTGCTTTATACCATTCTATGGCACAGTCATACTATATCAAGGTTTTGTGCGAGCTGTCGTACGCAAGACTTAACGGGTTGTTACGTGGGCATCAAAGTATGATGCCTCTTCTTTTGTCTTTTTTGTGAAAAAGAATTTTCTACGGGGAGGAAAGAAGGTTTCTGCTATTCTTATTTTACTAGGTACCAAAGACTTCAGTCCCTGATTGTAGAGATATGATTCCGTAACATTATCAACCTTCGTCACTAGAAGGCATATACCCATAGGAAGTCTCGTCTTCTTCTATCCCATAACTGATCTCGTATTCGTGATGCGAATGTTGTCAGTAACCTTGGCAATACCTTGGTTCAAGACCGGACGCCCGTGGTGACTCATAAAGGGGGATGGCACTGTGTTCCTAACTCCTCAACCATTTGTGCTCTCGGGATAGACGAGGTTTGCAAAGGTAAAAATGCGTGAAACGTCATAAGATGAGACATAGAACCCCTGATAATCTGCCCTGCCACACTGGTTTAGCAAGGAGTCACACAGTTTACTAGAATGATGGTCTTCGTGAACTGAAATCCCTTCAAGCTTGGAATAACCTGTACGCTTCTATTGGGCCGCAGAAGTTCTGGCTCACCGCGGTTGTCAGGAGAAGCATCTTGAACTACCTGGAATCACATGAAAACGAGACGCAATTTGCAAGATGAACGTTAACGCAGCGACTGCCAAAGTTTGACAGCAATGTATCTGATAATAAGCTTTTCAATCAGGCAGAAATCCCCTCTCTTGTGACTTCCTTCCTCTGAAACCTTTTCTTTCCATCGACACTGATGAGGAAACTCTATGATAATTGTTCTGCCGTTAGTTCCCGACTTACCTGCCATATAAACTCACAGGCAACCCAACTCCTGTTTCTCCATCCTGCACCCACATTCCCCTTGCGCAAACCTCACAGCGTACCTCAACACAAACTCCCACAATGCCGGACCGAAAACACGAGCTGGACGACGATACCGTGTCATCAGTATCGGCAATGGAAGCGCTCAAGATATCCGCGACACCTCCTGTCCTTGAAATCATCAGCGCCGATGAAGTATGGCGGTTTCCGGGCCCTGACGACGACTTTGAACCTCATTTCGAATGCATGGAAGTTATTGTTCGCATGGACACAGGTGATCATTTCCTTGTCCAGGTTCATGAACGGATCAGCTCGCAGGATATTCTAAACCTCGATCTCAGCTTACTGGACCTCACTTCTGTGGCCATGGAGGATATCCCGCACGCGTTTGCCTCATTTCTTGCAAACCAGCTTGGCATTGAAATCGAATCAACTAAATCAATCACTGTCTCGAAATCGGATGTTTGTCCGACTTTCTCATCTTCCCTTACCGCAGCTCCCGCAGGAATGATAAAATACTGCTATCTCAAGTACGCTCAACTCGCTGCATACGAACCCGGAAACACTATCATCAAGGAGAGGGTCCTAGCGGAAGCAAATGTCTGCGAGGTGTTGATGAAGAACCCCCATCCCAATATCATGAAGTACTGGGGTTGCTACGTTGTTGATGGGAGGATCGAGGCGCTGTGCCTGGCTAAGTACACCATGACCTTGGCGGAACGTGTAGATACGGGCGTGTCACTCGATACAGAGCGCTGCTTGACTGGTATTCGAGACGGTATTCAGCATCTACACAGTCTGGGGCTTGTGCACAACGACATCAATTCACGAAATATAATGATGGACCCAGAGGACAACCCTGTCATTATCGATTTTGATTCATGCACTCGCGAGGGGGGAAAGATGGTAAAGGGATGGACTCTGGGTTGGTGTATCAAGGATTCCATGACAGGTGAACGGGAGAACGACTTTTACGGGCTCATAAAGTTGGAGGAGTATTTGGCTGCACCAAAGTCATGTATGTGCTGTAGGGAATGAATTCTGATACTTGTACTGACCCTATGAATAGGAAATTGCATGGGAGCAGATTGAACAAGGAAACATGTCTACTAGCTATCAAGACTTGTCACGAAAGGACACGGCATAATATACAATCTGCAAGCAAACCCTGCATTACCGTTTCAGTGTAGAAATTGTCGATTAGTGACACCAAAATGTGATCAACAATTGTGTTTCATTCCCAAGAATACACAAGCTTTCCACCACTCACCTTCTTCTCTTTTAGCTCTTCTAGTCCGAACAACAAGCCCTCTAACCCACTTCCCCCTCTATTGAGGAACACCCTAGGCGGCTGAAGGGAACCCTCTTCAAAAAGTCTCTCCGCTATCTTGACGAACTCCTTTTGGAACTCGTAGTCTTCTGGTACAGCGTCAAACAGCTTGTTCTCGTACACCCAGGGATCTCCAAAGGCTGAATAGGCAAGAATAGATCTAGCGTCGACGTGCGGATTGAGACGCTTAACATCGTGTTCATAACCGGGGTTGAGGCTAACATATATAGCTTCAGCCGACTCGGGCATTATGGAGGCCGCGAGTGCTACGCTATTTTTGTTTGGGTGGGTGTCAAAGACGTATCTGACCGGCCCGCCCGCTATGCGTAAAATGTCATCTCTCAGAGTGGCGGAGTTGTAGTCCAGAACGTGGTCGGCGCCGAGAGACTTTACATATTCGGTGTTAGCAGGAGATGAAGTGGTGATTACAGTTGCACCAGATAACTTGGCGAATTGGATTGCCGAGATGCCCATGGCTGTGCTGCCGCCATAGATGAAGATGTGATACGGCTGCTCGGGTACTTCATTTGGGAGAGGAAGCTTCAAGGTCTGATACAAACCGACGCCCTTGGGGTATCTTGATTAGACCACGTTGTCGGCGGAATTGAAGAAAACATACCATAGTTATGAGTGCAACGCCTTGAGTCGCAGCATCGACATCGCTAAGCTTGTCAGGTATCTTCATCTGAATATCACCCTTGACATGGATCAAGTGGGCATAAGCACCATCATTCCTACGCAAAATGTTCCTGACCAGGTCAGCACACTTTGAAATCCAACCAGTATTGATGTAGTACTTACTGTCCCGATACGACACCAGCAATGCGGTCTCCTACTTTGAAGTCTCGAGTAACACCTGGTCCTACCTCAACCACTTTCCCAGCGTAGTCGGAACCCATAGGTAAACCAGCACAGCTTTCTTCCCCTTCCAAGCCGAGATGGTAGACGTCGTCGGGATTTATCGCCCATGCAGTTGGTTTGACCCTAACGTAACCATGTTCAAGCTCTGGAACAGGAATGGTCTTAATTTCTGCGTGTCCCGGTGACACGTTGACGATACCCGTGGTTGTGGTCATCTTGTATATGCTTTTGATGATATATTATATCCTTATCGTCGGACTTGGTTTATATTTTGGAATTTCAATGCTTCAGTAGTGGTTGTAGGCGGTATTGGAGTGTAGACTTTTCACCAGACCACGTCTTATATACCTGTGTCTGTATATGGCGCATATCACCTGAATCACGTTGATGTTAATGCTTACATTAACAAGCTGGACTCATTTTTACTAATCCTTTCCTTTCAACGTTAATCGGTTACGACCATTGTCATTAGTCATACTACTTTCCTTCTTTGGGTATTGGCTGTAAGCACAATCTACACGGAAGAAAAAAATAAATATGCAGCAGTGATAGTTTAAATGCCATCATGAGATCAGACTGAAGCGACGCGTTGCCTAGAATATTTCTCCATGATTCGCGGTGTTAGATGCAAACATGTTGGAAGTGTTGGACGTCAAGGGTGTCACGTGCTACGTCACTTGATTTCACAGTGCATCGATATGTTTCTTGTGTTGGCAACTTGGCATCCTTTTGCCATCTATTATATCGTCACGATCCTCACTGGATTGAATTACCTCATCTCATTCGATAAATGTCAATGAGTAGTGAGAAGGTGAGCTTGTATCATCCATTGTTGGTGTTTCCTAATGCTGCACAGCCTTATGGCGGTGTGCGAAATATGATAGATACGAAAATTCCCATCAGCCAGTCAAATTGTAACGAATGAGTGTGATTCGCTATGCGCCGGTGGCTGTGTGAACGCCTTTGTGTAACAGTTCCAATCCTTTCCCCTCAAAGCCTAAAAGGCTTTTCTATCACACACGAAGAACCTTTCTTTTTAATTATCAATTCATTACAGTCCTGAAATTTCATTTACTAGGTAGTTCACGCTGGCAATGAGCTTTAGCCCAAGTTTCGGTTCCGTTGGGGACTTCATTACCGTTACTTTGCTGATCAAAGACATCATCACAGCTCTTGGTGACACCCGCGGATCCGCCAAACAATACCAAGAGCTGATACAGGAACTCAATACTCTACGTCACACTCTCGACAGTGTACAGCAAACTTTCGAAAACCCGCATTTCACTAACCCACAGGAGGGCTTCTCAGAATTTGCGCTCGACACAGTGGCCGACACCGAAAAGTGCCTGAACGAATTTCTGAGTAGCAACAGCAAGTATGAGTCAACTTTGGGCACAAATTCTCCAGCGGACAGTGGTTCATTGGATGCGATTCGGCGAAAAATTCAGTGGAAGTTTCAAGAAAAAGACGTCAACAAATTCCGCGCAGACGTAACAAGGCGTACCGTTGCGCTCCAGATGTATCTGGGGATAATCACAATGTGAGTGGAGTTCTACTATTGAAAAAGCAAAGGGTCTCTAACATCAGCAGGCATCTAGTGCAGAGAAATCATGATTCACTGCTCGAAGAACAATCCGCCAGCGAGGGACGCACGACCGCTCTAATACGTCAATCCGAAGCATCGCTAAGGAAATTTATCGACTCCTTGGGCCGAAGTATAATATCCAAGTTAGACTTCGTCTGCAACCTAGGCACCCAAGTCAGGCATTCAACATGTCAGGTCCTTACAGCAATGCATAGCATAGCAGGGGAACTGGATTGTCTCAAGCGCATCGTCATGCGCCTTGACCGAGGACCAAGCGACGAACATTTCGTCTTAGAAGACATAACTGGAAGAATCTTTCCCATCCACTTAAAAACCATCACCTCTTGGGAAATGCTTGAGTTCATTTTGAGTGAACGATTCAAGGGGAAGAAGGGTGCTCGACGTGTGCAGCATAAGCGCTATTCTCTTAAAGAGAACAAAACCCAGAGATATATCGATAACTCTATGTCCTGGGACAGTGCGTTTCTCCCATACCAGAAAGTCAACATGAGTTTGATATGCATTGAGGCAGAAGGAAAAGGAAAAAGTGTCACGAAAGCCAGAAACTGCCCTTTTTGTTTCTCATCGCAAGATATTGTCAATGCGAATGGGGTCGAGGTGAAATGGCAAGTTTCCTTACATTACACCCTTTGATAGAGCGTTGACTAACTGCATGTTCAGCCACAATTGTGGAAGGTATTTTACAAGACTTGTTGAGATCAATTCCGGTGAACTCGGTGAGGATCCAGTACCTTTGGCAACATACAGGCGCGAAAAAGACCCCCCATATGGACGCGCATGGCAATCTCATCTCAGGTCTAGGATCACATCCAGGACTGTAACGCTTCTTACAAGTTCAGATCATGATTCAGACGAAGAAGACGTTCAAGGTTTTTCAAGAGTTCATCTCATTTCAAGAAAGATGAGGCCAGTCGAGTGTCCAGCTGGCAATGCAACATCCAGTGAATTCTTCACTCCTGACAACGATGACACATGGCTAGAAGAATTGTTCCGTACCCATAATACGACTTACAATACGCAACGTCACTATAGTCACATCTTTGATAGATGTCTCAAATGTCTATTTCGAGAGCGGTGGCAATTCCTCCCGATGAAACCATTAAACTTGAAAGTGAGAGCGCCGGAAAACAGTGCTCCTGGGAATACGTTGAGAAATTGCATGCGACTACAAACACCACTGGGAATACCTTATGGACCTTCTTGCTACATATGTGGGTTTAAAATATATACATAGCTAAAGCGGAAGTTTACTCTCCCAACTTAAACCAAACTGCCCCCAGTTTGTTTAGTTGATTGACATCTGTCCTATAAGCTGCCCGTCATTCAACTAATGACGCATAGGTTCTTTCTATGTCAAGACTGGTACTAATAAGATTATCGAATGCGATTTTCCCTGTGTTGCTGTGCGGTTAAACACCCCGGATACAAATCAGTCCAACTCGCGGGGACGTGTAATTTAGTAATTCAAGTTATCCTTGCATCGTGTGTCAAGGTATATCCCTTCATTCGTCCCCTCTTTCTCGGGAACGGATATGTGCTAAGCATATTTGGGTGTTTCCTAAGGTGACCCGATTATATCCAAGTTAGAGCCTTGTTTTGCGGAAACAAGCCACCATCTCCAATCTTGCCCAAGGACAAACGGTAACTACGGCTTAACAGCAGCAATACCTCTGTCTTCTAATAGTACGCTCCTGATCCAGACTTGGGGCTTTTGGTAGCAGTGTACCTCGGAAAAGCCTTTACGGTATTTTGTGTGGAATGTACAAAACACATACATTTTGCACCTCCTAACTTCCAAGGCCTATTACGTTTAAGTGACTTAATCTCTATCTTTGTTAAGACCTGCATTTGATAGTACTGTCAGTTACGCCATGGCCAACTGCTTTGTTGATTAATCCTATGCTTCCCTTTTTGCGAATGAAATGCGGAGTCGCCTGTCAGCTTGCCTACAAAATTATCTGCCCCTGCAGAAGTTCCAGTTTAGTCGTTTTCAGCCAGCCAAAATACGCCTGTCAGCTCCCCTCATTTTGTGCCATTATTTCCCATCTGGGCCTTTTCCGGGTTCGCCCAGGATGATCTGCAAAGTTCAGCCTTTCCTTCAAACCGCCTTGCCAATTATTGAACGCCAGTGGCTGGTCTGGATTTTGTTGTGGTACGATACCGGCAGCACCTGTTTCAAAGACGTGGCTTTCAGATAAAAGCTGAAAGTCAAAGCTGGAATTGAGTTATTATGGCATTTTAAGACAGTACCGGCGACAAAATGTGATTATGCATATGATGTGTCTTTTCCTTTACTCCTGTCATTTTAACATGGAGCTGAAAGTAGAAAGCCAGCCAGCCATAAGGTGTTTTGCATGCCTCCCAATAGATGTGTCATGTCTCACGACTTCAGGTAGCCGCGAAGCTTTCAGGTAGCCACCAGGCTTCAGCTTGAGCTTAAGCAAAAGTCAACACGATCACAACTAATGAAGGGAGTTCATGACACAGGGGAAGTAGCCGCAGTCATCGGAAACTTGTAGTACTCTCTACATATAGACATTGGTTGATATACTGTGGCAAGTATTCTAGTCCACCTTCACTATATAAGACCAGACCATCCAGCACATATTCATCTTTACAACATCAACGAACAAAACCAATAATCACTACACCTAACAGAATTCTTTCCATAATCTACCTCCCTACTTCACCTCACAATGTTCGTTTACGAAGGCAAACTCGATTGGAAGCCTTACGGCGACAAGGAGACTTTTGTCATTGTTCTCCCGGACGGCCCAGTCCGCGTTGGAGACAGTATCTACCTCTTCTTCCAATGGACAGTCAATGCGGAAAACGTCAAGAAGCCCAATTTCTTCCAGAAAATCGCCATCGACAAAGTAGCTAAAACCCCAAGCGGAGATGACACTTTCATCGCCAAGTCTTCATACTACAGCTGGGAGATCACTTCTGCCAAAGTATACGACAAGCTCAACGTGGTCATGAGCAATCCTAGTGGGTACAAGAGCCCTATGGAATTTAAGCGTATCTGGCAGTCTGAAGGAGACGTCACTGCCAAGTCGAGCAGGATCTGGACCGGAAAGATCAACTGGGTTCAGTTTGCAAGTAACGAGATGGCCATCTTCATTGCTCCCGAGGGATTCGGAGAAGGAAAGCCTATACTTTCTATGTGGCAATGGACTCGTGATGGAAATGGTGTGGCGAAGGCTCCATCGTTCCGCAATGCGCGCCAGAAGATCATCTCTGAGAATGAAAGTGGCATCAAGTTCAGTTATCACTCCTACTATGACATTACTTGTTCTTGGGATAAAAAGACTGAGAAACTTGCGGTCCACATGAAGGGGCCGGAAGCCAACCAGGATCTGGGTGAATTTGCTCTTGCCGCCCTTATTGATCGCCACTCTCAGTAAGTCAGACATGTTATTGATCATTGCTTCGAGTACTAACAGTTACTAAAGCGACTGGAATCCACCCCAGACTCCAGGTCAGAAAGCCGAGCTTGAACTTCACTCACCTCAGCCCCAGCCTTCGCTGACTCGTGTCACTGACCCCCTCCCTTTCCCCAAGACACTCATTGAGACACTGAGACACACAATTGCCTATGCTGATCAAGCTGGGTATCTTGCTCAATATGCCCAGGATGTAAGACATGAGAACGCACTGGGGTCGTCAATTGCTAATACCTAACAGCGTTTCACTGCACTTGACTCTGACTTCCATACCCGGGGCCATCAACTTGACACTGCCAAGTTTCAGAACGATGAACTGAGCAAAGAGGTCACCAAGCTTACAGGTGACCTGAAAGTTGAAAAGGCCAAGGCCGATGATCTGATCAAGAGATTGGAAGATGCTCGTGCAGCTACCGAGGCGGATATCAAGAGAAGGGACGACGAAATACAAAAGGGTAAGACGCATGACGAGGAAGACCATGCCACTATGAATCAACTCCGGTCTCAAATTCAGGATGAGCGTGCCTCCAAGGCTGAAGTGCAGAAGACGCTCGACAGCACTAAAACCGCACTCACTGCTGCCGAAACTCGTTCTAAGGTAGACAGTGAAACCATCGCCCGTCTTACCGCCCGCATTGCCGTTCTTGAAGCCAGTATTGAAGTCGAAACAAAGAGCAACAAGAAACTCGAAGCGGATAACAAGCAACAGGCCAGCAGGATATCCGATCTCGAGAAGCAGATCGAGAACCTGAAGGCAAAGCTCGACCAGGCCCTTCGCAACGTCAAGATCCAGGAGGATCTGGTCAGCGAGAAGAATGCCACCATTGATCAGCAGTCTAAGAAGATCACTGACCTTCAGAAGACTGTAGATGCTGGCCAGCTCGCTCTTGCTAAGATGGAGAAAGAGTATAAGGATTCTCTTGCTAAGCTGCAGAAAGAGTACAAGGATTTGAATGACAAGATGAACAACCACAACCAGGAGCTCAGATTTCGTCTTAGAGTTAACTTGCGGAGTGAACAGACGAAGAAGAACGAAGTCATGTTTGATCTCGCCGGTGGTGGCGGTGGCAACCCTGCAGTTCATGCTTGGTGAGTATTTTTCCGAACTTTGGGGTGCAAGTTGCTAAATTTCTTCAGGTCTCACGAGGAGTACTACCAATTGAACAACAACGCAAAATGGGATATCTATTCGGTTGGCGACTCGAACACTCGCGTCGTTATCAAGAACTCTGGAACTCATCATGTTCTGTACTCCAACGGTGAGTCTCTTCAAGTCTGCGAAATATTTCTCACAGTAACTAATACTCAACAAGGTAATAATGGACCTGTTTTCTGTGATGCTAAGGCAAAGGTTTCGGATTTGGCCGCTCAATGGGACATCGACGATGTACCGGTTGATCGTATCGCTAACAAGGTCGTTTCGTAAGTTGTCACGATTCGCGTTTATGTGGCATTCTAACTGATTACTGTGCTAGATTCCGCAATGCCAAGGATGGGAAAGCCCTCGATCTTTGTGGTGGTGCCACTAATAATGGCACGCCGTTCTGGACTTACGATTATCACGGTGACAACAACCAGAAGTTCATGGTCCTCAAGGTTTAACGGGAAGGCCATAGTTCTCAGGCTTTCATAATTACTTGTGTTAAGCAGAGGATTACTGTTGGTTTCAGCTGTGCGCTTGTTCAAGACTCGTTATCTTAGCTCTCTCTTTACTTGTAGTTAAATATAAGTTATATCAACAGTTCATCGATTTGCTAAATAGAACAATGCTCTATAAAGATATTGCTGGGAGGAATAATCCAGCGTGCTTGAATATTTCATACTGAACAACTTGAGCTTCAGCCCCGATTAGCCCGCACTACGCATTTGCGCCATGTAGATCAGATGATGAGCACAATTCATATATCCGGTATTCGGTGTTACATGAGAAGAATACACCACATCCTTCCATACGATCTCCTAACCTTGATTCAAATATTCGGTAGTCTGAGATGGGAACAGTTCCTGCGTTCTTTCAGCCCGCCGCATTTTCGTCCTTAAACAATTACTCATATGTTCTTTTCATGTCGAGACTGGTACTAATAAGATTGTTAAACGCGATTTTACCTGTTTCGCTGTGCGGTTGAACATCCCCGATCCTCACACGCTCATTCTTCAAGAGTCGTATTCTCTCGATACCATCCAATGTGCTTCCTCCATCTGGAACTACCACATATGGCGAATCTCGGGTCAAGCTAGAAACACTGTTGAAAATGTCGGGAGTTCTGATCTTATACTGTAGCGCAACATGCGCAATGGTAGAAACAACCATAACAAGGCTGGAGATTCCATAGATGCCCATCCATGCCCAATTCACCTTGTACTTCAATTCTGTAAACTCTGTCCAGGTCCCAGTGCTGTTACCCCAGTCGACAAGGGGAGTGACCACCATACCTAACGCATTATCATCGACGAAAGGCTTGGCCGACGGTGAAGTATCATCAGCGCCAACTATGATGGACTGTTCAAAGGAAGCTCTGACAGCAGTGTTTAGAACTACTGCTAACCGTGCTTCGAGTACAGACGTTGGGAGAGTTTCCAGTGATGGAGGCGGGGTCACTGAGTCATATCTGTGAAACTTTCCAAGCGGTCTAGCCTTTGTTGGATCTCGGATGAAGAGATTTACCAAGTTGTTTTGAGACCCTTCAGGATCTGGGAGAAGCCACGGGAGCAAGGAAAGCAGATATGTATTTGAGTCGAAAGCTGAAAATACTGTGGTGTTTGCCTTGATCGGAAGTCCTTTGGTATGACGGACTTTATTGGTAGAACATGAAAGGAAGCCGTTTTCAGAAGGACGAGAACAGTTGATCACTGCGTCGACATATGAGGTGCTAAGAGCACACATAGTCATGTTCCAGAAGGAATTTCTAATGTGGACTGGTGAGCCATCAGCAATAAAAAGAAGCGTCTGCTTCAAGGGCCTGTCTTTCCCCGCCGTAAGGTTAAAGTCTTCGTAGCTCACGTTCCTGTTGGTATACCGGTCCTCAAGTAGATCGAATTGTATAGGCGGAGTAATGCTCTCGTCGTGAAAGGAACGGTCAGTACCGCGGGAGGCCGAAAAGAATGACCAGTTGGTATAATTTAAATGGATGTTTCCCAGTTTTTCTTCAACTCCAGCAAGGACCATACGTGATAGGTTTTTTTTTATCCAAGACATACCTTCAATCACCGGATCACACTGTGAATCATGTCAGTGCTTCTGATAAAAAAATGTAACAGCCAACTTACTGATAATGACATGTAGGATGTCTGAATCGTCACAGTAGCATTCCCCTCTCTAACTGCCGGTATACCACGTATAGGAACTCCGATGAGAGATTCATAAGGTGGTACGGAAGTATCTGGAACGTCTACCCAGGCATGGGGGTTTTCCGAGTCATATCCTTCAAGCATATGAAGAAATGGAATCCGAGCATTACCCCACGGATCCTGTTGACTTATCCTGCGCGCTTCGTCCGCACCACCAACTTGGTCTAAAGTGTCGCTAAAGTTCGGACTGGAACCATTCGCATGCATAAGGCGAGTTGATGAAGATGAAAACGCCGCACCAAAGACGGTTCGGAGACCAAACTCGGGGCCAGTTGAAAGCGGCAGCCATTCCCACCCCTCTGTCCTGATAGAAGGGTACGAGACGATTGGAAAATCATGTTGTAAGATCTCAGCTTTGATTGCGACAGCACGAAGAACACTCTGACCTCCAAGGGGGCTCAGAGTCCAGGCCAAGATGAGAATGGGAGACCAAAAGCTGACAAGTCGAACCCAAACTAGCAATTTGAGTGTGCTAGTCATGGTTACACTGCCCATCAATATCTCAAGCGTCTAGTCCGAGTTAGCATTATTGGAAAAGGTAGAACACTCAAGGGTATTTGCGCTCACTCCAAGGGTGGTACCTCTTTCGCAGGCATAGAGAGCTACACTTCTGAGGGTTGTGCCTAATACGGCGGCAAATGCGATAGGCCATAACGTAGCTGCAATATTGGCGGCTTCAAGAACACGTGTTCCAAGTTGAGATTCAGGTTGTTGATGCAAAGAAATCATATATACTGCGAGAACTTTTTGGAAATGGTGAGAAAAATGACTGTAGTATTTGTGTGTAAGTTCGTACCAATAAAAGGAGCCGGTATGAGAATCAAACTGCTCGACAGAAGAAACTGTTGCCAGGTGGGCAGAGCAGATTCTTTCAGTGATGCTGGACCCTTCAACCAACCTCGGGTTACTGATGCCTCCTGCTTCTTACCCTCATCAGAGTCAACTCCGTCACTCGGTGCAACTGTAGGGTCGTCTGAGGTCATGATTATGAGAGGAGAATCTTTTAGCTTAATAGAATTGGTAAATAAAGGCAAATATCACTCCATCCCTTCTTTATACATGGAAATTGTGAAGACTGGCGTTTCTATCGGGTTTGTATCTATAAACAGACGAGACCGATAGCAAAGTGGAGCCAACAAAGACAAAAGATCCACTTGGCTGCAGTGGAAAAAGAACAATAATGCCTTGGGGGCTGTGACAGACCAACATGTAAGCGAATGAAAACGGGGGAGAGCTGCCAAGTGCTGACACAATGTGGGCTTGAAACGCCAAGACTCGGGGGTTTCTATAATAGACAAAGATTGGATTTATGTCTATCTCGATCCTCTTGAGTTTCCACTGGGAGGCGATCCAAGGAGACGCAAGTCTCCAACGTCACCAGCCAAGAATTGAGATGGAGTTGTGGGGTTTGTATCTCATGATACAGGTTTTTCCATTGTTGTAGGGTAGTCGTGTAGGCTCGTCGATGGTGACCACTCTGTCCCATTTATATGTAGAAGCGTGCCAATTCGGTATGATCAACTAGATATTCATTTGTCGGCAGGCAAAAATGAATGAATTTAACTCTACGCACATGCACTGTTACCACCACTTTTGCCTTGCTATAAGCCAATAATCAATTGGCTGCTTTACACAAGAATCTACATGATGTAAAGCGACTTCTTCAAAAAGGTCGTTACCGACCAAAACTATGACAGGCTCAAAGAATGGTGGTTCATTACATAGTAACCCAAGTTCCGAATGCGCAACAGCTCAAGATCTGAGAGCCAGGTCGGTTGAGGGTTGGTAAGTATTGTGTTTGATTTTGGATTACATGCTTAACAGGTTTAATATACAGGGCTGTGACTTTGACTTTAACCAAGGCCGTGAGAGGGATTACATATGGCTTACCTGAAACGTCATGGAGTTTTGAAACAAGACGAGTGACCTCCGATGGTGGAATCATGGGAGCTCGCAAATACTCATATCTGCGCTGCTGGTAGTCTAATCGTAAATAATAGGTATCTTCGTTAGTTCATGTATCTATTTACACGATGTGATTTGAGTTGGAACAATGTCAACAATAGACATGGCATTAACTATTAGTCTATGATTAGGAGCTTCCATCAGTCAATTACCCCGCCGGTGGTTTCTATTGTAGCCATTAAATGCATTTCCAACGTTATTCCATCAGTTTGAATACGTCCTGTCACGCTTACAGAGCCAGGACAATGGCACCGGCAACAGCAGCGAGAACGCCAGCAGCCTTGACCATAATACCAGCTCCAGAGTTGTCGACATCAACGGCAGTAGGCTTGGCAGTGCCTTCAGTGGCCGCATCAGATCCGGTTCCAGCAGCAGTGGTGGCAGTTCCGTTGGACTTGTGAGTTGGGACTGCGGGGGCAGAGTGCTTTGTGGAAGACTCGGCATCAGACTCGGAGATGGCGATACCAGTGTAAGTGATATTATCGGTGACAGTCGACTCAGCCTCAGCAGTCTCAGAAATGGCAGTACCAGTGTAAGAGAAATCCTCGGTAATGGTCTCCTCCGCCTCGTCGATCGCAGTACCAGTGTAGGGCGTATCATCGGTGATGGTCACATCACTGTCAGAGTACCATACTCCCGAAAGCAGGACAGACCCGTCGCTTGTTACAACTGCCGGAGGAGTCGCGGCAGCGTTGGGGTCGGAGTCGAGGAATCTTGGGGTGACGGTCTCGGTACCCTCGTAGAGAGGGCATCCGGGAACCTTTCTAGGAGGAGCACGGCCTCCACCGCAGTCGACACCTTCGCAGATCTCGAGAGAGTCGGAGACGTACCAGATGACCCTCTCGTATGTGTTTCCGTATCCGGGCTCGGGTCGAACGGTGATGGTGCTGGTGAAAGAAGTGCATCCATCGATATCAGTCTTGGCCGCAATGGGAAGGGCGTAGACGAGGGCAGCGAGGGCGATAGATCGGGCCATTTTGAAGTTTTTTGTTTGTTTTCGCAACGAATGTGTAGTTTTTAAACGACTGTAAAGGTTATGACAACCGTAGATAGTAACGAATGTGAGTTTGAAGAAACTTGGATTATTATCTGTTTGTTTCTTTTGGCGGATTTGACAACTTCTTAAAGCCCCTGCCAAGAAGTACGCTGTGCCGCAAAAAAGGTCGAGTCTCACCACTACGGCCCAATTATCACGCCGTTGGTCCGTCCAAAATGGCACTATTTTGATCCTTCTGGGCCTCTTGCAGGGGAGGCTCAGACTCGATTTTCTAAGCGATGCTGCCGCTATCCGCAAATAAGCAATGCCAAGCCAGGTACTCGCAAAGGACCCATAGCCCTAAGGGGATAGACAAAAAGGAATCAAGCGTTTTAGCAGACATTATGACTGTAAAAGTGTCGAATTATTTCGTCAAATCCTTGATAGAAGTCTCCGAGATAAGTTTAGAGGCCAACATCGGGTATTTTTGGCTCAGCTTTCAAGTCTAACAAGAAAAGCTTCAGCTTCGTCCAATGACATTGCTGGAATGTGACAACAAGGGTCAAGTCTAAGCCCTGTGGACTTTTCTAAATGTAAGCATTTTGCCCAAGTTGACGCTAGTGTCTGACGCTCAAGCAGTATTGAGTCGCGAGTTTCTATGCAACGTATCATTTATGACTCACAAAAGTCCTGTCAAGTTGAGAGTGTTCAGATATTTTGATGAAACCTGCCATCTCCAAGCATAAGACAACATTCATTATCTCAGCACTCTTTAACTGCTGACTTCGAAAAGGATATGCCTTATGTTCAATGGTACACACTCTCAGTCTTGTAATACGAACAAACACAAAGGACCCGAGGTGTTCTTATTAGCCAGTCGCTATGTCTCTTGAAAATCTGCGTCCAGCTGCTCACGATCAGTCCGTGGAACAATAAAGTAGATTATACTCACAAAGAATGGATTGTCGATCTCATCCATATCAACAAATAGCTGTACCACAATGGTGACATTTTGTCAGCTCATTCGCGCAAATGACGGATCGCGGAAGTTTTATCTGGGGTAACTACCATGTCAATTTCTATACCATGATCACTCACCGGGCCAGCCCAGATGCTTTGTTTCTACTTACCTTCCATGTCTATCATTCTTCCTCTCGACCTTCCAAGTCTTTACCTCACGGCCTGCCGTGAAGTATACAACACGTTGCTCGTATTGTGTTGTCCGTCCAAGACTCATCTCAGACGAAATTGTGTCCTTTTGAGTCTCCACACTGATGAGCTCAATCTCGACAAGGATCATAGGGAAGGTTAGGTCTACCTCGTGGTCGATTGTTGTTAGCATCTTTCAGCATTTCAACTTCACCTTTCAGAGCGCAGATTTGCTCCTTCAAACTCTGGATTTCAGCGTATTTTTCCTCAATAATGGTTCTCAGTTCCTTTACATCGGCTTCGTAATAGCGCCTGCGACGGCGGGCATCTCGTTGCATCACAGAAATACTGTGTTCCAGACTGTGTTGCTCAGTGATAAGGTTAAACACATGCTGAGTGTCTGAAACAGGCATTTTTGCTAATGGTTATGGGAACTTGCTTGATGTTGGCTGATGTACTTACCTGAAAGCTGTAGTTGTTAGTGAATCTGCTGGTAGAATTGTCGCTGAAGATGATTGTTTGAGAGGGGATAAACCGACTATTTATGCAAAGTTCACTTTTGATATGCATGCGGTTCATGGTTATTGTTATTGCGCAGTGAGGTAACATATCAATTTGTTCCATTCGAACGATATAGACAGAAACAATAGGCACATTGGAACACATTCGCTAGACTGGCTATTTTCATAACATCAATATGATTGTGCTGCAGCGAATTTATTTTATTCTTCCAGTGCGCAAAAGAGAGTTATGGAATCCTTTGTTGAGCACTATAACAAAAATAACATATCTATGAAGTGCAAAAGAGAGCTGATGTCCAAGGTCACTCAACTTTGATGCATAGACTTGGAGGTATTATTATCTCATAATATCTGCAGACCCTACTCGGATCTTGAAATCAATCCTAAAATATTGTAATTGTGATCTTGCATGGATAGATAACATAGACCAGTGATTTGGGCTTCATAGTCAGCAGCAAAGTCAGCAATCGAGTTGTTTATCGAAACAAAGAGATTATACGAGCGAAGAACACCGCATTTACCAGAAGCATAACCGATGCACATGAGACTAAGCAACATCATAAGAGTATCAGAACATAAGATTTTAGTGTCGCATTGACAATAAGAGCAGGTCTCACCAAGTCAATAAGACAAGACGAACATTCACCAATAGATAATGTCGGGGGAATTCTAATCATAGGGTCACCCGAGACTAGATTTTCAAATGAGTAAAATTCTTTTGACTACGTATCCTTACGGAGAGGTGTACTACCATTTAGAGGCGGGACATTTCTACACACGCTTCCCTTTACCCTTGCTCAAGAGATTCTGATACTCAGTCAGTGCCTCCTCGGTTTCCTTCGTTTCCTTCGACTTTTGCTTGTCGATTGCCTTCTGTCGCTCCGCGTCTTACTTCGCCTGTTGCCTCGCCCGGCATGTTTGGCATGGAAGCGCACTTGTCTCAGGGTCTGTGTATGTCTTGGGAACTTGCTGCCCAGCATGACTGCCAGGGTTGGCACATTTCTCTGATCTGAACTTCTCTGTGATCGTCCTGGAGCAGTCTAGGCAATTAACCTTGGTGTGAAGCATTCGACACATCTCGACTGTTTTCAGCAATGGATGTCGGACGTGTGATTGTTTTATGACTAATGCGGATGAGAAGGTCTCTGAAAGCTGGTGATTGATGCTATGTTGGTTGATGTCTGTAGAACTGGCTCCAATTACGATGGGAGCAACAGTCATTGACATATATACAGTAACTTTTGCAATGTCTATCATTGTTCAATGTCGCATCAATTTGTTCCATACACACTCAGTGTACCTGGCGACAGCTCATAGCTGCTGAAGAACAGTCTCTGATTGATTGTGCAAGGCACAGTCCAAATGTTAATCACCAGCAATTGCACAAGGAACAACACAAAGACATTCCTCTGATTCATCTATCTTGGAGTCTCAGTTGATCAGACACCCATACACCTCATTAATCAATGTCAGAACTTGCTTCGGAACTTGTGGACACACCAATCGCTTCATCAGCGTCAAGCTTGTCACCACCCAATTTTATACATGTCTCCTAATCTTCCGACAGACTGACCCCGTCATAAACTCAGCGTGCCAGGAAAATCGCAATAATGGAAATGATAGATTGGTGTTTGATAGCGTCAAGGTCTCATAAATTGGGTTGTGTGCGTTTGAATTCGCGGTCAGAAGCGTGACACTCGCTGTCAGCGGCACCAGGCTCCCTGCTATCTCTCACACATACTTCAATCTCGAAACCGAAACCGATCAATGCGTTGCTGCTGGCCATGAACTCAATACTGCCATTTTCTATCCTCGGTCTTTTGTGATGCTGGCCGACGTCTTCCGCTGGTCTCTTGTTGGACATCTCGTTCTTTGTTCGGACTGCATGCTAGTTTTGATATGCACAAAGGGCAACACAGTTACAGCTTGGCGTTTAGACTCCGTTCTCAAAATGACAACATATTGAACTTTGAACGTCTGCAAATAGTGTTGGGAAGTGTTGATATGAAGGTAGGCGAGATGAGGTATGTTGAATCGCCAGTGCCACAAACTGGCAACCAAATCATCATGAAAGTGCTGATATGAGGGTCCGTCGACGACGATTGTACAGGCTTTAAAGTCAAGATCTCCTGTGCAAAGAGTTGTGCAAAAGTTGGCATTTTGATGCCAATTTTTATCACCCTAGGCCAACTTTTGCGCAACTATTTGCACAGGGTATCCCGGTAAGGACTGTCTCGTGCATCGAATATGTTTGTGAATTCTGCTGCTACTCATGCCGCAGATCTTGTAGCAGAAAAGTGACACTTGGCCGTCTCTAATCTTGACTTCCCTTAGGAACCACCTCAAGTATGACGGTTTTAAGCGGAGTCGCTGCAACAGAATTCTTCCGTGGATCTCGTCTCCCATCCATAGACCTTCGCAGGCATGGAGATATCCGAATAGCTTCGAAATCTGTGCGTGTATGTTCACTCGGCTCGGTCGCGTGACAAACTCGCCTGGACGTTGCGAGAGCCTCTCCGATTGACAAGTTCTGAAACCTCCGCTGCGGATGGGCATGAGTGACATCAGAAGGCCGGCGCGCTGTGATTGCCAGTGCCTTCCATTCCTTCAGTCGCTCTTTGACCTGGAGTTCACAGGAAAAAGGTAGCCGCACTGGTGCGAACGATTTGTCGAAACAATTGAGATATACAACGATACTCCAGGGTCTTGACATGACAGAAATACTGTGTTCCAGACTGTGTTCCAGACTGTGTTGCTCATTGATGAGGTTAAAAACATGTTGGGTGTTTGAAACAGGCATTTCAGCTCATGCCTGTCAAGTAAATCAATGGCTCCCTAATTGTTTCGGAATGGTGTTTCGTCGGGTGGTGCATGGTTTTGCTTGCGCGTGGCTAGCCAAAGGCGCTGCAAGAGACTTGGCCGTCGGAGTCGGCATTATCAACGCTCGCAAGGTCTGTTCGTCCCGAACACCGGTATTACCCAACAGCACATGCTATACTTCAAGGGACAAGCATATACCGGGCATTTTTGTCTGGCATGTATCCGTTGCGGCGTAAGAAAATAGAAACAGCGTACTCGACAGTGATACACCGATCACCCAGATGGGCACGTTTCGGCATGGCATGGCGAGTGGAAATGTCTAGGATGCTGAGAGACAGAGTGCCTTCGAATGATACAGCGGGCCCTGGAGTTGGTTTTGTTGAAACTGTCGACCGAGTGAGAATCGGCTGAGTCGTTTTTGAGGGTGTTTCTCAGATATATGCTTGGGTGTCTGAGCTTTTCGGAATGGGTATCAATATTGTCATTGGGTATACTCATGTCGTCACAATCAACAAGACAGAGAACTGTGCCGATGACTAGTCTTGTATAGAGTTTAAATATTCCATCTGTCGTAGTGGGATGATCAGGTTTGGTCTTTTGCTCCTCGAGTGCGAGAGATATGCCTTGTTCGGTAATGTCAATGTGACCGGCAGATGTGACGCATCATCACCAAAAACGGGAGAATGTAGTGATGAAATGCCTTTTTCGTTCCCACTAGGTTCACTTGGCTCGGCTATTGCAATTTCCGTATCGTTGCTGTAATACCCAATGATAACGTATATCGAGTACCTAAAACTAGGTCGTTAGTATTTATATATAATTCGGCTGTAGTGAACTCACATTGTCTCTGAATCTAGTGTGACTGAAATCAAAACGATACCAACTACCAAACAGCCAATCATATCCATATCCATAACGAGCCATCAACCAACTAGAATCNNGATTCTAGTTGGTTGATGGCTCATTATGGATAGGGTTTCGGAACAGGTCTCGAAGGCCTGCAAGATCATCGGGGTACTTTGTGGCCGAGTGAGGTATGAGATGTGCCATTTCTGGATCGGCTGTACCAAGAATGGCGCACATATACTGGTCTCTCTCAAGAGCTAACCCTTTCAGTTTGTGGCCTTGAACACGTCGTGTTTTCGTGTCGCGAGCGCAACGGGTGGCTCCAACTGATTGAGGTGTCTGCGTAACAGTCGACTCTCTCGAATCCATCGGGAAGACGCTCAGCGTCAACATTGGTGGGAGCCCTTTGGGACATGATTACTAATGTGGATAAGAATCGATAGACTTGCCGAAGTGTTTTGTGTGAATTTACTCGTCTTCTGATCAGGTGAGGTAAAATGCTGATCAGAATGTGTGGACAGGAGAATGGTGTGATTCGAGGGCTCAAAGATTCGGCCCTACACAGTTTGTCGGCGACGTGTTCGGCAAGAATTGCCATCCAAATGGTACTAGAAACGCAATTTCGTATATCGCCGATGAAATCGACCATATTCGATGTCACGGCAAGGGAGTAGCCTCAACTAGTTTGTCGGAATCAAGTTCTCTATCACAGGCACTCGTCAAATGTGTATTGACATTGGCGGTGACAATTCTGGGGTTGTCAGGTGACGTGTTTGAAGCACCGAAATGTAGAAAGGACTTCGACTGGGGGCCCATGCTTGAATATAGCCTCAAACAAGATGTTGCTGGGTAGTGATGAGATGCTGCTCAATTGTACTGAAGTATGGTGTGAGGCGAGACGAAGCTGATCGCATGCTCTGACGCTTCTTCTCGCGTTTGTTGATAGGACGGCATATGTCTTCGAAGGCTTGACTAAGTACATCAAAAGATACTTCTGCTGCAGATGCTTTGTCGCTCCATCTTCTTGAGCCGCTGCTGAGTCCTGCCTGGATATCATCGCACTTCAGTTGACCATTCCAGAAAAAGAAGAGATATCAGAGCGTCTTCATAGGTAGCGACGACATGAAGCAAACATTTTGCTCCAAGGTGGCAGAAGGTGGTACGTTCCCCTGCTGAGTACATTCGCATAATGTTGTGCCGATTGACCGAAGGTGCTCAACGATAGAAAACGCCTGAACCACAGGCCGACTCGGTACGCCTAAATGCCTCGTATGGATGGTGGAGGTCAAATTCCACCTGCCATTCCTAATCGTCGTTGATGTGCATCTTCAAATCAGAACCAGGTCCATGGTCTCTGCCTTGATTTGTTGAAATGGACTACCATAGCTCGCAGCGATGTCACGTAGACCTTTTGATTCTCAAACAATCCTTCGATATCTTTCTGGGTACGGCGCAAGTCGTCAAGCTGTTGCTTCAAGTCGTGCATATTGTCCTCAGCATTCTTCTTGAATTCGCGTAGGACGTGGACCTCTTTCTTGAGTTCATGTATGTCCTTTTCCGTATCAGTGCGAAGACAAGTAAAACTGTCGTCGATTGATCGTCTGCGAGCTTGGTTCTCATCACGCACAGCTTGGATGACATCCCCTTTGTAGGCTTCCCTTTCGATCAGGTGGGACTTGAGAGCCTTCTCGATCGGGGTCTGGATCGCCTCCATTCTCTCCTCAGCTCACGAAGTGAACTAGAAGACTCAGAACGACGACGTAAGGCCTCATCAAAAGCGCCCTGCATGCCCATCATGACTCTCGTCGTTCCTGGTATCAACTCAACATCTGGCGACAAGGTCGAGGAATGGCAGAACAAGCTCATCGGCAAGAAGCTTTCCGACGACGAGGCTTCCGGTCGGCTAATGTTCTGGAAGGAAGACCGCAGAGAGACTGGAAGGCTCTGTGAGATTGGTGCGAGCACTTTCAAAAAAAAACGACGGACTTGCCACACTGATGCGACCATGCGTGGGGATATTACCCTCGTCTGTCATGATAAGGGCTGCATGGTCTTGGACTGCTGACACGGCGGTGCTGCCAATATACACGTGTACCTCGGCAGCGTTGGCAAGCTAATCCAGCTGGCGTGACATAACGTCCAACCCGGTAGGATACGGTGATGTCGATATTGAGGCTAGAGATCGAAGTACAGTTGCATAAGAGAGCAGCTGGTCGTGCCAACTTCATATCCCGAATCAGGGACTACTCACAGGCGACAGACCGAACGCTGTCGTCGACAATTGCCGTAAGCGGCAGATCCCTCGTTACCATAACGACATGGAGGAGGGATGATGTCAGCCACATGGTTGGCTTCATTCGGATCGGTTAGAACTCCGGAGAGATTCGCTTTCCATCGAGCGTAACAGGGGTCGCAACATTGTAGAGGCGCCATCTTGAAGGACAAAAGGAGTAAGGCGTTATAGACAATGAACCGAATAAGGGGCTATTACCAACCGACGGCTTCCCACCAGCACAATCTTCCCATAGTCTGACTCGCAGCGGGTCTTAGGTCGTACCGTTCGTGTTCAGAAACATCTGTATGCTGATTCTTTTCCGGAATATGATAAGGATCTGGTTGTATGGCAGTGCAAGTGATGCAAGCACGGATGGCGTGTTGGTGATTAACTAGAGGCGCGGCTGATGCTGAAAGAATTATTCCATAGAATGTGTCCAATGTTTATATGATCGCTTTTGACTTTGGTGGTCACTTGCTGGCTTCTGTTCATCTCGAAATACACGCCATGAACAAAGGAGTGGCCGCGTATGGTCATGACAGCCAGAGTGCTCACTGTAATGAACGCGAAGATAGGGGTGTCGACATGCCTCATCTCCTCATGTGGGAAAGAAGTGTGGTAGAGGAATGGGTGGTCGCGTCCAAATTCGGTCCGTGATGGGTTGCCCTGCTGGCTCTCAGATCCGTCTTCGAACAACTGCGGCAGCCACACATACAGATCGTAGTTACTGTTGTCTGGTATGACGTCGGGATTGTTGTGCTCAAATTCTCGCAGTAACCACATCATGCATCGGCGTTCCCGTCGAGGTTACATGCACCAGGTTGAGTGGTGACCTCCAGCCAGGAAAGGAGTTCAAGGCTTGTTGCTGAAACGCTGTGTCCGATAGTTGCGACTGTGGGTTGATGATGGCTCGGCGTTCAATGTGTAAAACCTTGCCAGAACGCAAAAGAAGCGCTGAATAACGAATAGGCAGGTTCCACGGTGGAATGAAACGTGTGGGGGGTGCCTAGGAAACTGGCAAGCCACAAGGGTGACTTGTCGACGTGAGATGTCGCCGCCTTTGAGACGTCAGACATCAGCCGAAACGGGAAGACATGATTGCTCCTCGTCATTGTTTGGAAGCGATAATGAACTGAACTGCGCAGCGATTACATGATTCGAGATCAGTCGGAAGGCTCAGCCAGCGCGCAAGGACTAGCGTAGTGTTATGGTATCAAGTCGATCTGGAGGTCGATTCGGTTGACCCTTTGTAGCAATATACCCTTTAAGGATAATTCGACAGGCTATGGTACGACTCGGAAGCTCGACGCACAAGGGAGCCTTGATTTTGATGATAATCATCGTGGTGTCTTAGTGTCATCAGGATACTAGAGGTACGATATCAATGTCAGTGTACAGTTTGACACAAAGTTAGAAATGAAACTGCCGGGGATAACCTGAAAGGACAACAATCATAGCAAAGCAGGGGGTCATATCATCATGACCAGGAAGTATGAAGATGTCGGGGATGACCACTGCGCGAAATGGCTTATTGACCTTTTAAAACCAATGTTGCAGTGCATGAAGAAAAAAATGAATCTTCCCACTGTCGTCGATGAACCGAAGGAGGTTTTCGGTTGGTGGATCGTGATGTTCGTTGTCAGGTGCAGCATCTTTGGGGTAAAAGACAGCACTGTGTCAGGTTATCTAGAACGCTGGAATAGAATGTAGATTTGAAGGGACTTACGGGAATCATAACACAATTCCCCCAAGGTAAAACGCGATATACGTTATGCAAGAGGATTTGATGATCAAAGCTTGACATGATTGTGTATTAGTATAAGAGTTTCAATGATACATTGGAGTACGTTACTAACAAATAGATATGTTGAAGGAAGGCAAATATGTAGGATGAAGATCTTCATGAACAAAAACGAAGTCATTGTCAGCACACATAAGTTCTTTTACATGTTGATGGCAATATTCGAAGAGGAGCATACCGACATGATGTGGAGCAGCTGAAGTCAAGACCAGCTTGATGTGGAGAGACATTACGAAGGAAATGCCAAAAGAATGAAGGAAACATATTAAAATGATTTGAGAATCAAGTGTTGAGTGACTGAAGTGAAATGTCGACCAGCGGTGGGAAGAAAAGAAGAAAGAGGAAAACTGAAAAAGGCGAGAAGACAAGATACTTATGTCCAGAAAATGATCAGGTCCGTACGTAATCATGAACGATGTCAATGACATTTGTAATCGTCAGAGACTTCACGATTTCATTTATCAAGCGGGAAGAGGGAAATCAATGGGACACAAATACGAGACGGGAGGCTGTTGTCATCCATCACGGATGGTGGACATGTCACAAAATGGGTCAGCTGCCATGAGAGATGGCAACATGCTGCGGAACAAATATTGACTATAGGCATCAGCGAATGAATACGGTGATGGTTAGATGGTCTAGAAAATTCTCCCTTGCTATTTGCTTTGGTATTTGTTGCTTTGGACGGGTGCTTCATCTCACGATGCAAAGCACAGACAACAGGGCCAAGCATGAAAGCCCAAACTGCCGCGTAGACTTTGATTGGGCTAACAAACTGATGTAAAGTAAGGACTGTGCTTCTGATCTACATGTGAAACGCAAAAGGAAATCTTCTGGTTTGGCTTACTTGCAACAGCCATATGCGATATGTCCGATATGATTGTGGTCACTACAGAATGATGCAAAGCCTGACCGCCCCAACACCTGCGAATACTGTCCAGCTACCTGTTGCGATCCGTCTATGGTTACTCTTGGGAATCCATGCTTGCCTTTGACATTACGTTAGCTCCCGTTAGTGAGTTTCAACAACTGTGACTCTCCGCTACAGTCATGCAATCTGCCGCTAGACTGAGAATGCGTTGTCCAATCTAGCATGGTTTCAAGTCAACTCAGCGGACAGAGACTCCGACTTACTCTCTCGAAACTACGTGAAATGTCACGTGTGTCAAAAATTCTTCCCAGCATTCGAAAAGTGTTGCTTTTTCTCTCCTACATCTCCTGAGTCGCACGCTGAATCGCCAACGGACATTGCCGAAGAGGCTGAAGCCAAAGCTGATTAGTGAGAGATGTTCCAGCAACCCATGACATGCCACCGCAACTGTGTGGCTCATGTCGGTTCTCTAATAAGGTAAGTGATTGTCTTTCATAATTGATAGACGGTAATTTACGTGGTGGTCTGCGACGTCTTGGTTGAGGTGATGTCAGCTGTTGGTCCTTCCACAGTATCACACACTTGTCAATACAATAATTCCATAATTTCACAACCCTTATACTTCACGAGCATTTATCTATTGACATGTTCGTGACCGCCGAATGAGACTTTAGTGTAGCTCAACCGGTTCGTAAGGAAATTAACCCCGGAGCGTGTTCAATGTTAACTTAAGACTTGTTGCTGCTATCAAACACAGCTTAGAGTCAACATCGAGACATTGCTATCGACGGATGCCTTCCAAGGGTAAGATGACATTTCCATACAACGGTAGGTTTTGGAGTGGCAGGTTGTCAAGGTTGGGCATGAATGGCGTCATGTGACCATCACGTGATTGTCCCAGATTTGATTGAAATGTACGTACCTCTTTGTATGTAGCCATTCATCTTCTTCAATCATCAAAGTACCTGAACTTCAAATCATACATATCATAGGTTGCAAAAGTTAGCAGTTATCTTTTGGGGCTGGGATACAAACATGGAAACTGGGCTCGTGCATCGTTTACTGATACTCAAAGCAGGATACAGGATGTGAAGCAAAAAAAAAACGATGTGTTACCCGGGACCATCGCGAAACATTAACAGAGCCACTTTATCAACCAAGGAACTGGAATATGAATTTTATTACTATCAAATTAGACTTCCAAATTGGGTTTGTTCATCAAAGTCTATTTACATCATTACCGGTGAGTAAAGTAGGTACGAACCAATAGCTTCAATCAGCTTACTTTGGGATCTTTATTATGGGTTATCCTGTCAAGTATGTTCATTGAACGAAGATGCTTCTATACTCTTAAGCAGGTAACACACAAATTGGCCCCTAATGTTTAGTATAATAAAAATAAATATCCTGAAGGACTTATCTAAGTACTATAAAGTAACCAATTCATTTTATCTCTTATGCTTTTAGTAGCTAATATGGTAAGAAAAAAATCATCTAACGCCGTTGTTGTCCTTTCTATTCAGGACTGCTATACCCAATTTCCTTTTTCCCCGAGCTATCATCAGCATAGCGCAACGGGCTTGGAGTTCCAAACTTGAAGCATAAACTGTCCAACTCATTTTCCTTCCTCATCTTGGACATATACCACTGAATCCAATACATCTGCTCATGCTCCCTCAGATATCGACTTCCATGAAAGCTCTGTAGCACGACCTCGCGCGAAAGCAGTCCCAATTTACGTCGATCATCAGCCTTCTCATAGAACCGACGAGTCAACCACTCCACATGCTCCGGCAAGATCTCGTCTGGTAACACCGGCCGTTTCTCTTGGTCATCCCCGGTGAACTTGGACCATGGTCCGACCATACTAAGCATGCTCAGTTGAGCGCGTGCAAGTGCCATGGGATCATTCGGCGGTACGACCTCTCCGTACTGTTGTTCGGGGTTATTGGGGTCCGTGAGAACCAGGGCTGTTGCTCCTACTTCCGTGGCAACGATCGGAACTCCAGCTAGGGCTGCCTCACCGATGGCAAGCGGGAGACCTTCCGACATGGACGAATTCATGAACAACCATGCATCTTGAAGTACCACCTTTGGGTCGCCAAATCCGGCCAACACAACCTTACCGGACAGGCCAGATTCAACGATGAGCTTCTCCATCTCGATGCAGTAGCTCGGTTGTCGGTCCTTGGCGCCGTAGACGACAAGCTGGTAGTCCTCGAAGCCGAGCTGATTGATGATTACGTCGGCGGCTTGAATGGCGATCTTGACGCCTTTGATGAATTGTACGTTTGACAGCATAACCACTGTAGGTTTCTCGGTGCGGACCTTATCAGCTGGTGTAAAGCGTTCGATGTTGCTGATACCGTTGACAATAGGATCGACCTTTCGCTCGAACATGTTTCGACTGCCAATCGCACCACTATCTGTGCCCATTTCGATCTCCCACATACTGTCGACTTGTTAGTACATACCATGAAAATAAAATGTGACAACTTACGGGTTAAACACAGATGCGCAGGGCATAATGACATCGGCGTGGAAGTAGGCAAGACGAGATGCCATGCTGATACCAGCAAGTAGCATTGACTGCACTGATAGTGGTAGCTCGCACTGCGCCGGACTGATATTCAGACAAGTTTCACGCCAGTAGATAGCATGATCCCATATACCGAAAGTGACATCTTGCTTGCACTGAAGGATCATGCCGTACAAGCTGCTAATGCCATGATGGGTGCTTTGGAATACACGAGGACAGTCGTCGGGTACTTTGACGGCGTAGATGAAGAGATACGCCATGTAGATACCCAGTGCATCTTGGAAGTCTGACATGCTCGGGCGCTCCATCTCAAAACACTCCGAGACACTGGCGATATTGGGGTCGTTGTAGGGAACCAGCCATGCTCTCATCCAAGCACGCTGGAATTCTCTCGACTTCCATGTAGTGCTATAATCCTTGGTTTCGAAGAACTTCCCCATGGATAATATCACATTGCTATACTTGACAAGATCGGCTCGCGAGTATTGCTTTGTCCTGGCACCCTTGACAAATTCTGTAACGAGAGGCACAAAGGTGCCTATCACATCGGCCTGGAGATCGGTCGATGAAATCTTGTCGTCGACTTGTGACTCAAGGAGGTTATCGATAACACCATGGTTGGACGTGTTGCCATCAAGACCCCAGAGAGGAAGTAACTTCATAGACTGCACGTTCTTCTCGACCTGGAATCGGGGGATTCCGAAATCGTTTGCACACTCGGCAAGGACATGATTCCGAATTGTGCTGTGCCCGTTTACCAAGTCACGTCGACAATTGGATACACCACCGGGCGAGATGGGCCAACAACCGATATCATTGAAGATGACGGAGATACGAGTGTCTGTATCACTATAGCAGTTCTGCGGCTGTGTAGTGATGGGGTTCGCATCATTTCCAAGACCCATGGTGTAGAGATCGGCCGTCTTGATGGCTAGCAAGCTGACCTCGGCTACATCCGTCTGCATACCGATTGCGGAGACGATCTGGTCGATGTTTTCGTCAAGGATTTTGCGCGCCTTGTCCAATCGTCCAGAATCTCGAGCTTGCCAGTATCCTCGGAGTGACGGTTCCTCTCGTAGGATGACCTCGTCAACCCAGCAAGCCGTGGATGCGTCAAGACCGTTCTTGCCCTTCCAGTGATTCCACAGTTCTGTACGTACACGCCAGGTTGGTACACGCTTGTATAAGCGTCTGTTCCATTGAGCTAGCCAGAAGTGGGGGTTCAGGTAAATAGTCCATATGGATGTGATGCTTGCCTTGCGACGCAACTGCTCGACTTGTGCGACACTATAATGATACAAGACGTCTTCTGAGTCGAAAGATAGATTCTCAGGTCGCTTGAGGAGCTCATCTTCTGCCTCGAAAATTTGTGGCCGCTTAGCAATCGCCGTCTTGCTGCCGTCATCACTCTCCATGTAGGTAACAACTGTAGGGTCGCGACGATGTTGGTAATCATAATCGGTAATGTACACCTTGCCGTCAATCCGTTGCACAATGCGATGAATGAACTTGGATGGTACCCAGTCGTAACGTTCTGGGTCAATGGGCTTGCCCCAGAAGACTGACATTGAGCTTCCACCTGGTGAGTCGAATAACGTGTAGTCGGCGCGCAGCAGGCCAGCGTCAGCATTGGGCCTAGTACGGTAGTGGTACTGGAAGATAATCTTTTCACGGGCACTTGAAATCGTTCCCCTGGTGATTCTGCCATGCTCGTCGTAGCATCCGAAAGTAGCAAAACCACCCTTTGTGGCCTCAATGACAACAGGCTGGCGAGACGTTGAGTTCTCTGCATAGGTGTATGTTGCAGTTCTCGAGTGCCCCTGTTCAACTCTAGTCTGTAGGCGGCTATGTTGATCGTAAGTTGCAAAGAAGACAGGAGACTGTACTTCTGGAGCTTCCTTGAGTAGCCCTTTATGAAAAGTAAGAGTCATGTAGTTGTCATCTCCCTGCGATGCAAAGCCAGTCAAGGTTTCTCGCGGTTGCTCAACTACAACAGCCCCTCTGTTCAGTTTGATCTTGCGTCGCTCTCCCTTCTTGGCAAGACGAGTGATGTTGACTAGAGCCGGCTTGTCATAGACGATGAGCCAGTAGATCCATAGATTCGCCATCAAGCGACAGGCTTTGAACGAAAGGAGTACAAGCCAAAGCAACAGGCGCTTGAAAGGAAGGTCGTTAAAGAGATACGATAATTCTCTCTCAATGTTCGATCCGCCACAAGAGATAATCGCAATCCACTTGACGATTGACGAGCTAGTCAATTTCAGCCACTTGAGAGCAGTGCATACAGGATGTTGCCCCTGGGGAGATGCAAAAGCCGTAGTTCGGAGCTCAGCAAAGACAGGATTCTTCTCGAGCGAGGCGGGAATCTCAGGAGTCCTTCGAAGAATCTCCTCGCATTGCCGATGCATGTTGAGTGTGAATTGAAGCCGAAAGTTGACGTTTTGGATGTCAATGCCTTGCTCGATGATCCATTTGCTGACTTTGACGGACAAGGGCTGCTTGTTACCACAAACACGGTCGAGTATCATCTCCCGGACATCCTGGGGTATACTGCTCCATCTAGAGTTGACGTCAATGCCCAGACAAAGAACCTCCATTATCCTGACTTCTGTCTGTAACGCAAGTCGATGCAAACTCTCATGGTTCTGAGATGCCAGCTCCATCTGATAACGCTTGCATAGTGAGTCTGTTCCGTGGACAAAGTGTTCAGCTTGTACAGCTTGTTCAAAGGATAAGTCCATTTCGCAGCGGGCGACGTGATGTAGCAATGCTTCACAAGCAATGACCGAAAGCGTTGGCTGCCAGGTAGGCAACATAATGTCATCCTTACCAAGATAGCCGATGACAATATGCAAAACTCCAGACCTCGTATGGCTGAAAGACGATACTTTGTCCAGACCGTTTTGGTAGAAGGACTCGCTAGTAGATATCGTGACAATGGCTTTCCGGGTTTTCCACATGACCTGCGCTCTGCGGAAAAGTCCATCCGACCACTGTGCGTCTCGGGTGTAGTCATTGCAATCCTGTGAGCTTAGCAGTAGGAGCTCCGCTAGCTTCTGAGAAACGCTGGATCCATCCTCGTGTTGCAACGTGCGAATCGCAACAACGTCAGGAACAACGTTTGCATTGAGCTTGAGATCCTCGGTGTCTTCAGCACTGATCTTTCTCTGGAAAGTGATGCATTGACTGTCAACCTCTGATTTGGTGGATGCCATAACATCGGTCTTGTTCTCGTCTGTCCATGCCAACCACGATGTTCCAAGAGCCGCCAGGAGAGCAGCCACATTTTGCGAGAGAACGTCGGAGTAGAGGAACCCTGCAGTTACTGGGCTTGCATGCAAAAGGCAGCCGAGTATGAAGCCAAACGCTGCAGAAGCCATCATCACAGTAACATGCGCCCCTACGTTTGTAGTGAAGCAGCGGTTGAACTGGAACATGATGGCGCTCGAGTATCCAAAGACATACATGAAGTAGATAATGATGTCCGGAGTGCTTTCTACCAAAAGCCAGAGGAAAAAAGTCGTGCAACCAAAGAGGACCACCAATTTAGAAAACACATCCGTGGCAGCTTTGATTATGCACTCTCGTCGGCGACTTTCGGCCTGGTTTTCAATGCGGTCAACATCGTCCAGTCCTGACATCTTCTCCTTGGAAACCTCGTAACGATGGCCCCAGTACTTTTGCAGCGTTGTATCCAAGATCATAGCAGACAGGCAAAAGTAAACAATGGCGAGCCAGATGCCGTATCTACTGCGGCTGTCCGTGTATATACTGGGGTATGGTTGCCGAGCACTCATAGCCATCATAATCCAGCGGTCCATCAAGGCGATGAGGAATAGGCCAAGGTTTTGGCCGATGTCGTGCCGTGCGAGGCGAAACAGGATAAACGAATTGTGCTCCTTCAATCCGCTTCTTAGCTGTTGTTGCTGGTTTATAGCCTCGCTAAGATTGGTGAACCATGCAGTGGTAAACTGTGGTGGAGGGGGTTTCCCGGAAGATGTCTTCTTGAGAAGCCATTCAATATAGGGCATTCCGTCAGAGACACTTCGGACCAAAGAGTCAGACATAAAACCTGATACCTTTGCTTCCTCGGTACGACGTGTGTAAGCAACAATTGCTGCTGTGAAAGCCGTCAGAGCCATATCGCTATCCGAGGTCTTTTCCGAATCCTCATAAGACTCTTGCTTTTGTTCGTGAGATACTCTCGTCGCGTGCCATTCCAAGACATCTTTGTTGGTAAATTTCGGGATATTGTCCATCCAGGCCGACCATTCTTGGCAAAGACGTCTGTAACGCACCATGATAATCAACAGAAAGGCATACATGACAGGGAGATAAATCTCCAGATCATGCCCGTTGACAAAGGTTGAGATGAGGGGAGAAAGCAATAATATAGGCAAAGTTTGCAGAACCAGCTTTCGTCCAGACTTCAGGGGTGAGTTGTGCAGATGCATTGTACTCAGCACACCCAGGATGTTGAAGTACGTAGCGATACACACAATGTAGGCGACGAAAACAAATCCTGCGCTGACCGACCTTTGCAGAGAGAAGGCAAGAAGGCCACAAATGGCTATCACAAGCGTTAGGACAAAACCACCCGACAGTCTCTGAACATGAAAGTAGATCATGTTGTCGTACGCATAGTGTGCCATGTAAAAGTGGCCCGCGCTGCCGACCCAGCCCGTGACACCAGCCGTCAACAGCATCGATGCTAGAAGAGCATAGCCAGCTACTTCAAGGTGGTCTGGGTCCATGAAGGCCGTCATGAAGCAACCGCGGCCAAGGAAGGTAAGCATAGTCACGTCGACGATTGCAGGGAGGCAAAAGATCGACATGGCGCCTGCGTCTGCAATCCTTTTCTTCCAAGCTTTCAGTCTCTCGTGGGTAGTAAGCGTGACAGGATCGGCGGAATCTTTACTGCTTGGGGGTGCCTCGTCGGAGGCTGGGTACATGGTCATGATCTCATTGTTTCTTCTATAGTCAACAGGCGGCGGATCAGCCTGGAGAAAAAGACGATAACGGTTGTAGATGACGTTTCCAATGTCGCGGGGGAAGAGGTCGAAGTAGACCTCACATTGGGATCCCAGAACCCAGAGTTCGGAGAAGACGGCTGCTTGGTCTGGCTGGGAGAGGAAAAGGGGACATCGGTCTGTAGTTTCCATGTATACATCTTCAAACGCTGCCCTTCGTAACAAGGTGAATACGATGAGGGAAAAGAGGTCAGCATTGACGTCGATAGGGAGATCTCCTTGTTGAGACCTGTCATAGGGTTGGAGAGCTTGCATCAGTTTCCCAAGCAAACGTTTGTCCCCAACGAGAAAAGCCTTGTCCATAAACTTCTGCGTCAATGTGTACAGAGAGCATAGATTGTTCAAAATAGGCAATCTCGTAGCCCCCTGCCCGACTAGATAGTCAAGGCGCTGCTCCAGCAGCTGCTGCATACTCAACGAGTCATCAAGAGCAGCTAGCGCACATGTTCGTCTCCAAGCATCCTCTGTCGTCTTTTCTATGAGCATTGTACGACAGATAGATCTTGTTGCGTCGAGTATAGGAGTGTTGTCTTGTGTGTTTGCGAGTCTCTGAGTGAGACTGAGAAGCTCCGCGTACGTCGCTCTCTCGATGGACTCTCGGATGGTGGTAGGTACTCGGATTCTGTCTTTACTGTGATTCTTGTGCTCGAGCTGGAGTTCTGCTTCAAACCGGTTTTGGCGAGAGACTCCGCTGTACGCGAGCCAGGTATGTAAGACCACAGCGGCGTCGCAGGGGGATGAGAGAGAGATGTATATGTCGGTGATACGACCGTTTGCGTCTTGAGCAACGTTCGAAACACCCCAGAAGCTTACATCCGCACGAGCGATCTGGAAACCGGTCTTGAGACCCTTGTATACTCGAATGCGTCGAGCCAACAACCCGTTGATAAGCTCTTGGACAAGGCGCTTTGTAAGGGCTCGTTCCTCTTGGTGACTGATCCAGAATTTCAGGGACTCTAAGAGTCTTTGTTCCTCGAGACCCTCAAGTACCTGCAGCATGCCGAGTTCCTTTAGGTGGATCTGAGTCCGGACCACGGCGTCAAAATGCTTTTCGGTAGGCTCAGAGGTGAGAGGGAAGCAACCAAGGGGTGAAAGCTTTGTGTTTCCATTAGCATGATTCCAAAAGCTGATTCTTGTTGGGATCTCATGCAACAGATCAGGGAAGCCATTGGAAGTCAAGGATTCATCCCTGGTAGATGCAGGACGAGAAGAAGCATCAGAATGTGTTAGAAGCTCTGGGGCCTCGGGAATGACAGAGGCGACGACTTGCAAGGGGAGTGCCAGCACACTGGAATCATTGGAGTCGCTCGAAGCACATATCTTACGCTCTCCAGATGTCCAACATTTCTGCAACTTCAAATAGTTAGTCAAAGCCATGATTTATGTGAGCGGTATCTTACCTCGATCATCTCTGCTCTTCGCAAATATTCAAAAGCACTCATAGTCCTTTTTGCGCTCTCCAAGGAGGATACTTGGACACCCGTAGCATGATCAACAGGGCCATGCTCCATAACTGCGTCAAAGTGCTGGGCTACCTTGGCAGCGCGTCGGACAACAGATGGCTTGGGCTGTATCTCCCAACGATCGAGAAACCCAACAAAGAAATCTGGTCGCTTGTCCCGCTGCGCAATGCACCGAGCCATGATATCTCTTAGTCTTCGGGCCTTGAAGTAGTCGCGTCGCTGACCGTCGGCAAGAATGCATGCATTCTCGACAATAACACCAGACGCGAGCGAAAAGTCGATATAGTCAATGGATTCGCAATCATGGTGGCATTGCAGTATCACAGGTACGTCGACACTGGCTAGACATGCGAGCAGGTAGTTTGTCTGCTCTGCGTTCTGGATGGGGGTGCACTGGAGAGTAAAGCCGGCCCAGTCGTTCAAGGTTTGGGCCAGAGCTAAGGAGTGTGCTGCTTCGGTCAATTGAGCGTCCTCGAGCCCGTAGTCCTCCATGCGGATGCGTGCGAGTGTCATTTTGACGGGACTTGCATCCAAGGCTGTCCGATTGGAGTTCAAAGAGTAAGAGTCCGCAGCAGCACCAGCAGCGCCTTCGCCCATGGCTACAGGAATGATAACAAGATCATATCCCTTGGATTGCGCCTGGAGCCCCTGGAGCCCCAGATTTTCAGAATCGGGGACAACACAAAATGACTTTGTGGAACGAAAAGAAGCGGTGCTTCGATTCTTGGCCATGCTTCTTTTTAGCAGTGAAGCATCAGTACCATGAGGCTCGGTAAGTCTCGCCGCCTTTTGACTAGACGGCGTGACACCCTCATGGCTGCTATATAATGTAGCTTTGGATCTGAAATGGAGATATAAGTGAGTGGCTAGAGCACCAAAGTGATAAGGTTGCAGCATACCTTTTCGGTCGTGACGATAATAAAAATGAAAATCCTTTTTGGAAGAGAATATGTATCAAATACAAGATGAAAGGGACGATGATGCAAGTAACACCAAGAACGAGTATGACTAGTTGATACAAGTTCTGGAATCTGAGATCTGTGGGGAGGATGCTATTGCAATAAACTTGGAAGGTTGTTGAGCCTTTGCAATCCTCTAAGACAGGGTCTTTTAGCCCAGGCTGAATGAATGAAGCCATGGCGTAAAAGTGGGAGTTGGAAGTTGTGTGTGTATTCTTCTTGTTCCGCCTTGCAAAATTCAGACGCCTGTTTCTGGAAGGAAAAATAACTTTTCGTGATAATACAAAATCCCACTGAATTTGGCTAGGGGCTTAAAGAATGTTCAAAAAAGTGAAAGGGATTAGACATAAGGTAAAGGAGTGTATGAAAGTGCGATAGAATGAATGACTGCAAACAAAAGAATACCAATGGTAGAGATCAAATGGTAAGAGAGTGACTAGCTAAAAGAAAAAGGGCAACAATGTGAAACCCGGCTTACACGATGAGGTCTCCAAGGCAGGGGACAGGGGATAACATTAACATGATCCATAGTAAGAAATTTGCGATATGGCGTACGGGAAAAAAAACAAAGCGGTTCGTTAGCAGGGCGCTAAGATGCAGCACTTTCGGAGTTTTCCATGATTCTATCAACAGTGTCAAAGCTTAGGCGATGCCCCCTGGTTTAGTCCCTGGTTTAGTGTTAATTGGCGATCGTTTAGTCTAGTTAGTTTCTTCATGTTGGCCGGCCTAGCTCAGCTTTTACAAATCATATACGTCACTCTATTTCTGGCACTCCACTGAAACGCCAAGATGGTCTAAAAGGGTCTTGACGCCACCGTAATATAATCAAAGCTCCGTAATAGATGATGGACACCTCTAACGAACGATTCAGTTGCACCGTTCAACTGTCGTCAATAGATGGCGCCGGCCCGACGGGTATACAAGCGTTGGTCGCAGGTTCAGCGCCTCAGGGGTAGGAGTTTGTGTTGTGGTTCGGCGGCAGTGGAGTTGTTTCTTCCGGTGGACTACATCTCAATCTCCAGTTAAGTGACAGACCGAAATCGAGACGCCGGTAGCTACTGTCCTAGATGGAATCAAGCACGGATGACAGGTTTCGAGGCCGTTGTTAGTATAGCTAGTAGCCTATGCTGTTCGTCGATGTTGATTAGACAAAAAGAAGTTAATGAACTGATGCAAAATAGCCAAGAGGTGTCAAACAAGTAGACACTTTGATTGACAGTAGTCTCGTCCAAATTCTGATATAAAGCCCCTGAGCCTCGCTGATGAGTTCCCATAGTCTCCAGATCAACTCACATCCTCTCTGCATTCAATCATGTCCCCTTCACTGAGCTCGCGGTCTTCGTCGACCTTTTCACTCAACTCTTCTCTCTCCTCCATTACCACACCAGACTCGAGTTCCGAGACAGAATCCGTGAGAAACAACATTGCTCCTTTGACGGCCAACGACAGCTTCATCCTTGTCACTGGCGGCCTCGGCTTCATAGGGTCACATACGTCTCTTGAGCTTCTCAAAGCTGGCTACAACGTTATCATCGTGGATGATCTGAGCAATAGCTACCACAGCGTCCTGAGCAAGATCAGCACCCTTGCCGAGAAGCACTGTTCCCAACATGGACGCAAACTACCACTTCTGCATTTCCACAAGCTCGACTATCGCAGCAATGCTATGAGATTCCTCTTGGAGTCTTACTCAACGCTTGTACCAACATTCTCCACCGACGCTGAGGAATCCATCAAGATCGCTTCCAAGATCTCTGGCGTGATCCACTTTGCCGCTTTCAAGTCTGTAAGCGAATCCATCGAGAAGCCGTTCGAGTACTACCGCAACAACGTCTGCGGGCTTGTCGACTTTGTCGAACTCCTTGGCAGGCACAACATCCACAAGTTTGTCTTTTCCTCCTCAGCCACTGTATACGGGTCCAAGGCTACAAGAGGCGAGCGCTTGAGAGAGGAAGACGTTGTACATCACGATACCTTGTACCGCGATGAGTTCAACAACGAAACCCTGGCAGAGCCATCTGTATCTGGTTTAACATCACCATACGGACGCTCCAAGTACTTTTGCGAAGCTATCCTAGCAGACATTGCACATGCAGACCCGTCCTGGCGTATTGTTGCTCTGAGGTACTTCAACCCTATTGGGTGCGACCCATCAGGACTCCTTGGAGAGGATCCCAAGGGCATCCCGACGAATCTCTTCCCTGTCATCGCACAAGTGCTCACAGGGTCTCGGGCCGAGCTTGACATCTTCGGCAATGACTGGGATACAAGGGATGGTACGGCGATTCGAGACTTCATCCACGTCGCGGACCTGGCCCGTGGGCACGTCGCAGCTCTTGGCACTGATATCGACTCACCGTTTCGCACGTTCAATCTTGGCACGGGCAGTGGCACTACAGTTGCCGAGGCTGTGCAGAGTTTGGAGCAAGCGTCTTCCCAAAAAATAGCAGTCAACCAAGCCCCACGCAGAGTAGGGGATGTTGGGTTCTGTGTTGCAGCTAACGACCGAGCCAAGAAGGAACTTGGCTGGACAGCGAAGGAGACTATCCAACAATGTGCCATTGATTTGTGGAACTACGTTAGTCGACTACAATCGTAGCCAAGGGGTCGGTCCATGGGTCAATGGTGTTTGGTAAGGGCAAGGCATGGTGGAGTTATTAAAAAAGGCTTTTGATTTGATTTTTTGTTTTAATGGTGTAGTAATAATTGATTTATTTTCAAACACTTTTCAGTTGGGCTGTCTACGGTAACTACCTACTGCCATACCCACAGGTATCAAAACGAGACTTGTTAGCCTATGTAGAAACATCGCTAGGATGGCCTTTTAAAACATTATACCAAATAGGATAAGGGTTTCTTTGCATTTCCCAATGATTTTACCAGTTACGTTGTTTAGAATTTCCACTTACAGTTTGAGACGATTCGATACGGTTAATGCGAAAGGCTAAAAAAAGGACCTTATTGTTCCTATGTTTCAAGATGACAGGAACTGATTGGATCATGGTCGTGGACCCAGCTTGGCCCGAGACTAGAAAGCTCGGATTTACGGTGAACGAGTCATTTAGATTGTCTCCATATGGGAAACCTAACCCATGGCAAGCTGACGCACGACTCAATTCTTTGTGTGGCGCTATGGACAGTGCTGTCAGTTATAGAGGGGCTGAAGATTCAGATCGAGGCGCACGATCTTTGCCAAGACTAACTAGATTCGATCTAATTCGTGAAGATCCCACCCCGGTCCGATTGATCGAACTACATGATTGTGTGAATCAAGTGGCTTCGGCTTCATCGGGATGCTAATGCCCTCGGCAATGTGACGAGCTAACCATTTTTTATCTAGATCTGCCGTTGCCAAAATGACAAATACCATTCAAAGCTCTACCAGACTGGGTTAGTATAGCTAGCCAATATGGTATATAGTGGGAGAATTTGAAAAAAGTTCCGTTTAACGGTACTACATCATTCAGAACTGTTTCATTTCCCATCTACCGTTAGTTAGCCTCATCTCAAGGTTATCATCGCATCATATTCTACCTTTTCAAATGCCACTCTCGTCATTCTTTTCGTCGGTCACCCGAGCTTTTCGTCATTCCCCAGCGCCAGCTCCAGCTACGGCGCACCACCACAACATGAGCCCTGCCCCGACCTTGAGGCGCCGGCGGCCTCATTTGGTCGTTCCTCTCTACATCTATCCTGCCCCTGGCTCATGGGATCCACTCTTTCAGGCGGCCCGCCGTAGTCCTAATGTCTCGTTCATCGTCATCGTCAACCCCTGCAACGGTCCGGGAGCCGACGCACTTCCTGACTCTAATTACCAGATGGTCCTGAGCCAGCTCAGTGGCTTGCCCAACGTTAAGATTCTCGGCTACGTCTACTGTAGCTACAACAAGCGTTCCACGGCTGAGATCGAGAAGGACATCGCCGTCTACTCGGGCTGGAGCACCAATTTCAGGATCGATGGCATCTTCTTCGATGAGGTCCCTTCGGCTGATGGTGATATTAATCTAATGTCGAGCTTGTCCCACTTTACAAGGTCGATTTGGAACCAGACCACCGGGAAATCCGGGACTGTGGTATATAACCCTGGTGTACCTGTAGGAGAAGGGTTCTATCGGGATGTGGATATGGTTGTCGCATTCGAGCAGTCGGAATATCAGTGGCAAAACTGTTATTTGTGTCGAGATGTCGCCGAGAGCCCCGCCCATGTTCGGGCCAAGGACGTTGCGATTGTCCACTCGTGCTCGAGCGATGGAAAGACCTTGGCTCGGCAGATCGTCAAGATGGGGTTAGGCGGATTGTACTTGACCGAACAACTTAATGGAGGATATACAAGTTGGCCGAAGAACTGGTTTGAGGTTGTGGATGTTCTAGACCAGATTCCAGTATAGTAGTCAGGAACGCGATGACTAGACCAACATGATCTCTCGGGATCGTAGCTAGGAAGAGAGGATTCAAGGGGTATTCAGGGACTATACAAGACTAAATTTAGTAATCTAAACGTAATAGATGCACAGACTTGACATGTTGATGCATGATTGCTATTGGTGCTTGTTTTTGTTGAAGTGTTCAACCAACAGTTTCCACCCTAGTCAAGCTGCAGCACACAGGGGAAGATGGCACAAAGCCGTCTGTGAAGGCAGCAAGCAGTGAGATGATTAGTTTTGACTAAAAAAGGGGTCATGTTCCTGTTGAGACACTTAGAATTTTATCATTGTATTGAACCGTAATGTCAGCTTTTCACCCGTTGTGTCGTTGTCATTAAACTCATACCGCTGTAACCGCGCAATGTGTTTGATATCCTACCCTACACTTGACTGTGTGATCGAGTTACTGTAGAGTGACTCATTCACTACTACCAGAAGCTATAGTGTTTATCTAGTCTCTTTTCTGTACGCACAGCAACTAAGTTTATCGGGTATAGAGTTGAAAGCTCCAAGTAAGCATTTAAAATAAAACAATTAATTTATCACATTTAAAACTCTTTTTCTTCGTATACACAATTACTCTTCCCACTGACCTAAAACAACCACCGTTAACCCCTGCACTAGCCAGGAACGGCCCACCAGCACCTTCAGACCAGCCTTCATCCATGTCGCACTAAGACCCGTATGTTTTATCATCACAGTACTCCACCCATTTGTCCAGATCCATCTTCTTGATGACAGTGCTGAAATCTTTGCTACCGTCGGCCTTTCCTTTGCGCGAGCATATCGACCCGACTGTTTTGGTAGATACGTGACCCGGAGCACCTTTGGGGTATTCGATATGGAACACAGGTTTGTCGTGATCGATAAACTGTGCAAATGTGTCACATTCAGAATACTCAACACATTGCTCATTGACGCTAAAGTGCACATCCGAGATGACGTCAGATATAACACTTCCGGCGTTCTTGAGCCCTGTAGACATGTTGAAAGATGCTGCTGTCTCGGAAAGGAATTTGACGTAGTCGATAGTGTCGTTCTTTGTGAGCTTGAGGCCATTCTCGTTTTGCTGCGTAACCAAGTTATATTAGTAAACGCCCACTTCCCGAGACGGTCGAGAAAAAAGTTTCAACTTACAAAACCATCAACATTATCAGGATCGATAGCATCGCATCCCTTTTCCGCTGCCATCTTGATACGCTTCTTCATGATGCTACGCACGTTCTTGCTGGACAATTTCAGCCAACGCTCGCCTGGCCAGCCGTCGAGCGGGCTGCCTAGGTCGGCCTTGTGAAAGTCGTCTTTGTCATCTCGCCAATCCTCATACGAACCAGCGCTGAAGTAGCAAATGACCTTCTTGCCAGCCTTCTTGAGCGTGGTAAAGGTAGAGGCTTCGTTGTCATAGAGGTCCAAGTCGAAGATGTCAACGTCGGGTGTGATGTTGTCTGGATCGCTGATCTCGAGTGGCTTGAGAAGAATGATTTGCCATGATGCACCTACTTCAGGCTGCCAGATAGAGGTTCGGTTGGCATCATCGCCGGGAGTATCTCCGTTGGAATCATCATTGTCTCCATTATTATTATCATCGTCACCATCATCGTCATTGGATCCGCCCCTGGTCAGACCAACACCCAGACCAACGCTGAGAGGGATGACAATGATCAAAACAACTCCAACGACGACGAGCTTCTTCCATAGTGGCCACTTGCATGCAAATCTCTTGCTTATGCTATTGGACCCCATGGTCGGGAATGATGAATTGGCGTGAGGGGAAGAAGAAAATAGTACAGGAGGTGACATGTTACGTCAATGAGGGTAGACTTGGGCTGATGATATAATTGAATCAAGAGATCGACAGTGACCCAACGTGAGAATAAATTAATCGGAAAACAATAAAGACAGCGCAATTTGGCTGGTCCGAACTCCAACAAATTTCAGGCAAGATCCACAAAAGTGTTTTATAACCACCGCAGTAGTAGTGAAACGTTTACTTGTAGGTAGAATATTGTTCACTCTGTACGCTCGTACCTGGTATCTGGGCCCGAGAAAGCCTTGGCAGTCACCTTTGACGGTTGAAACTGCTCAAAAAGTTTAAGGGGAATAAGAAAACAGTGCAGGATGCAAGAAAACACTGAGGCGCAAGATTAACTCACTCTCCACTTTCGTAGATCTCCGAGGCGAGTCATGGTCTAGACCCGATTCCCTCCCTAGTTAGTGCAGCCGCTAATTAAGGCGACCCGCGGTATGCAGGGGTTTCAGGTCGCAGTCGGAAATAGATCGTCGCTGTACCCGGTTTTTATCGTTCTGACGACTTGTGGATGATTATCAATCTCAAAATGGACCTACACCATTTTAGTACGGCATGCTGTTGTTTGATCCAGGAACAGCCAAGCCAGCCACAACTAACAGACTTGGCTCGTGAGCAGTCGGAGTTCAGCTGGGATAGTTCGGCGTCTTTACGAGTTAACGGCGAACTGTTTCAATCATGTGTAATTCATCTTTTGGTGGGGAGATATATGAGTCTTCTGTCGATCGTCCCCCTTCCTGGCTGTCTCTTCGTCTCAACTCTCGTTGCTTGTCTCTCTTTCTTAGAGTTTATCTCTTCACTTTGTCCTTCTTTGTCTCAGATCTTGTTGCACACACTCTTTTAAACAGTCATTCATTTAGCTTTGACCGTCATGCGTCTCAGCACTGCCCTAGCCGGCGTCCTTGCCGTGACTGGCACTCAGGCTCTGGCTTTCGTTTCGTTTCCTGGTCTTCCTTTCCCTATCCCAATTCCAGTTCGCTCCAATCCTCCAAAAGCTCCAACTGTTAACCCTCCGGCTGTTAAACCAGCCCCTGTCCCGTCTACCACTTCGACCCGCTTACCAGCTGTTGTCCCTTCATCTGCTACAACCACTACATCAGTTGTAATCATCAAACCCACCACATCTACTACATCCACTACATCCAGTACCTTTTCTACCAAACCCAGCTCTTCTACCTCTTCCGTTGCCTCTGCTGCCATCCCTTCCATCCCTGTTGTGGCTGATCTATCGACTTCCATCACTGTCGACAGCACCGTTCTTATCCTAGGCAAGGATGACTATGCTTGTGAATCAGCCTCGTCAGGCCTCCAAGGCTATGGCATTCCATTTGAGAAGGTCCTAGTCCCCAAGGATGGCTTTGTGATGCCGACCCTCAACAGCACGTCCGACAAAGGAAACTATGGTTCCATCATTATCGTTGATGCTGCCTCGTATCAATATGACTCGGGCTGGGCCAGCGCCATCACCCAAGACATGTGGAATACGATCTTCGAGTACCAGCTACATTTCAATGTGCGTCTTGTCCGTATCAACGAGTTCCCCAACGCTCAGTTTGGTAAGTATCATGGTTGCTCTCTGTTCCTTTATGCGATCTAACATGGTCTTAGGTGTCACAACTGCGGGTGACGGCTGCTGTTCGGATCAAGACGGCACTGAACCGCAACTTGTTAGCCTTACTAGCACCTCGGACTTCCCATCAGCCAACCTGAAGGCGTGAGTAGTACCATCCCCAAATCACTTATGAATCTTGTTAACGTGTTCTTCAGAGACGCAGGACTTTCTACCAAGGGTATTTACCATTATCCTGCCACCATCACTGACCCTACCATCGCAAAGCAAATTGCCAGATTTGGACCCGGTGGTGGCTACACCTCTGATACCGTTGCCGGCGTCATCAACAAGTTCACAGATGGGCGTGAGCAGCTTGTTTGGTTTCTTGGCTGGGCTCATGAATGGTCCCCGACCACCGCTTTCCTCAACCATGCCCATGTTCACTGGATGACTCGTGGCGTCTTCGTCGGAAAGCGCAAGGTTCATCTTAACGCTCAGATCGATGACGTCCAGCTATCCACGGGTCTCTACTATTCTGTATCGGGCGAGAAAGAGTTCAAGATCCGCACTGATGATCTCAACGCCCATGTTGATTGGCAGTACAGCATCAACGCCCGTCTACCTAAAGGTTCCGAGTTCTGGCTTGAGTTCGCCCACAATGGTAACGGTGATATCATCGGGGCCACTGCTCAATCTGGATCTGATCAGGTTTGTGTCCCAAACACTGCTGTTGACTACGTTACTACCGACACACCTCTGGAATGGGTCAAGCCGCCTGGTACAGGCACGAACAAATGGTCCGACCAATTTGTCTACGGGCAATACCCTTGGTCTCAGACTTGTGCCAAGTTGGACAACTTTGCTTCTTGGTTCCTGAACAAGGACAATCTCAACCACTTTGCCCACGTCTCTCACACCTTCACACATCTGGAACTGAACAATGCCACCTATCAGGATGCCAGTCGGGAGATTGATTTCAACCGCGCGTGGATGAAGCAGATGGGTATTGATCAGGCTGCCCGTTATTCCCCCAACGGTCTCGTACCTCCTGCTATCACCGGTCTTCACAACGCCGATGTCATCCAAGCGTGGTTGGACAACAAGATCACTTTTGTTGTCGGTGACAACACTCGACCAGTTCTGCAGAACCAGCAAAACCCTTTCTGGCCCCTCATCAGCACAGTTGAAAGCAACGGTTACAACGGTCTAGTCATCATTCCCCGATTTGCCACCACAATTTACTACAATTGTGATAGTGCTGAATGCACTACCAAGGAGTGGATTGATACCTCCAGCGCCAAGGGTGACTTCAGTGACCTCATTGCTCAAGCCAGAGTTGAGAATTCCCGCCATCTGCTCAGTCTTCATGCCGACCCTTACATGTTCCATCAGGCCAACATGCGCGTCGCTGATATGCCCGAAAGGACTGTCGGTAACTACACGGCTAGAATGTCACTTGTCACTACATGGGTTGAGACTGTCACCCAGGAACTGATGCGTTTGACCGACTGGCCCATCACCTCCATCAAGCACGATGACATTGCTCAGTATTTCCTCAACCGCAAGACATTGGATGCTTGCAATCCTCGCCTATCGTACGGCTACTCCGCCGATGGAAAGAGCATTACCCATGTCACCGTATCTGCCGATAACAACTCGTGTTCTGTTCCTGTACCTGTGACAGTTACAGGTGGGGCTTCTGTGTCTGGAGCTGTATCTAAACTTGATATTCTGGGTTCTGAACCAGCTATCCAGTGGGTTCAGCTGACTGGATCTCCTGTTAAGCTGACATTGGCGTCTGCTATTGCTTTGTAAGTAGTGTGAGTTTGTATTTTGAATATAATATAGCTAGTATAGACGGGGGGCAATTGCGAATGGACTCTGCAATATAATTTAAGTACTTGTTTTATTATTCCATTTTTACTCTGCAGCTATTCGATCTATCAAAACGGAAACCTGTAATACAAAGTCTTTCTTGAAACTGGTATGCATAAAAGAGCTCCAGGCCATGGTTGGATAACTCATAGCCTGGAAGCTTTCAACTTTAATCTAATATGATCTCCCAGTTCCATATTGTAACTTTTCCCTTGCCCCCTGCGTGAATTTATGCCAGTAACTCTCCTCTGGCTCTAACTCGTCCAGGAGCACGAACCCCTTTTCAAGGACATTAATACGCTCCTTTGAAAAGCATGGCTGCACTTCCTCCGCAAGATTGTTAATTGCTGTAGCCAGTGGCCAAGCGAGGAATGTCCCTTGTAGAGTAAAACAGTTTCCCTAACCACATCAGCAATGGGCTTTCTGAGGTAGCGTAATCTTACCTGAATCATGCGGTCGTTCCAGGCCAGTCTCAAATTATCTACTATTCCTTGAGCAGTGGTTTGTAGATGTTGTGTCTTTTCGATAAACTCTTCGTTTTGGAGGCTAGTTTTCCATGGCCCCTTCAACAACATGTTATTCAAAATAAGCTCTATGGCACCCATGTTGACATACGTTGTCAAAGCGACGGGATCTGGTGAAGCATTTCCTTGGTTGAATACGATCTCGGCGGTAAGCATCCTTTCGTGAAAGCATTTTAAGAGAGAAGAGTGGAGCTTTGTCAGCTCCCTGGAAGCACTGGGCTGAAATTCAAGACATTTGATGGCAAGATCAACCATTAAAACGCATGCAGCAAATGGTGACTCTGTATATGCTGACGTTTCAGCATCTGAAAGGAATGACATTACCACTGGCATGAAGTCTGGACCGAGTCGACCTGGAGAGGGCAGCTTGACATGGAAAGACTGTAAGGTCTGTCAGACAGGCAGAAACATATCAAATTGATTTTGAACTTACAGACACTGGTCCAAGTTGTGAGTTCATGCCCGACCTTGTTTTCACATATGCCTCCCAGACAAAGAGTAGCCAAAATGAACGTCTCCTCTCTTCCAAGAGGATGGGGTCTTCTGTCACAGGTAGTGAAACATGCAGTCCAGGCACGATCTCACCAGGACCCTCAATGCTGTCTATTCTGTGCAAATTCAGTATGTTGGATAGTCGTATCGCGCGTCCCAGGGTCATCCATGCCCGCGTGATTTGACTCGACATGATTTCATACCGCACCAAAAACAAAAGGCTCTGAAAGATGTTGAGGTTGAAGAATGCGCTAGGCTCCAAGCTCCTTTCACAATCTTCTATGCACCATCGTACTAGAGTATAGAGCTCCTTGACAAGATGGTTATACGGCTTTGATACAGCTGCGGTAACTAGCGCAACCGCGTACTGCAGGGCTGTCACTGAGCCTGCATTAGGACGGTCAATTAACTCTGTGTAGAACCGGCTTTCGCACAAAATAGGCATTGAAGCATAAACATATTGGAAGAAACAGTGGCACCTGCACTCGTTTTAGGTCCATCCTTGAAGCAAACACGGAATAAATCATACAGTTTTGGGAGCTCTTGGTCTAACCTCTGGTCAGTCGCCGTCGAGCAATCTTGTGTCTTGGGTTTGTCCCGGACTGATCCCATTGCAGTATTGATTGGAGATATCGTCGGAAGCTGGGTGGTCTCAGGGAAGGGTGACTGGTCTTCCATCAAGAACTGAGGGCCGATATGGGAAAAAGGCTGTAACAAAGGGTCCCAAAAGGTTTCCTCATGAGTCTCCGTATTCGAATCTAGTTGGAGGAGTTGATCGGGGGCAAGATATGGGTTTGTATCATTGGGATTCCTTGCAGTAGACATCGTGACTTGCTCTTCGAGGACAGGATTGGATTCAAATGACAACCAATCAGTAGAATGACTCCTGTTAGGTAAAGGCATCAATTCCGGAAGCTTGTGATTCGCGTCAGGCATGCTGAACCCAGAGAATTCATTCTTTCTGGTGCCCAATTGTGCTTCGGCCCTGTCTGTAATATTCCTTAGTCTCAGCAACACACAAGGGTCTACCGTAAATACCTAATCTTGCTTGCAGGTCCTGAACTTGTCGATTCAAATTTTGTGCAGCTGGAAATGTGTCATAACTACATCTCTCATTAAGGCGCAAGCATCGACCGCAGTGCGGCTGGGCGCGATCGCATTTTACTTTCCGATCTCTGCAAGTCACACAGGCCTGGCGAATTCTTCTTGAGCCCATATCCTGAGGTATTCATAAGTACGGATATTTTTACAGCTGCAGCACGAAAGGAATGATGTGAGTGTAATCATAGAAAAGAGTTTCATTCATTGAAGCTGAGTGATAAGAAAGTCAGGTAATGATCAGCACCGAAATCACGTGGTCTCTGCAAGGGCTGCTTAGACGGAATGGAAGACAAGGATATTATTTACTTACATGCTACGAAAACCGTATGTGCTCCACAAGCAGATGCAATTCTCAATCACATCCCGATCTAAACTGGCTAATACAATCTGTTCATTTTTGCTCTCCCTCTATAGTTCAAAATGTCCTTATAGGTAGAGATGTGCCTATACCAAGCTCATGTACCTTACTATGCCTGACTTGCAGACAAAAAATCGAGAGGCGCCCCCTTTATCTAACTTGAACAATAATTCAAGCCATATGAGTGACCAAAAAGCTACTTCCCTCCCATACGGACTCGCTATCAATAAACTGTAAGCATTGTTTGAACCATACGAGTCTGCTGTCATGGGTGACTTACAACAAGAGGAAGCGAGAAGACAAAGCTTACAGCGCCAGCAACCAGAAAAAGTGTCCAGACATGTCTGAGAGCAGATGTGATGCTTACAACCACGAGAGACCTTTCATATGCGGATAGCGATTGAAAAGCGCGACTACTCGTTCCAGCAATCAACTCGAGAACTTGATCCTCGGATAAATGTTGTAGTGCATTGCCAACTTCTTGGACAGCCATGTTTTGGAAGATATTGCCACACAAGGATAGAAAGAGTACCATCCCAAGGTTCTGGGCTGCATAATGTCAGATATGAAATCGCCAGTAGAAATTGGTCTACTCACCAATAGTCATTACCGCTATTGCATTTGATACTTCTCGGGGTGGGATCAGCGATTGCAGGATTGTGAAACCAATAACCACATAGCAACCTGCGCCAAATCCTATCATGATAGTATACCCGTATATCTTGGGGTTTCCCGTGTTCTCGTTAGCGGTATCTGGAACAGTGATTAGCTCTATATTCGTTCAAGATAACAGGATGCTTATTACACAACAAAGCTGTCCCGACTAATACTAAGGCGCTACCTCCAATATACCATGGAGAAAACAAAGGAGTCCTCGGAAGTAATACGCCCGACACAATAGTGGATGCAATCATTGAGATAACCAGTGGTAGTAACCGTATGCCTGCATCGAGCGGCCCATCTCCCTGATACAGTGTTAGTCCTAGGATAGTTCTTTCAAGACGGAAATGCACATACACGAACAAACTGGAAGTAGAGTGGGATATAATAAGTAACGGTCTGTTCCAAGTTAGCGTCTCCCCGTCGTTAATCAATTTTCGACTCCCATACTAGAATAATCCCCCCCGACAGAAACACTTGCAGCTGTAAGTTCATTACTACGGGCATTTTGAGAAAATGAGCTGGCCATAGCTGATTCTCTTTGGAAACCCCAGGGTGGAACTTTAGCAGGAGAAGAGTAGTGACGAAAAACACCGCTGATAGCGTCAAGAATGTAACCTCAACACCTGAGCGCCAACTGTAGAGAATACCGCCGAACGATATCGCTATGATCAAAAAAGCTGACCCGGACAAAAACGTAAATGTCATGGGCCAGTCGATGGACCTTAACTTCTGAGAAACAGGCATATTCGGCTCCGGGTCGATAGACGGAAAAAGGAAGAGGTAAGCTGGGCAGAAGAAGGCTCCAACAACAAGGTTGATATAGAATCCCTGGTTCAATCAGTACAGCCTGGAGCATTTTTTGGATTAGTACATGCTCACCCATCTCCAAGTGGCGCTACTCTCCGCGAAGGCACCGCCAATCTGAGCAAAAGTTAGCCTTTCTTTATGTAGGAGAGAGCTAATGAGACATACCACTGGACCAAGAACGGTCCCAACACCCCACATAACGGTGCTACCCGCCATGTAGCTGGCCCTCTCCCCCATGGTTGTGCAGACAGAAACATACGTCAGTGTCCCAGCATACATACCCGCACCTCCAACACCAGCTATGACTCTTCCTAGAACCATGGCATTCATATTGGGAGCAGCTCCGCAAATAGCACTTCCCACTTGGAATAGCAGGATATTGGCAAGGTAGAGGCTTCGGATTGAGAAAACACCATAAGCCTTGCTGAGAGGTAAAACGACCATGGTGCCAAGGGCAAAGCCGGTTCCGACCCAGGGAAGAAGCTGCATTTGACCAAGATCGTGAATGATGGCAGGCTGGATATCAGCAACCTACGGCGTTTACCTGTTAGTACTGATACGGGCTATGAGACGTAGTAACTTACTATAGTATTGTCCAACGCAAATAAGAATGTCGTTGATAGCATTGCTGCATAAGATAGTGCCCACTCCCCAATGTTAGCTACTTGGCATTAGATAAGCTTTTTGGCAATTTACCTTCCATCCATGTAGATTCCGTGGACTAACATCTGTTTCCTGTCTCATGTAATCTGCCATGTGGCAGGTACCCTTTTCCTCGTCTGTACGGGGTCCCTCCTGTTGAAGTGTAATACTTTGAGTTTGATGGTGATCCATTGGAATTGTTGCAGATGAGCACTTGACTGATCCACTCAATTAAGTCAACAGTCCTGTATCAATCAAGTTTTGGTCACTCTGCGGTCGATTAGATATTGATGAGAAACTATTAGATAAAACATTGAATGAAGTACTTGCTTTTATATTACAGGTTTTGATGTCGTCTTGCGCACGTCTCGGCCGAGGGAAGATGCTGATTGGCCGGTTGTCGGGTCCTCGGCCGATTGCAGATGATAATTGGCTGTTGATCTCCTCGCAATCCTTTTCGCTAACTGTCTTGGATCCATTTCCTACCACGGATACACGAGTTATCCAGAGGCTTGGTCCAGAACCAATACGTCTCAGCAACCCAGCCTCAGTCAGCTGGCCCCGCTGCTAGTGTACTTGACTTGGCGGGCATGGGACAGAGCGAAGGTGCATTCTAGATTACTGCTTTCAGTATGCTACGAGATCTATTAAAGCCGTGAAGCGTCCCCTCATTTCCAATCTCATTATTATTCAACGAGCACTTTACTTTATACTACTTCTCAACAATAATATTCTACAAACCAAACACCGTCATGTCTCACAACCCGGCTGACTTTATTTCTCACATCGAGGTCCGTACTTAGTATTTCAAAACTTCGTGTAGACGTACCCATACCTCCGCAGGTCCTCTACGATGATGACAAACCTCACGACACTATTGACGAAATTTATGGATCAAATGCAGATATCAACAAAGGTCAAGGTGGGTCGTGAGTGCTCCCTTGTGTATTTTGCCGCATCGTGCCTTTTTTTAACATCATAATCTTGCTACGCCTGGCTCAGACTCCATCGTGCCCAGGATCCTAGCCAATGGGTAGCAGCTTATGGATCGACATCAGTGGCTCTGATGATGGGAAAAGTGATCCGGCCAAGAAAGCTGGTGGCGATTATCGTTATATCGGATCGTCCAAGGACGCTAATGCAGCTCAGTAAGTAGAGCGCCGACCCAGCAATAGATTGCGTTCAGCTTGAAACATTGACTAACAGCAAGCAGGTTCACAACTGATGTCGCTCTCTGGCGGACCGATGATGGCCAGAGTAGCCCGCCCTCCGGTTGGCATACGAAGTCGACTGATATCAACAGTGGTCGTGGCGGTGACTTCCTGTACCTTGTCTGGCGCAGCAGAGAATTCAAGGATTGGAAGGCCATTTCCTGAACGGATCACTCTGAGCTTTGAAAACAAGATCATTGTGGAGAGCAATGGAAAATCTTTCATTGGGATATGTCCATTAAACCGCTGTAGCGGTGTTTGAACAGTGGGCAAAGACTGTCCACGACAATCTCCCAAACATCTTCTCAATATGCAGTATATAATAATGGCAGTTGATTCAAAATTAAAACTTACAATCAGAATAAATGGGGTTGAGGACTTGATTACGACCGCCGCTTGACCATGGCCCCGGGCAACGTCAAGATCTGTGGCATGATAATTGTTTTCGAGATAGTGTCAAAATCCCGTCTACGGGCCAGTGCAAGATCTTTAAGCGAGGACTCCAGCATCATAATACACGTTGATACAGGTGAGGATTTCAGAACTCTGTGAGTACACTATATCGCTATTCTCTGTTCTAGAACTGAGTTCCCCTTGCTCTCCTTCCAAGACTAAATTTTACCTGGCAACGTATGAATATCTGAAAGTTGTTGAATACGAAGATGGTAACGGGTGATATATTAACAATTCATGCGACGTGCGAGCTATGAACCTAAGACGTGTTCTCCTGCAATCTTAAGCAATAGCGAGGGGCGATATGCCAAGATAACCTGTTACCCTGATGTTCCATAGAGACCATGAACGACTGTGCGCAATACTTCGCTCCTGAGCCTGGTCGAGTTTCTCCATAGTTTTGATGGGTGACCTGTTCAGGTCGTGTTCTCTTCAGGTTTTCTTAGGCCCTTGGATCACAAGAAGTTCATCTGCAACCAGAACATAACAAGTATATGTAATCTCATTATCGCTCTAAATCAATAAAGTCTCATTCTTCCTTGTAGTAATTAGTTCTCCAAGATAGCCACATACATAGCTTCCATCCAGCGAGCGGACGTTGTTCCATCGACACCATATGCTATACTGCCATTATCCAAATCGCCTTGATATTGGCTCTTTACGTGGAAGCGACCCCCATCTTTAACGTTGATATCAAAACCACGAACGCCAGTTATAATAGAAACAGGTGTCTTGCCATCAAAGTCTGGCTCCTAGTACTTGAGATTTCCCTTTTTAAGTTCTGTATTGGTGAAGCTGGCGGAACTGGCCTTTACCTTGATACCATCGTATTCTTTATCCTAAACGCACTATCCCCAGATGTTTCCTGCATGTTTGCCCCCATTGAAAGTCTCGATGATAAGCTTGAAGCCGGTTGTAGTCAGATCCTTGACACGAGCTCGCAACCTTGCGTCATGTATGACATTGGGGCCGCCCACATAGTCCATGTCCATACACCATATGGCCGGTGTAGCCGGGACCGTCTTGTAGGGCTTTGAAAAGGTAATCGCATAGATTCCGGACGCATTTGCTGCATCATCCTTGATATCCTTATCGAAATTGTGGATCCCAGTGTTGAAGTTGACTTCATTGTTGGGAAGCGACATCCAGGAGTACGTCAGCTGTTGCAGCTCGCTTCCCTGTGGGTTATACTTTATGCTGCATGTAAAACCCTCGGTGGTGATGGTGGCAGGGCAACACAGTTGCCAGCTTACTGGTCTTGGGGCTTTGTTAACTCCTCTCACTTCGCTGAACCCAAAAATTACCTGTGGAACACTGGTGTATTGCATTCCAAAGCGAGCCTTGTGCGTGAAGAAGTCGACAGTCGAGGTCTGCCCCCACTTACTGGACAAGATCTTTCGGATGGGTTGACTGAGATTAATATCAGTACTACGTGGGACATCGGGTGTTATGTCGCCCCAAATAACGCCCAATCTAATAACATCGTCCATGCCGTTGGTACGACCGAAGAAAGCTTTCAGCGTGCCCCCGTTGAGAGGACAGTCAGTAGTGCTAATGCATATGTCTCTGTACTGGAATCCGTCCTTAACTGCGGAACAATCACCTGTAGGCTTGCTCTCACAAGCCTCTGCAAGCATGCTGCAGTTACAATTCATGTACAATCTAATAGCCAGAATGAGACGACTGTCCTCAGGTGCTGAATAATACACTCCTGTCTCGATCTCGCATGTTGTAATTCTTTCCCCTGGTGTAAAAGATCCAAGCTCAAAGAGTCTTCCACTTTTAGACTATGACAGGAAGATAATTAGCACACAACCAAGAAAAGAGATCTTGTACGTTAAGTACACAGTTGAACTTACTAAGCCCTTCTGAGCAATGAGTCCGTTGTCATATTCGACACTGATGGCTCGGACCATGCCCTCAGCTACCTTAACTGTAACAAGCTTGACATGCCAATCTTCCCGGACAAAGTCCAGGCTATTGAAAGAAATGCCCCTGTCTTTGCCACCCTCTGCTGCAGTTACCTGCATATGCTCGCCCATACTGGGATCAAGCTCGATGTATCTAGCAAATTCAGCGACCTCGTAGAGTTCCATAGACTCTGTCTCGGCATACAGCGGAAACATTTGTTCGATTTTCTTTTTTTCTTGCGCCGGCGCCTCCTCGCTTTGTGTCCTGGCCATGATGCGGCGCCCAGTAAGAGGAATCTGCTTCGGTCGTAGTCTCTCAGGCACCTCAACTATAGGAAGACGTGTTTCAAACGTGATGGCAGACTGGAAGGGCTCTTGGTGGTCCTCGTCTGTCGCGAGCGTGGGGTCTGCCTCAATGGCGTCAACCTCATTGACGATGCGTGCCATCTGACGCCGGATAGCCTTACGAGCTTCATCTAGGCCGGCAATACTGGCATCGAATCTTGAATTGTTCTCAAAAAACGGGTAGAACCCATTTTTCTTACTCTCAAGGGGCTTGTTGGAAGATGTGGGCTGTTTACTTGGCTTTTCTGCGTTGTCGTCTGTGTCCTTCTTGTCCCACGAGATTATCTCTATTGTCTTCTAATTAACTTAAAAGATCTGGTCCAAGATCCTCTTATAGAGCGCCTTATAGGACATAAAGGAATCCATTAAAACATTGGTGTAGATCTGTGCATTTTTGTACTGCAACTTGGAATACCCCTTTGGTTATCTGGCAATAAAACTTCTAAGGTTATCGTATTTTGTCAAGACGGCATAGGTTCTTTGAGGACATTCGGCAACCAGATCCGGAAACCGAGCGGCCGCTTGCATAAGACTCTTAATATCCCACTGCTACTCCAGAGGCTTAATATGCCCTCCTCTACACCAGCTCACTTGGATTGTGGTCTCGGTGTTGGTCTCGATGTTTTCACGAGCAATGCCCACATTGGCTTCAGCCTCGACGCTAACCGGGCCTGTAGTAAACGCTACCTTTGCTTAGGCCTGTATGTCTATTTTCTTTGCCTTGTTGAGGATTTTCATGCTGACAACAGCGTTAAACTCGCCACCCTCCAGAAATCCAGAAATAAAGCTATCACCGTAGACCTTGGTAAAGTTATCCTTATCGACTAAACCTTTCATAGGTTTATACTCAAGGGCATCCTTGAAATTAATAGTCTGGTTAATGACCTTAACAGAAATATAAAAGGTCAGGTCCGAGTTCTTAAACTTATCACTGTCGATAAACAAGCCGCGACCACTTCCACCGATTCTGGCAGCCTTGATGGAGAGAGCACCCGATATGCACATGTCATCGGTGATGTTGCTTAATCGGTCCACGAACCGACTTATGTATATAACAGTCTGGCTAGGTCCTCGAGGAGCGCTTAGGTCAAACACCCAATCCTGTGTATCCTCTCCCATGCCATTCCATCTCTCGGCAAACTGATTCTGTTTTAGGACGGCCTTAATCTCCTCTATAGTCAATGCATCACTCTTGGCCGATGCAGCTTCTTTGATGGCCTGGTATATTTGGGTTCGTCGTTCTTCCTCAAACTTTCGCTTCTCTTTGCGAACCCTTTGCTGCTCAGCTCTGTCTTCCTTACGACGAATACGGGCCTCGGCACGAGTCTCTTTATCGATCTCTGCCTGAAGCGATTGCTGTTCTTGGAGCCTCTTCCTCTCGGCTTGTCTCAACGCCTCCAAATCCTCTGCATCTGCTTTGACTTGAGTGGCTTTTTGAGCGGCGAGGCTGTCCTGCAACTTGGACCATCCCGTCGATTTGGGGCCTCGACTCCTCGAAGTATCAGGCTTCTTCGTCACAATGACAGTGGGCTCGACCGCCTTGGTCTTGACAGGTTCAATAGACTGTTTGAGATTGGGCGTTGTCCGAATACCGACAGTTGCAGAAGATAGAACGTCTTTGCATATGGGTGCCTCAATAGATGCGGAAGAGAAGGGCATGGTGTCCTGAGTCATTCCATCTGGCGTCTTCGGATCCTGGATACTGATAGTCTCAGGTATCTCGTCTGTAAACTCGCCCTCTACAATCATGGGAGAAATAGGCTCCTCGGTTGTCGAGGACTTATCGTAATCAGCCTCTTCAATAATAACTTCCTTGTTATCCTCTAAGATATGATTTAGGCTTTCCGTCATTGTTGAAGTCTCCGGCTGGTTTTCCGAATCTTTACTCTCGGTATCTTCGAGGATAGTGATCTTCTCGACTACCGAAGACGCCGTTATATCTTCATCTGCGTGATGCTTATGAGGAGTAATACCAAGCTCCTTTTCAGGAAAAATATGCAGTGGGTCCTTGTTCAGACCAATGGTGCGATCATCGATGACAACTTCTTTCTGACGCGTCCACGCCGAGGCCTTGGCTTGCGATTGGATAAGAATTCGCATCGTCGTGCCATCATTCAGAAGCGTGTTCTCGGCTCGGTTATTGTTGATAACAACGGCATTATTAATACAAATTTGTTGTGTGTACGAGTTGAACCTAGAAAAGCATGCCTTGTCAGTCGTTGAAAGGCAACGGGTTTCTCGATGTTCATACCCTTGGCCCAGCCGCATGGCGTTGGTGTAAGGAACCAAAAGATCAGACATGTTGTCAAAAGACGTGAATTCTATCAACGTAATTTGGCTAGATATATGGCCTGATCTAAGACTTTCTTGTGAGATTTATGGTTTACAGAAATGGTAGACGCAAAATGGATTGTTTCCCAACCTGAAGTTACCTTATTGTGTCAAATGTGGTGGCCTGTGGACATTTGGATCCGGACTGCTGTGTCTCACGCGAATGGCTTGTATAACAGGAATGTTGTAAACGCCTACAAACCTTCGGTGTGAGACAGAGCCAATAGACAGCCAGATAGGTCAACCACATTCCAGATGCTGATAGAGGCGGTTTTGGATAAGCCATCGATTTTAGCATCAGCTGCTATAGATACGAGATACTATTGAGGCCAGCTGAAAAACGAGAAATGAAGCCAATGTGGGTACTGGCGTGCTTCGCCAGTGATCTCAAGAAATGAGCATGTCTGAAGTTATTATACGACCCGCTTCTTCTGCATCCGCAGCCTCTTTATCTTGTGTATTATGGCTTCTGAGTTTGTTGCAAAGCCTACTCCGGTCAGCGAAGGGAACTTTGCTGACCCGGATTAAGAACACCTTGATATATTTAATTACAATAAGTTACAAAATTTGATTGACAATAAGCTACCCATGACTTTGCCGTGGCATAGAGAAAAGATAATTAGACTTGGAACGTGTTTGCACTCTTCTAGGCTCATAATAAACGATCCTTGGGAGGCAGAGGATGGTCCTTTTCTGCTGGCATATTTATACAAAATCCCTTCTGTATTGACTTGAGATTATGGAACTGTGGCGTCTTTCAAGTTAACGTCGACATCCCTATAGTGTAATACAAGAGATTATTTCTCGCTAGGGTTTGGAGTTGGTGTAGGCATCCTGTTTCTCGCTTTAGTATCTGTAAAGGGCCACTATGATCAGGATCTATAGAAGAATAATGATGTATGTCCATTGAAAACCCTGACATTTTATCTCGAACGCTCTGAGGTAACTGATACTTCTTCTTAGTCTAACAAAGTATCTATTTGCGCCAGTATTTGATCTGGATCTATTGAGCTTGCGAGCTAGCCTCGACTGACTGATAAAGCCATTAGGGTTATAAAGTTCGGCGGAGGTATCCCAGCCTTGGAAGATTGATATGGTGATTATTTCGTTGCTGGATATCGCTTGGGTGGCGATACGGCGATGCTTCTGAGCTCATCTTCTTTTAGTACTAAAGAGGAGGAAGCTTTTGGCGTCACGGTCGCAGTAGAGGCCTTGTTCTTTGAATCGAGCTGTCACTGGGAAAAGAACTTTGATATATTTGCGTTAGGCAGATCACTGAATTTGCAGGGCTATGACACTTTGGGTTCATAGAACTGGAATGAGTCGTTATTTAGCAGTGATGGTGCGAGGTTGTTTGAGCGGAGTAAAGAAATTGCAAGTAATACACAGAGTCTAAGTCAAAGACTGTCTAATATTTTGGACTGTATGGAACTTGAGGATGGTGCTGAACTTAGTATGCAATAGTGCGACGAGCTCGTTAAGAGTGGAATTGTGGTCGAGCTGATTTTGATGCCAATTAGGACCGTGAGAAACGTCTTGGAATGGGCGGTGCAGGATAATATTATATAATTAATAAAGGGTCCATTTTCCCGATTCAAGTATCCTCTTCAATCCACCCGATAAAGTTCATTGTCGCCTATCAATCTTATCATTGAAATGTCTACCAACGCGGTTGTCCTCATCCGCTACTGTCAGCTTACCAATGAAGCTATCAGCACTAAAATGTGGGCTTAAATCCGAGCTCCCGGTAGCGGCCATACTGAGAAACTCTGGCATGGAAAAAATCGTGACGAAGTTGATATAAATGTCGGTAAGTACTCTTACAGCCTTTACACCTAAAGAACATGTCGATTAGCTGACGATGACTACAGACGGTTCGAAAGCAGTAGACCTTGCTATAGTTGGCATGGCTCCTGGTACTCAATTCGTTCTATCTGAGAATACATGACTTGATGAGAATATGAAGGACGACAGCCAGGTCTTCTCTTATGATCCAAACTCTACTATCACTGCAACCACCGTACGTACCGGCGCTGTTTACAACGGGAGCCTGAAGTTTCAGGGTATTTCGTCAGATTTCGGCGTCATGTTTCCAAGGTGGCCTTTATGTGAAGTATCAGCGACCGGAAGCTCGGTAAAACACCTATGTACTGGCACAATCTGAGAGGTACCTAGTACTGCGATACAAGTCTACTAGTGCCAGTTTCTGGGGAAGGGTAACCAATGTGGGATATCATAGCTGTATTCATTTGAAATACGGATACTTGGTCATCCTCGATTGCTCCTACTCACTGTCACAAGACGAGTGCTCATACAAACAGAATGGACTATGCAAGATACACCATATTCAAAGGAACATATGCACTTAGCACTGGCCAGATTTGATGACAACAGTGAAAGAACTGCCTCAGTGAAATCAACGGGTGCGCTTGGCTGATGATCGGTATCATTGCAGTGTCATCCCATGGCGACTCTACCTTCACTAAGGTTTTGATGCAATGTTGTGGCTAAACGCAAGGGTTAATCGACTAGTTGATCCATATTCCATTTACCGTTACCCTCAAATTTTGAAAGGATCAGAAGTCGGCTCCAACATCCCACAATAGGTTGTGATTCCAGCTGACTAGATCTTTAACTACTTGTTCGCGTATTTGCTCAAGACGAAACAGAAATCGGCAACACAGATTAAACAAAAAAAGCAACGAGATCTATGGACTTGTTCGGCAACCCATCCATCTCAACCCCCATTAAGCGCCGTAGTAGCATGCGAATGACTGGACCTGATCGGACCAAGGCCTGCAAGGATTCGAGCCTCCATAACGTATCTGATCAATGTTGTTGTTGCAATTCTGTCCCTTGTAGAGATTGCATAAGCAACCACCAGCTTGACACTCTGCAAGAAGAAGACCCTTCCCATAATGGTAGTTATAACAGTTATCCTTGCCATTCCAGACATTTGTGGCCCAACTAACATCAACCTGGCCGATATAGTTCTGGCATGAGGTGTCACTGTAGTAGTTGATCTGCATTTGCTTCGCCGCGGCAGCGGCAGAGATCAGTGTCGCGAAGACAGATATAGCTGGGAATCGCATCCTGGAGTTTTCTGTATCTGCATCAGATTGCTGCATAACATAGAAATGTACCAGATCAGGTTCGGGATACTTACCACTGTTGCTAGAAGACGGTATTTGCACTAAGAGAGGGTTTGAATAAAAGTGTTGAGTTTCTGAATATCAGCGAGTAGTCCATCCGCAGGCAGCTACTTATAGACTGAATGATTTCCAGTCTCTTACTTGGTCAGTTATGTCCAATTTTCTGGGGAACAAAGGTACACCTAATACGCAGCAGTTATGATAAGTTTGTGTGGGAAAGGCAGAGTCAACGCTGGCTCAGTACAGTCTGCCCGGAGCATTTCCTACGGATTGAGGCAATTATTAATATTTATAATCGAACACGCAGCGGCAAGTCGCTGAGTGATTATTTCATAAACTCATTTGTTTCACAACACTGACTTTGATTGGGGAGCGAATGGACCCTGTCTACCTTGGGAGGTTGGATGTCTGCATAAACGAGATGCAGATGACCAGTTATGTAGTATTGCATTTCAGCTCGGCTGAGGTTTCACCAGCGAGGTGGTATACTCGTGGTATGGATGTTTGACTCTTGGATCTCTAGTATTCTTTCGAATGGAAGACTAAATCTCAAGCTTCTGGAGGCCCGAAAGTACAAAATAGTGCCATTAGATCTCTCGTTTCGGCGTTGATAACACGTGTCTCAGTAGTTGGGCTTTTGTTAGAGGACCTACTATAATACAAACTTGGCAGATGAGATAACAATGTTCATAAGCGTAGCCCTACTACGCCTTTCGTACCTGCTGTCTTTTGTTTACGATGGCATACACATAATCATATATCATTATTCCCGTCTTTATCAAAAGGATGAAATAGAATAAACATATATCTGTGTAGTCTGGCAACAAACAGCATATATATATGGGCTACCACCTAAAAGTATTATTCCATACCCAGATACTCTCTTGTACTTCTCCAACGAATCCATCACAATTCAAAATTATGACATCCAAACAGTGCATTTGTCCACAATCATCCATTAATCTGAACTTTCATGTTGTCCATATTCCTGAAGAAGACACGGCCGTACCCATGCATGAGCTCATCAACTGTAGGCATGTTAACTCTAGTCTCGACTGAGGGCAACTCTTCGAAACTCGTATGCGACAATAAAGTCACAGCAAGTGGTGACTACACGATTCTGGCCCAACTGATGTGGTTGCACTATCGAGACGATGTTGTGGACTTGAGGTTTCCCAGATCACGTCCATTAGCCCTAGAGGGAGGCTGTCGAGGGTAAAATGATGTCATGCTAGGCTGGTAATGTCGAGATATTCCGTTATTAGGCTGAGATTTGATGCAGTTGATCCAGTCGTTGATGGTTCCAAGAGAGATCTTCGAAAAGAATGTTGCAAGTGAAAAAATAACGTACTTCGATACTCACCTTTGCGGATGGAAGGTACCACACTCTCTGGATTCCTAGCTGATTCAACTGAAATAAAGCTCAATTAGCTCAGCCTCAGTATACAGTCACTATCCGGTATGGTGTAGTGGCTAACATTTCGCGCTCTCATAACTTGAGAGATCAGTACCGCGGAGCCCAGGGTTCGATTCCCTGTACCGGAGTGTTATTTTTTTGTACTTCTTCTCTGGTCAAACAAAGCCTACAGTCACACTTTGCTTCACGCAAAGGTTCCATCACTTTTTGCTAATCGATCATGTTATTTGATATGTAATTCATCACCATACATGGCCCACCGGAACCTGAGCTACCTGGAAATCGGCCCGTCCGGTACATATTGATGCCACCGAACACCGGGCTCGCCGTTGTTGAAATAAACCTTGTGAACTTCGCAATGAAAAAACACCATATTTGAGTTGATTAGAATTATCCGATGTTTCGAAACAAGGTTGGGTTTGACATGACATGCGTTCTAGCCGACATTTCAACTGCACGCTCAATCAAGACAACGACTCGATATGCGATAAAGGGCGCTACAAGCTGTCAGTCAAATCGAAAAGAGACTCTTGATCTGAGAGAAGAAATTCGATCTCTGCTGCTGCGTAAAGTTCGATCAGCCATGTCTCAAGAACCCCTCACTGATATGCAACAGCACAAAAGTAGAGCACGGGCTACCTCCGCTTGAATACGCGACAATGGACACGTCATCATGTCAAACTCCTTCACACTCTCAGCCACAATCCGCAAAACAACTATCGCTATGGATCAGACACAAAACGTCGGTAGCGTGCAATACGCCTTCGGTCCCGATGGGACTCTGGTCACCGGTCCAGTTCTGATGGACGACCCAGCCACTGGAAAGATCATTTGCGCGGCCTGCCGGGTATCCAAGTCTGAACACAGCTTCCTGACTATGCCTCCGTATAACTTCAAAAGCCCGTTTTGTTTAGACTGCGAGAGGGTAGGTTCTGAGTTTCTGACGAGCTGGAGTAAATTATTGACTGTAAAAGCCTCGACCAGATCAACCACCGCCTTCTTCCTTGGGTAAGCGCGGCTTCGAAAGTGAGCCAGAGAGCAAAGAGCCCAGTCCAGATCCATTGAAGAAGGCCAAAGGCAAAGAGAAGGATGACCAGGTTGAATTGACAGGCTCTGAAACAAACTAGAGGTTGAGTCTCTGGGGCATATTGTCATGTTGGTAGAAGGTCTGCCGGATCCGATTCTTGAGTATGCCGCGGAAGACTTGTGGTGGAATGGCTTGACTCTGAACGTTCCCTCTGATGAACCGTCTCAATGAGAATGAGATTCATATTCAGTTAGTAGTAAACATGATATTTGTATTTTCATCGTTTTGCAACACACCCCCCTGTCATAAATAAGGTTCGGGCCGTCCCGGAAGTGTCATGTGTCCACTACTACTGTACAGACTGAGGTTTCACACCAGATTTGCAAGATCATACTAGGCAAGATGAAAATCACGCTCTGTCGGACTCAAGACCAATCTACGCTGCGGGATAAGTACGACTTCGTTTGTAGGTCTTGGTATGTAAATATAATTTAGAGAACAGCATAAAATGACTTATTGATTTCGCCGCCCTGGTTTTAGACGCAAGTTTCCTAAGACAATGATGCTGATTAGCTTGGAAACAACCCCCTCGTCTCATCCAATCATATATCTTGTCACTTAAGTCTCCTCTGAGTCGGCAGACTTGCTATTGCCAGTTCCCGCCCCAAGATCTTCGTCCCTCCAGCGCTGTATTTCGTCCACGGCACCTCGGGTGGCAGGGTCATTAGGGCCTATCTCCTTGGGCCGCAAGTCGACGCACTCTTGCATTAGCATCAGCGCATCATGGTGATGGCCTTGGCAACGCCGACTTATGGCAAGGTCTCACATACATGTCAGAGCGCTGCGATGGCTGACACCATACTTTGCTTTGAGCTTGTGTAATAGTTCCACCTGCAATATCTCCGCCTCCTCAAATCGACCCTGGAACATCCACACCCCCGCAAAGTTAGACATACTGCGAAGTATGTCAGGGTGGTTTTGGTCAGGGTGGTTTGGGAAACGGATTGCCTTTTGTCTCGTTAACACCTCCATACATAACGCCTCTGCCTCTTTCAGGTTGCCCTTCCTGAATAAGATTGATGCAAGAATACTGGCATTGTGCAGGATCCTTGGATGATTGATGCCTAGCATTTCTCCGTGCTCGTCTAGCACCTTTCTCACCATAGTCTCCGCCTCCACCAAGCGTCCTTGGTCAACTAAGATGGAAGCAAGTCTGCCGGCATTGCGCAATGTTGTCTCATGGTTAGCCCCAAGGACCACTCTGTTGTGCTCTAAAATTACGCGGGACAATGTCTCTGCATAGTTCAAATGTCCTTGGAACTTCAATACCTCAGCATAGTCGCTCATCCAATCCAGTGTCCTCGGGTGGTCAAATCCAATCTCATTACCGGAAAATTCCACAACTTCTGCATATAGTTGTCCGGCTTCATCCCATCGCTCTTGCATCATAAGAGACGAAGCTAAATATCCCTTACTCCATACTGTGAAGCGATGGTTCTGTCCCAAAGCTCTAGAACATTCTTGGACCGCAAGCTTCGTCAAGGATTCTGATAGCCGATACTCACCATTCAGCAGTAGAAAATATGAACAATGATTCATAAGACGAGCCCACACGTGCATCATGAGGTAGTTCTGAGGCCTTATCTCAAGGTAGGGCCTGATATGACGAAGAAGCCTCATACAAACAGGCCGATTCGCCAATTCATCACCAAGAAAATAGTATGCCGCGAGCTTCATAAAGAGTTCGCACCATCTAGTAAGATTCTGGGAATTTTTGATCCATTGACGAGTGCAGACCTGGACTAGCGAATGCATCTCAAATAGCCCTCTTGTCGTGACATGCACAAGAGAGTACTCTCGAAGGACATCCAGATCGTCCTCAAAAGAGGGTCTATCCGATGTTTTATCCGTGTTGGGATGATTTGACCTATCTGTTGTGTGATCGTCATCATAGTCATGTAGCATGAAGTCAGGTATGTTTTGAGCTTGAAACTGACTCATCAGGGACAATAGATCAGCAGCGTTGGGGTGTTCTTCCTTAATCTTGTCGACCGTTATCTACCAAGTCACAATGACAGAGCTAGATACCCCATCGTTTCGATCGAGATCACCTTTATCACTGCGGAGAAGACTATCCCTCTTTCTCTCACTTTCATCAAATTCGTCGAGATAAGATTTTGCAGTGACTCGTGGACTGCGTCGGTTAATATACCCTGCAGCTTGTTTAATAGCAAGGGGAATAAAATCGAGGGCCCGGACGATAGCACGGGCTGAGAATTCGTCTGCTGTTCTTTCCAAAGTGCGCTGCAAGAGGCGGACGGCTTGTTCTTCTGCCATTACAGGCACTCGCATGATTGCCTTTGAACTGCCTACTAGCCTTTCAGCTATGTCAAGGCTCCGCGAGGTGACAAGGACTTTCCCTTTGTTCGATTTGGGTATGTAAGAAGCTATTCCATCGTTAAAATTGGGTGGATAGAACAGGTCAATATCGTCAGCATTGTCGATTATCAAGAGCCATGAAGGAATATCCTTTCTCTGCAGCCAGTCTCGCACTAGTTGAAGCACGTTGGTGTCTGGTTCGGGACGTCGAGGCAGTGACACAAGATCTGCAAGGGCACGGTAAGACTCTTCAAATGCTGTTTTGGAACCAGCATGTACCCAGAAGACACTTGTATCATCCTTGTCAGCATACACTTTATGGGCAAATTGGATGGCCAACTTCGATTTCCTGGCACCCTGTTAGATCTTGCCTGGAGATAGGCTGGAACTGGTTACCCAAAGCCCCCCATTCCGACTAAAGCCATTCTCTGGCTGGGCTGTGTGTACCGTTGGTCCATCCATGTTTCAATTGTCGGTCTGGGAACGAAATCTGGGTCGTTCGTGAACGGTACAGTGAGGTGGCGCTGGTGGTAGGACGAAGACTCATCAATAGGCTTGAGACTTATATCTTTGACCCTTTCTTGTATGTCAATGAGTATAACTCTATGGAATGTCAGTTTTGGCAACACAGAACGGCTGATTCACTCACGTCTGATCAACTTGAAGCCCCAACACGATAGCTTTCTCATGGCGCTCAAGACCAGCTAAGAGCTGATCGATTTCTTTTTTCTTAAACGGCCATTTAAGTGCTCGAAGGCCAAAGCGCCTCATACCTGTTCGTATGGGACTTGGGTTGAGCTTCCCTTCCATCACTTGAAGGTCAGTGATGCAGCTGCGAAACGAGACCATGAGCTCTTGAGACACCAATGCCACTGGGGAGTCCTCTACTACACGCTGCGTTGCTCTCAGAGCACCTGCCAAGTGTTGAACCTGGCTACTGAGACGCTCTATGTCATCCCTGGCGCCTGAAACTTCTCTGGAATATTGTAGACATAGTGTCACGACTTTAAGTGATAAATCAATGACAGCAATAATATTGGCCGCGACTCCAACCCCTTCCATGATGGTCGACATTCACGGTCAAAGAGAAGGAAAGACAAACAAGGATCAAGAACAAGATGACAGATTGGAGAAACCCCTCACTTTTCAGCTGCATTTATACTAGGGAGCTATGTCATTGTGATCAGGTGAGGCTGAGAGTTTACTAATTGTGGTTGGTTAATGAAGATGGCTATGCTAGTGAGAAACTCGGCTGTGTGATATAACAATATTTGGCCTCTCAGCCGTTAGGTGACAGATATAAAGAAACTAAAACTCTGCTCTGAAATAAGATAAACTACCATGATAATTTGTCCCTTCTACTAGATCAACTCTTGTCAACGTCGTCCGTTCTACAATTCGTCCCTCACATCATCCTCCACTTGATCCTCTTGACCATCAGACACTGCACCGAGTGGCTCACCATATGAATCTTTCGGATTATCCCCAACACAATGATGACACCAGAAAAGATTCTTTGGGTCATGTGCCTTCTTCACAGCTAGCAACTGCCCATACTTTTTCTCACCCCAATACCTCGTCGTCCAGTTATGCATTACATAAGAGCTCTCGGAGAAGTAGCTATTTGGTCCAAGCTGGTATATCGTGTCATCGGCCTGCTGCGTCGTTAATGTGCGCGCATTCCACAGCATAAGTGCGGAGCGAAAACCCGCCGAGATGGCTGTGTCTTTTGGCTGTACGCTTCCAAGATTGCCTGTCATTGAGGTATAGAGATAATGGAAACCGCAGCGATATCCTGCTGGATCCGGTGACGTCTTGTCAGGTGTTTTGAGTGTCTTGACGCAGATGTCCAGTACATCCATCATGGTCGAGGCGAATTTTGTCTCCATCATCTGTCGTGAGACAAGGACTGAATTCTGAGAACCAGTAGCTGAGTCAGAGGGCGGGCTTGAGGCTGGCAGCGGGTTCGTGGCGTTCAGTGAGAACTTGTTGGCGGGCATAGATAGAAGATACTTATAGGCTGAGTCATAGTTGTCCTCCTGTGCAGTATAATTCTGTAAGACGTCTTTGAGACCATCGCGGAACATCTTGTATTCCTTTTCTGTCTGACCACCAGCATAGAAGTACTCGAAGTTGAAATTCCAAGTGACTTTGCAGAGGTCGCCATTTGTATAGTTGCCAGTATTGATGAAAAAGGCGGGTTGTGTGCTGACCTTGTGGTTGAGCTTTAGCTGCCACGCAGTAAAACGATCCCACATATCGCGTAACCACTCGTACCCAAAGGCCTGTGAACCTGGACAGAAATTACCCTGCTGGGTGATATAGACACGGCTGAGGCCACCTTCGGGAACCTTGTGAGCGCGAAGCGTCATGGAGAGGATAACGCCCCAAACACCACCACCGCCACCGCGCATGGCCCAGAAGAGTTGCGGATTCTGATGGCGACTGGCGATCTTTTTGTGCACAACAGGATTGTCGTAGGCGTCGCTACCAACCTGTAGAACTTCAATTTCCAGCAGGTTGTCAACACCCAGACCCATAGATGGCGCAAACGGCCCATGTCCACCACCGAGATGGAAGCCTACCATGCCAACGGTTGAGCACCAGCCTGATGCGATGGCGCGATCATACTTGGCCGAGAAGTTATGCATCTCAGCGAAGATAGAGCCTGCGCCAAAGCGGAAAGCGCCAGCAGGAGCGATAGTAGGATCTTGATCCCAGGTCTCCATGAAGACCTTGTCTTTGAGCAAAATGGTGCGGATGAGTATGCCACCAGTTGGACAAGAGTTTCTGCTATTGTACTCGTGGCCTGTACCAGCAGTGGCAATGCATAGTCGGTGTTGCGCAGCGAACTTCAGGGCAGCAGCGACATGACGCTCGTTGAGCGGAAACACGACAATGAACGGGTTCCAATTACGGTACTCATTCTGATGAAGTGCTGCTTTACACATATCCGATGCGTCATTCCATGCAGTAAAGTCACCAGATGCACTGAAGCAAGGGCGCCGCATCTCGTTGATATCCTTGTAATAGTAGAGCGCTCTTAGTCCCTCGTCTCCAAGACCATAAAAGGACTGGTTCTTGATAGAGCCCAGTGGTACTGGCGCTGGCTGCGGCTGCGGGTAGCTGCTCCATTGAAGTCCCAGCCGTGGCACCGTAGGGTCTAGCGCCTGCTCAAGGTCGAAGATGGCTCTCTCAGTGGGCCAACAGCTAGGATCTTCAGGTGTGCACCAGTTATGACCATCCTTAACTGGTAGTGAGGGTATATTGTTAGCACGCTTTGTCTCTGTAGACTCATCCGGGTCGCAAGAGCCAGCACCACACATGTCATTCTCAGCATTACAAGAATAGCGGCAGGATGCACTGCATGGGTTGCATCGGCCCATGGCCCATTGCGTATGTTTTTCACTCTTCTTGTCCCCTGCCAGCTCATTTGGTGCGCCGCAATCTAGCGTTGCGTAAGAGTATACAGGTTGGTATTGGAACTTGAAGCGACAGTTCGTGATGGTACCACTGGCATCGGTTAGAATCACCCGGCTGTGATCTTCCTGAGCGTGAGAGACCGAGTAACGTTGAACAACACGATTGGGATAGTTCGGCCACTCGAGCGATGCCTGGCCATCAGCAGTAAAGTTCCATCGTGCTAATCCCTTCTCGTAGTCCTTGGATACCTGGAGCGAGCGCCATGAACCCAGCAGCTTCGGTGGTGATCCAGCGATGCCAGAGTAAGATTGGCTTATGTAGCTGCGTTTCCAGTTGGGCTCGGCCTTTTTCTTAGACTTGGACGACTGACTGCCATCCGCCGAGGTACCATCAGGGGAAAAGTAACAACCTGCTGCTGACGCCTTACAGCGGAACATGAGAAAGTTGCCACACCCAGGCGTATCCATAGCAGTGAAGAAACTTCCCGGCGCTGGTGCACCAGTGTGATTGCACGCCAGGAAGGCCGCTTCCAACCCTCCAATGTCCGGTAGCCGCTGGACCAGACACTCCTCAAGGTGGGAATCGTCTTTGCCACATCTCAATACCAGCTCTCCGGGCCCACGACGCTCATACTTGCATGTCTGGGGATAAGGACTGTCTGTAGTAACGGTCATGGTTTTGTCAGTGAAGGTCTGTGCAAACTCGAACTTGCCCGAACCCAACTGCTCAGCTCCAAATGAACGCCAAGTGCCTTTCCATGGTGAGATGTTATCACTGTCAACGAGTCCCGGCACAGCGAATTCCAGTACTTGGAAGCTCACATCTCCATCGATATCGTAACTGCCACTCTCCTTCGACGGTGCATTACTTAGGTCCAACTCGACGTTGCTATCCAACTGTGCGGGTGGGCATCTATCCCAATCATTTCCGCATGCGAAGCACGTGTCGATACAGTCACTCGACATACGCGGAACACTAGCCAGATCTGTTTTTTCCCAGCCCACTGTTGCGAAGTATGCGCATTGCACACAGCGGGTGGTAATAAGCGGATCCATTTCTTTCATCGGCGTCGGTGTCTTGAGTCTCTCTCGCAAGACTTTGTTCTCATTGAACTCATTGATCAAAACAAAGACTGTGCGGAAATATGCTTCTTGTGATAGCCTAAAGGCTTCACCGTCAGCACCAGGGATCACTGCGCAGGTACCATGCTTCATCCACTCAGATAGGATAAAGCACTGCATTGTGTTTTTGTACTCTGGGTCTGTTGGCCAGAAGTGTTGCAGTAAGTCGGCAAAAGTCTTGAGGATCGTCTCATCAAACTCCTCGCCATTGAGACATCCATAAGGCTGGTTCTTGCTCTCGTGGCCGCCAACTGATCCAGGCCACAATCCGTGTAAAGTGACACTGGCTGAGCCCTTGCTGAAGGTATTGTTCTGTAACGACAGTGTGTAGGCGTCAACGGGCAATAGTCCGGATGGAAAGTCCCAGGTGGTGCATAGAGGAAAGGGCGGAGGTTTCTGAATAAAACCTCCGTGCCCGTCGGGTTTTTTACAACCAAACTTCCACTTCAGGTTGCATGACTCGGGCTGGAAGTTGAGCTCGTTGATTCTTTGTACTTGGATTGGGTTGGAGGAGCAGGCGTCTGACTTGCCAGAGCACGAGGCACCCACTAGGCCGACCAGAGTCAGCACCAGCCTAAGTTGGGCATGCCAATTCATGTTTGCTTAGATGGCACAACAATACGTAGTGATATTTTGCTACAGTGTACCGTTGTCGTGTTTGAAGTATTAGTGTAGTGGCAGTGATAGAAGGTCGAGGATGGGTGGGCTGAGTCCGTATATGTATTCAGTGTACATACAATCTACTCGCTTTACATCTTGCCCAATGGTGGCACCTATAGGCTCAGCCGCAAAGAAGACTCTCAATAGTCTGTGCCGTCTTCTCCTGGGTGTGACATTCTGAGCATTGGCCCATTAGTAGCCGAAGGTGTCTTACAACATACCTGGGCGAGCTGGTGCTTAATGGTCTAGGGCGTAGACGAAAACTCAGTACTACGTACAGTATCAGTTCTTAGGTCACAGAAATAAATGGCTTGAGAGCCTCCTCCAAGACAGCATGAACTGACCGATGATCCTGTCTCTTAATTCTTCGCGGCCGACTTTTAACAAACCGAGGGAGCTGGTACTAGTGGCTCACTGATCGAAGGCTAAGTATTTTAGCTCGCCACAGTTGATATGTCTCCATAAGAAGAGCAATGTCTCAGTCGAACTTGCGATAGTATGTGCCGCTAACGATCTTGCGAAATTAGCGTATCCACCAAATTGGTGTATCTAGAAATTATACTGAGACGGTCTTTCCATCAGCCCAGGTTAGTTATACCTATCCTAGCCATGTTTCAATAGAGGGCCTCACGATAACGGTCTAGGCTCTAGGTATTCGTTCTTAGTTCAGTGCGGCTGAGAGCGTTAGATTCCTCGGATAAGACGGGACATCCCGAAAGATGCGAAGTTGCGGGGTACTCTCGAACTATTCACTTAGCCAAAACCCTCATCCTTCGTTCAGCTTGCCGTGATTGGTCGATCAAGTTATGACTACATCTTTACTTTCCAATTCAGTAGGCAGCCTTCTCGACTATCTGGTCTAAGACCTTCTCGGTCAGCATTCCCATCTCACACTCCAGCTCGGCATGCATATCCGAACTACAACGAAACCAGTGACCAGGTGACCAGAAACCCCCATTACTTACTGTGCGAGAACCAAGGACGTAATTTAAAAGCTGGTTCTAGTTTGTAGATACCAGCGGCATTTGTTTGTTAGGTATCCTGTCTACATTTCCACGAGCTGAGGGAACATAAAAGATTGACGACGTCTATACATATATACTTGACTGGAAAGTGTATTGGTCCGTCTGTAGCGAAGTCGAAGTCTCATGCGTGACTTTCCAGAGGTTGTCTATCGCCAACTCTCAATTGCAAATATTGTATCTAAGAGTGTTCCTAAATCATTGTATTGATAGCAATATCTTATTCCTTAGCCTTCTTCCCTGTAAAGTCATAGTCTATCCACGTTCCAAGCATTGATCGAACACGCTCATACAGCTTAGAACGACTCTCGACCGCCTGCGAATCCAGCTCAGTATAGTCCTGTAAACTCTCAGATTCCTTCGCGGGTTTGAGAATCGTCTTGGCAGCTGCTACATTCTGCTCCAGATCGGACAAAGTGCTGATCCCTGTTATCGTGGACACCTCGAACGAAGTACTGCAATTCTGCTTGGCCTTGATTATAGCATATTGCATCGCGAGGAATGACAGAGTTTCTCCATTCCCATGCTCATCTACCCACTGCGCTGCTTCAGCTGCAGCAGCCCTCAAGCCTTGGGGAGCAGGATGCCAGTCGCCAGTTAAGCCCACGGGTATGCCGCCAGTTCGAAGTAGTCCCACTGCCAGGGGGCTTGAGCAAAAGACTGATTTGACACCAGCGTCGCGGAACAGAGCAAAACCTCGAGTTTCTGCTTGTGTATTTTGGAGAGTGAGCTGAGCCCACGTCTGAACAACATCAACAGGTCGTCCGTAACGCTGTTGTGCAAGCGTGGCCACTTCTGCTAGAACATCAATGTCGTAGCCCGAAATTCCGACGCGCAAAATGATACCTGCGCGCTGGAAATCCAGGAGTACACCAACAGCAGTCACTGCCTCGTCTATAGAGACATATTCGACATCGTGACAAAAGACAACATCGAGATACGAAGTTTGGAAACGCTCGATCGATCGCGCCACAGATTTTTGGACCCAATCTGGTGAGTAATTGAACTCGTTTTCCTTGATGCGACCAACTTTGGTCATGATTTCATAGTCGCTTCGCTGATACTTAGAAGTGATGCGGGGGTCAGATAGGGCGGCTCCCATGAGTTGCTCCGAGGGCTCATAGTATGGAGAAGTATCGATGGTGCGCACGCCGAGTTCGAAGGCGCGCAGAAGGATGTCCACAATGGGAAGAGATTCGGGGTTCTGGTTGAGCTGGTAACTGAAGCCGGCACCGCCCATTACCAACGGAGATGGTTGAGTCGGTGTCATGATGCTGTCCAGAACTCTGTACAAGGGACAATATGGGAGGTGATGATTACAGTGTGAGATAGATTGACCCTTCGTCGACTTGAGAATGGTATAAAGAGTATGTCTGTGTAATTCATATAAAGGCTCAAATTGAAGCCCAAGATGTACCGCAAGGTTTAAGACGGCGTTCGGATAAATGTTTCTGCTAGTTCTACACTTGCCCAACTCGGTAGCGGAAAGGCAGGCTACCCTAAACGCTAAAATACCAGGAATAAATATCCCAAGAGTTTCCGTCTGATACTATGAACTAGGTGGATAATTTCGTTATAAGATATTCTCTTTTGATATCCTGAAATTAATTATATTTCTTAGAACATTGATTCCTCGACAGCTGCAATTGTAGAACAATATCTCAGTAGGGTCCTGTTGAATGTACGTTCTGTTCCGATAATGATTGAAACCGTACGCCCTGTAGGCATGCTTGTCACTACTCATAGAAAGAACCAGTAGATGTTGTTATAAGAAGATATCACGATTTATCAATTAGAAGATAATTCTTGATCCTAGTTCAATTTAGCTTTGTGTTGTTCGGTCGTCGGGTTGGATTCCATGGAAGATCAGGGTTCGCCGGTAGAACAAAGCTTTTCAGACAAGTCAGCCTCGATATCTCTCAAGCACAGTAGTACACATACCTGTTCTGTCTATTCGCTAAGCCTTCATACATAAGATACCATGCTGTGAACGAAACCAGCAAGCCAGTAGCGCCACCGCACTTGAGGAGCACGTTGTTAGGAGCGCCCAAGTCATCGGTGTAGAGATTAGCCAATCCCAGTAACAACCAGGTGCAGTTGACAAGGAGAGAAAGTGTCAGAGAGAAGACATTCGATTTCATGGAGCAAAAGGTTACGGCCACTGAGAAGATGAAGAATCCCTAAGGAATGTGAGTCTAGTGGAACTCGAGAGTAGTCGGTGGGTAGACCTACCATGAGAAATAGGCCGTTGGCGTGGTTGTAGTCGGCATCGCTGGGGTACGCATCCCTCACATTGAAGCCAGGAATGAGGCTGATGGCGAAGGAGATCCAGAAACAGCCATATGAACAAGCAATAGTCGCACTGACTGTGTTGCCATTGGCGATGTCCCTGCGTCTCGATTAGACTTCATTCATCAACATCTCTGGTATCAAGTGGAAGGTAACTCACCACATGCCAGAGAGTATTTGAGCAAGACCTCCGTAGACCAGAGCTGGTCCAATGACAATGTTGGGGATAGTTACGCCGCGAACATTGAGATTGACCAAGGCTGTTAGAAAAGTCGCAAAAGCGAATCCAGACAGACCAAGGGGACCAGCATCTCCAAATCTCTGGCGAAACTGCATGTCAGCTTGTCGAGCTGCATCTTGCTTGGACGTGTCTGAACAATCATCTTGCCCAGTCCAGAATCTCGCCTCTTTATCCCCAATGTTCTGGTCGTCTTGAGCTCGTACCGGTGACATTTTCAGCCAATTCTTTCCAAACAACAAGTCGAATATTCCTTGGCAGCACAAGGACCAAGAGAATGCAGCAATACGAGGAGAGAAAATAATCAAAGTAGAAAGAAAGGAGACTTCCGAGAAGCTTGTTTCTCTTTTTAGTGGATTCTGTGGATCTCATGAGTAACAGAAATTTACATCCGATCTAGTCATCGGTCTCTAGACCAAGAAAAGACATGGCCGATGCTCGTAAGTATTCCAATGAGCTCACTATTTGTTTTCTGGGCATGCTCGATTCCCGAGTGGAACAGATGCAATACAAAAAATGAAAAAACATACAACAGCGGGGANNCTACCTTTGGTCGTATGTACTGGAATTAGTGACAACATAACCTATAACCTCTATTGTTTTAGCGCCGCGGCCGCCGCATGGTCATAACGCGTTCAAGTTTGATCTCACCCTATACTGCTACATATACTGCAAGCACGTTCATTTCGAGACCAGGCAAGCCAGCTGTTTGTATGTGAATAACAAAACTATCTATTTAATGTTTGATCACTTTGCTGAACCGCCTACGACAGGTTTTTTCTATTGGGTCCCATCAACTCGTTATTCGGCTGATGTTGAACGTCGCAGCGAGATAACAAAATCATCGTCAAGGGTGGTTTGACTCCAAACAGCTCGAGTATCCATGGTTTCCATTGTTATGATACCTGGATGATGATCTTTCATATCCTGGCTTCTCTATATTTCGAGTTCAACGCGTGGGTCAAAGGGCCATTGAAATATTCCACGCAGAGCGATGTTGATCAATTCTAGGCTGCTAGATTTTCGCTTCGCCGGCCTCGACGTAGCAGCTATTAAGATGCAGGCTGCTGTATAATGGCAAATTGTAATCCCAGCTCTAAAGATGCCATCAAGCAAGATCAATTGTGCCTGCTGTCCAACATATCATTCCACATTGTGGGCTCTCCACTCTGTGTAGGCGATCGTCCGTACAATGGCGATATTAATGGTGCATTGATTGCGTCTTGAGATTCGTAAGTGATGGTAAACATTATGTTCGATAGATAGACCATTGGCTTGGTAATCCAAGAGGATTGCGTGAACACTTATGAATTCCGATGTCATGGATGATTCTGTCATTCACACCAACAGTCTCACGATACCATTTCCCTCCAATAGAAATACTTGAATACCTAGCGTTTAGCGTCGTCGTCGAGTATTAATCAGCCTGGACGGAGTACTACCTCAATTCGGATCGTACGTGCCGCGTTGCACTAACATGGTGCATAATAAAAGCCTTAAAATGTGAACGCTGATTGACGCTAATACTGATTCAATTGGCTAGCGGATGAATGATCTTAGTGATTACTGTTGTTGCGACACTCGGTGACTCAATTATGCTCTTTATTCCCAAGCCTTGCAGTCGGGCCAGAGTAAGCCGACGAACATTGTTACGCATAATTCATGAGTCACTCGCTTTGACGTACTCAATCAACACGACTCATTGAGAAAAATACAGATGCCTAGTCAGGCAGAAAATGTATAACATCAAGGTCAAGTAACACAAAAATGTCAAGTCACTTCACTTCAGTATCGTATTGTCAATATGGAGCCTCCTTACACTCAAAGAACCGGGGTCCCTCTCCAGACACGCCCGGCCCTTAGCCCATTCAATCCTTCAGCCCTACAGTCCCTCAATTCCATCTTGCCCCCCAAGAAGAATAGCTTGACCATTCATATCCAAGACCATTATGCATCAAAACGTTATCGCCCTGGCTCCATAGTTATGGGCACTGTTATCATCAAGCCTAAGAAGCAGACTCTTTTCACCAAAATTTCCATCAAATTTGTCTGCGACTCCAGTGTCGAGCGCCCTAACGCCAGTCTAACATTTGAGACATGGCATCGATTACTTGATCTGGAAATGCCAATTGACCAGGCGACGTTACCAGCAAATAAAATCCTTCTGCCAAATGAGACTTACACTATTCCGTTTTACTTTGTCCTTCCCAATGGCCTCGGTACAGAGGCCTGCTCACATAATGTCATATGGCAAGAAACACGCCAAATGCACTCACATCTTCCACCCAGTGTCACGGGCTGGGAGAACGATGCGATGATCCCCAGGGGCGTCCGCATTGACTACGGTATCATTGCTCAAGTTTGGGACTCGGCCAGCCCAGAGTATGCCAAGATGGAAGCCAAAGAGACCGTTCAGTTCTTGCCAGGTCATGTCCAGCACCCCTATCTGAAGATCCCTACAGCGAATCGGCATTTCAAGTTTGGATCATCTAAACAGCTCAAATCCAGTGTCTTTAGTCGCGCCTGGGGTGAAATCACATTACACGCCGACCAACCCACTGCCATCGTTGTCGACTCTAGCGGAAAGCATTTTCATCCTACCACGGTTACGACATTTCTCAGATTAAAGTTGTGCGATCGCAAGACTAGCTTGCCGCAAACATGTAGCATCTCTGCCAAGATTGAGTCAGAAACATGGTCTCAGGATGAACCCATGCAACAACCGCCTCACATCGTCCACGCAAGAGACTGCTACAACAGCTCCGAGACTTTGTTAAAGAAGACAGATTTTGGACTGAACTGGGAAAAGAATTCGCCGAAGCAAACCGACAATGTTGTCACTGAGACCGCCGAGACATTCAGCAGCAATATCGATATACCCATTACGAATTTTACGAGCGATAAGAAAATGTTTTTGCCTACTTTTTATTCTTGCTTGATTGCGAGGACATACCAATTACATCTGACTGTCAATGTTGCATCGACAACTCTAAAGTTGATACTTCCAGTACAGATCACAATGGAGGAGCAGAAAGGAGATGTGCAGCCCGACGCGGAGGATATTGGGCTCCCGGAGAGTAGTGAGAGATATTCCAGTTCGTTACCGTCATATATTGAGTCGGAAAGGAGGCATTCACAGCCTGAGCAGTAATTTATTAGAATTAATGATAAGATTGAACTTCGTCATCAAAACAGCTCTATTAAAGTCACGTCAGAAACGCCATACTTTGAAGACCAATACAGCTGTTTTCCCGCAATTGAGTATGTTATCCATTGAATAGTTGACCACTGCTCATATCCTCGGCTGCAGCGATAACCTGTCCCGAAAGGGTTAGATGTGGCGATGCAGTATGGTCTCATCGCACGCGTGGTCAGTCACAGCCACAAACACAAGAGGTTGATCAAGCATCAACATTGACAAGGCGTTATGTATCATTGCCTTATTTAGGATGATTTTCATTGAGACCGACTGCTATTATTATTCGAGGAATATACGTGAATGAAACAATAAGTCTATCAATTGCCATTATCCATGATTAGGACGTCAGTCATGGCTCAATCTGGTGATCGCCGAGCTTTATTTCTTGCTTAGCTATATGCACAGTGGTCAAATTGGGCACTGATTGGTGCTCGATAGTCCACTGGGGAATAGTTGCAACAGTAATTTGGGGGCCAAAGAAAACATGATATCATCTTGCTCGGACTGTTTATCTTCTCTCCATTCTGATTGAATTGGTTCCCTCTTTATTCAATACTTTCACATTGATCTATAATTGAACAACCATCTACAGGCCTAGAACACAAACAAGCTTAGGTCCTAGAATAGACAGGCGGACATATCTTGAACAATACAAGGTAATTGCCATCAGCTGCAGCACCTACATCGAAACAATGAAAGCCCAACGGCGCAATTACAACGGAGATACAAAGGTAGCTACTGTTTCTATCGTATCAGCCCAGGGCTCACTCTTACAGGAATGCGTTCTGGACGACACGGGGGATTGGTCCTCCACAAGCCGTACCCCGACTCATGCCAAACGAGGAGTGAACGACGGAGTGACTATGACACTCCCGACAATGTTCCGAGAAAGTAACGGCGAATATAGGGCTATTTTTCCTAGTTCTGATTCTGGTGGAATGTCGGTTGGTGAACAGGCTGGTATTGGTTTTGGAGTGGGTAGTGTTTTTCTTGGGATCTGTGTTGCAATATTTCTACTCATACGAAGAGAAAGAAGACGAGGGTCTATTGAAGGGCCTGCTCAGAATGCGGATACATACGACAAACCTCAGCTGGACTCGCGCGAGGTAAATTCAGTGGGTGGGTCAACACAAACTCCGGGCACGGCTCATCCCCAGTTCGCGGTTAGTAACCCTGGTGAGCTTCATGGAACAACAGCCAGACAAGAGTTCGATGGTACTCCAGCTAGATACGAGTTGCCGCCTTAAATTGGTTGGTTCTAATTGCTAAAGAATATGGGGTTCTATCCATTGAAAGACGTATGAGGCACCTCCTAGACTAATCGAACTACTATTGCCTTACTCTTGAGGCGGGCCAGATGGCGCAGTCTTCTTCAAAGTAAGAGGTACTCTTCCACTTGAATCTCCAGTGATTGTAGCATTCCAGCCAACAGTGTACACACCCTGAATATCGGATTCTTCTCCGTACCAGAGAGATAACATTTCTCCGCTCTCTTCCATCATGACAAAAGAGCCATAGAGCATAAAGCTTGAAACATAATCGTTAGCATCGGCTGTGTCATTGATCATCCTCACGGCATGGGAAGACGACGAAGGCCCAGGCACTACGATTGTCTTGTTGGACCATGTTGGATGCTGATTCAGCGCGTAACCAGTGGTGTTGGGAGACCCTTTCAACTCTCCGTCTTCAAGGGTGACTAAATTTTATGTTAGCTATTAAGAAGAATGCTTTATTTCGAGATGCTGTGACTTACATTGGACTGGCGCTGCCTGCGAACTGTTGAGGCGGCTGAAGTTGCCAGCGAATATTCCATCTGTCAAGCATCAGCAAGTGTCTTTATCACCAGTTCCTAATCACCATACCTCCTGAAGAGAACAGTGGAAGGCCGCCGAAGCCTGGACCATAAGCATAGATGGAAAAGGGCCCCTCGTTCGAAGCTGCGGCTACATGGGAAGCCAAAGCTGGCAGCACAACTTTGACGATGTCTGAGGAGCGCATCGTTGTGGAGTTGCTTGGAAAGATTCGGAGTGTGGGTGCTAAGTTGACCTGCCGGTGAGATCAGCAGGAGGATATGACAACTGATATAGCAAGTCTTTGGAACTACTTGAAATATACTCCACTACTATTCAAGTGCCGCGCCCTCTTTTGTTTCAAGGTCCGTGTCCACTTACGCGGTCCGTCCCCACAACCCTTCCCGCATCTCGAGAACAAACATGTAGATAAGAACGGAATGTGGGTATCTAAGGGATCGATTCCCTTGTCAACACCCGGAAAGTGTATCCTAAGCTTATTTTTGTTTGTTTCGAACGGCCCGATTTTTGTTTCGGGAGTGGCGCATGGTCCAAGCTGACGACAACTGATTTAAAGAGAAGGCTTACTAGCGTTTTCCATAGTATAATGTCAGATTTTGATTCTCCGCTACACCAATAAAAGATACAGAAATCATAAGAAGCGTCCGGGGGACATTACGAATATCATTTACTTGTACGGAATCACCGAACCTCCTCGTGGGTCAACCTGCAGAGGTCATATAGCGAAGATGGGTGTATTTAAGACCAGTAAAGGACTTGCTATAAGATTCAAAATACGAATCATCTTCTTCTACTTCCATCTCCTTCTCTCATCCATTGAACCAGTCATACTTGTAACCGGCCATGAAGTTTTGGCCTCTTCTTTTGGCTGGCTCTCTCGGTCTTCCGAGAGTAGCTTCTTCTCCTCCTCCTTCTACTTTTGACCGTCGCGCAGTTTGCGATGGAAACACTGCCTCTACCAGATCAACATGGTGCGATTACTCTATCGACACTGATTATTCCATCGAACCAGTCGACACAGGTGTTACCCGTGAGTATTGGCTAGAGCTGACTGACGTTACTGTGGCTCCGGATGGCTACTCGCGATCAGCTATGGCTGTCAACGGAACGATCCCTGGTCCAACCCTGTTTGCTGACTGGGGTGATACTGTTGTGGTTCATGTGACAAACTCTTTGAGTACGTCGCTGAATGGCACCAGCATGCATTGGCACGGCATCCGCCAGAACTATACCAATCAGTACGATGGTGTTTCTTCTATAACCCAGTGCCCTTTGGCAGTTGGTGAGACGGTCACCTATACCTGGAAGGCTACCCAGTATGGTTCAACATGGTACCATTCTCATTGGGCTCTGCAAGCCTGGCAGGGAATTTTTGGTGGTATCATCATCAATGGTCCTGCTACTGCCGATTACGACGAGGATCTCGGTATGGTCTTTCTGAACGATTGGGATCATCAGACTGTGGATGAGCTCTACTATTCAGCGGAAACAGAAGGGCCTCCTACGTTGGATAATGGACTTATTAATGGCACCAATGTATATGGTGACGATGATGATTCTTCCCAGACTGGTACTCGCTTCAATGTATCTTTCGTGTCTGGTACATCGTACCGTATGCGACTGGTCAATGCTGCAGTGGACACGCACTGGAAGTTCTCCATCGACAACCATACTCTGACGGTCATTGCATCAGATCTCGTTCCAATTGAACCTTATGAAACAACAGTACTCGATATCGCCATGGGTAAGTGCATCACTCTCTTATACAGACTCGCGAAATCCGAAAAAAGCCTGTGGATACCTTCCATAAGATTCTAAGGATCTAAGATCATAAGACTCAAGGTTTTAGGATCTTACGAAAGGTGTCAACAAGTCACATCGGATTTTGCCAGTTTTAACGGTATCTTGTACAAAGGTTCAACCTCGCTAATCACGTATGTAGGCCAAAGATATGATATTATAGTCACCGCAGATCAAAGTGACGTTGCCGATGATTTCTGGATGCGTGCGATACCTCAATCCGCTTGTTCTGACAACGACTCGACCAACAACATCAAGGGTATCGTCTATTATGGAGATAGCCCCGGCACGCCATCTACCACTGCGTACGAGTACACCGATGGCTGTGATGACGAAACAGATAATTTGGTACCCTACATCTCCAAGACTGTTGATGACGCCAACTGGAGCGACCTCGAGACTGCTACAGTGGGGAAGAATACAGCAGGTCTATTCAAATGGAAGCTCAACAGCACCAGCATGCTTGTAGATTGGGCAAATCCCACTCTGGCTCAAGTACTCAACGGCACGACTGAGTACGAGACAGATGATGGAGTAATTGAGTTGAGCGAAGCCAGTCAATGGGTCTACTTTGTGGTTGAGACTACCCTCGCTGTTCCACATCCCATTCACCTTCACGGTCACGACTTTTTTATTCTGGCGCAGGGTAGTGGAACGTATTCTTCCTCTATTACCTTGAACACGAGTAACCCACCTCGACGTGATACAGCAATGCTGCCCGGAAACGGGTATCTTGTAATGGCCTGGGAAACAGACAATCCTGGTACATGGCTATGTCATTGTCATATAGGCTGGCACACTTCCGAAGGTTTTGCTGTTCAGTTTATCGAGCGTGCGAGCGAAATCCCGGATATCTCCACCTCAAGCTATGTTTCGGATGTGTGCGATGGCTGGAGCTCTTTCCAGAGTGAGACCTCGATCGAACAAGACGATTCTGGCGTTTAGACATGACCTTTTGTGGGCAAGTGATGTATTAAGATTATAACGTGTTGGATCTAGATAAATATACACACCTTTTCTGTCCGTAGTTTTTCTCCTCCAATCAATCATGCAAGTCACATCGAGCTACACTTCATACCATTATCTGATGCCACCAAGGCAAAGATTAATTGGTCATGCCATCTGGAATCGCTTCGGAACTCCATCCTCATCCCGCTTATACTAACCACAATCCGAGACGAGCCGATGCTATTACACATAGTCGTAATGGGGTACTCTAGTCTAAGGCTGAGCGTGTCCTACTACCTGTACCAGGTGACAATATTATGGGTCTAGTCTTGCAAAACCTTTCCTTCTTCCACTAGACAGAACTGTTGCCCGCCTTTTCGTTGCAACAAAATCACTTTTTTCACCCCTTCAGATCCAAAAAGACATCAAGATAACTTCTCAAACCAGACAAATCGACACTACATCGTGAGATGACATTGGAACATCATTCATCAGCTATCTGGCAACATATCCAGAATTGCGTCAAGACCTGTCTTCTCTCCTATTTTTCTTCTTCTTCTTTGACGATGAGTCGCCTCTCAGTTTCTTTTTTTTCTTTTTCTTTCCTTGTTCTTTGGCCAGAGATCGTCGAATTTGTCCACCTTTTTTGTCTATTTGTGAAAACTTCGCCATCATGTCAGATTCAATTAGATGGGACGGTATCATAATCCGCGAGATGACGATGTTGTCCCGATGCAATACCAGATGGCATGGAGTGATCTGCTCTTGGCAAGTTGTGTGGCTGCCATGGCTAAGTCTCGCGTTACTGTCGATGGTATGGACAATGCGAATGTATTTGGCGAATCAATATCGTCAACCAGTAGACCCAGCGACTGATTGGATAGCTGGCGACTCATAAGCGTGGATCTACTCTCAAATTGGCTGCATTTTCCATTGGTCTCAATCTATTGTTTGAGATAAGGCGTTCGTTAGTACGTTGATGGTGGCTTGTACTAGATTCCGCCCCCCGTGTTGAGACGGACGCGAACAAGTTTGCAGAACCTCCCGCCCCTGCTGTCAGAATGGTGGCTGAAGCCTCAATTTCCCATGCAATTTATAAGTAATGCAAAAGCCCACTTCCCATAAGCACACAAAGTTTCCGCGCCCATGTTTTGTGCACCATACTTGCGACGGCTGTTTTTGCATAAGTCTCGCCAGGCCTTGATAAGTAATAGCTACAATGGAAGTCGCCGCCAGTCTGATAGCGATCGTCGACCTCTCCGTCTCAGTCTCATCTGCATGTATCAAATACATCAGAGGGGTAGCCAACGCAGCGAACGAGGCTACTGCACTACACGAAGAACTTAGCTCTCTCCTACGCATCGTCTCTCGCCTTCAGCTTCCCTCTGTAACATCAAGCCTGAAGATAGAGCTAGGGCCAGATATACAACTCTGCCATAATGATCTTTTGGCGCTACAAGAAAAGCTACAGCCGGCAGAGGGGCTTCGAAAGATCCACCAGCGTCTTGTCTGGCCATTTAAGAAGGATGGCGAATTTAAGAATGCGTCGATGGGAATTCAGAGACATTTGAACATTTTCGAAAAGGCAGTCGCTATCAGCACGTTCGAGATGACAGCAGACATTAGAGAACAGCTCCTTGAACTACGCATCGCACGCGAGTCTGACCGTATCCTTCTAAAGGATAATTTCGAAATGATAGATTCTCAACTATCCGATATCAAGAAAAGCATGAGCGAAGACCAAAAGAAGGAGCTTATACAGTGGCTAAACGCTGTTGACTGCGAGTCCAACTACCGAGATAATGTTGCCCTGGCAGCTCCAAATACGGGATCTTGGTTCTTCGAGGAAACAGGAGTGTTTGCGCAGTGGCTGGGATGCGGTCCAGACTCGCCCAGGAATATCTTGGTTCAAGGTGAAGGTGAGTTCTGATTTATGTCTATAAGTACACTACAGATAATATTCACTAACGATCCATGAGCATAGCCGGAGCAGGGAAAACAGTACTCATGTAGGTCTCCCCTCAATGTGGTCTCAAAACTGTGGCTAACTAACCATTAATAGGTCAACTGCTGTACAGGCTGCTCTGTTAGTGGAACATCCACTGTCGTCCAACATATTCGTCGGATACTACTACTTCGACTTCAGAAGCTCTCTCAAATCGCTGCCAAGATCTATGCTCTTGTCCTTTTTATATCAGGTAATCACAGATATGCCGACATTCTTAGAAGAAGTCGAGAAGTTGAGAAGCAAGCACCAAGCTGTTGATCTGGTGCCTGTCCCGGAATTAATGAGTACTCTGAAGCGGGTATTTTCCACCTTCGATGCGGTGTTTCTGTTGGTTGATGCCCTTGATGAATGTGAGAAAGTTGACGAGTTATTGCGTCTTCTCCAAGATTTGACACACAACGTGGAATCCTTGACAGATGTACGATTCATGTGTTTCAGCCGTGATGAGAGTGGTATCAAACAGTCTCTTGAGCCCTGCGGCTTCACTGTACAACCACTGGAGTGCGCCGCAGTGGTCCAGGATATCGAAGCCTATGTGGCGGAAACGATAAGGAATGATACAAACGGCAAGTTCAGAGTCTTTCGTGCCTCTTCAGAAGGACTTCGAGGTGATGTGATAACATCATTGGTGGAAAGGTCTGAAGGACTGTACGTGTCACCTTGCAACGCTCAGTAAGACATGGTCATTGATAGCTTTGAGAACAGGTTCCGGTGGGTGCAGTGTCAACTTGACGAGATATCGCGTTGTCGAACAGCAAGGGAGATACGGGAGACCATCAACAACTTTCCATTGACGCTTAGCGAGACATACGAGCGGATATTTGTGAAAATGTCTAGATCCGATCTTTGCAAAGCCCGACGAATACTATCTTGGCTGATTGGGACGAACGGAGAGATGACCGCTAACATGCTCATTGAAGCATTGACCATCGATGAGGACAAGTTGGAGGTTGATGAAGAGGGTCGGCTGCAAGATACTGTAAGTCTCACCTGATTTGGTCATAACGTGGACAACGATGGATGACTGGTTGACCAGGATGAAATTCGCGACATTTGCAGAAGTCTCGTTCGAGAAACCGATCACCGTCACCCATACCTGGGACACAATCGTAAGGTCATAACTCTTGCTCATTTCAGCGTTGAGCAGTATCTTCTTTCGCCACAAGCTGGCAAGTTCAGAATCGATTTGAGAGACGTTCACCTTCAGCTTGCCCGTGCTTGTTTGGCATACAGTACCTGGCCTATCTGGAAATCAGTCACGGAGTCGAACTCTGAGGACGACATTGTAGATGAAAAGGACAGAGATGTGGTGCAATTCTTGGCTTATACTTGCGGAGACATCTTTTCTCATCTCCAATATCAGAATGTTGAGTACGATCTCGTGCATGATATCATCGCACTACTCCAGCAGCAACTCAGGATGAAGAACCTTTGTCTAAATTGCGCCCTAGTCGATTCCTGGGGGAACGCACATTCACTGATAGACAACATTTTATACATCGATGCCACAGGCGGGCCCTGGGGCATGTCAATGACACGGCTTCTGGACGCCCCATTACAGATCGGACACAGCTCAAGCTTCCTATCGAAATCTCTTGTGGCAGGACTGTATCCTACTTGCATTTCTTTGATACAAAACAGAATCGACTTGAGCGGGTACGATGACTACCACCAGACTTCTTTAGCGTTCATCGTTGCTACAGGCAGACTCGATCTTGTACGAAGCTTTACTCGTCAAAACATGGAGAACTATCAGAGGGTTGCATTGAGCAGTACGCCAAAGGAAGGAAGCATGCTCGAGTCAATCCTGATAAGCATTGTCAACGGGCTTTTCACAGCCATCGCGGCCAAATGGGTCAACGGATGTCGCGAGCTATTTACAACAGCTCTTGAATACTTAGTTCTGTTTCCCAACCGCAGGTACAGCACCAAAGTTTATCTCATGATGCTACGACTCTGCTCTATACTCAGCGCTGCAGAGGGACCAAGAGAATTCCTGGAGTTTCTTCTCTCGCATGCGTCCAGCAGTGAACAGATGGACGCTAATGCATTAAAACAGCTTGAAGAAGAGATTTTGTATGTCTCTATCCTCCAAGGTGGCGCACAATACGTCCAAAAGATGCTTGCCTCTGGAGTTTCTCCAACTGCCCGAATCAATCGATCCTCCAATCTGAGACTTTTGCACCAGCGACATGCAGATAAAGTAACTTTTCAGGATATCAATACATACTGGTTGTGTTATATCGACCTCGAGGTGCTCCTAAATAGGATCGACACCCATTGGAGAGATTGGGAGTACGCGGAAGAGGAGCCTAAGATCATAGCCACTGCTGCGATGCACAATGCTGGTATAAGTCGACTTATCATTCAAGGAGGGCATGAAGAAATCCTAGAAGATCAAGATACTCTTGTATCCGCCATCAGGTCGTGGCTTTCCATGGATGAGAATCGTGGACAGGTGGAGGATCTCAAAATCCTACGACCTCTTCTATATGACTACCTGCAGCGACCGGAGAACAAAGGAAAGCTCAACTTTGCGTTGAATATCTGGGCAGGCAGCAAAGATGGCACAGAAGTGATAGAGCAACTCATTGCGAGGGGCGCAGACCCAAACAGCTCGATTGTGAACCAGGATTGCCACGACTTCAGTACACCTCTTCTGACAGCTTGTCGAGGTCAAGGCTTCGCAAACGTAGAGGTTTTGTTGGACGCAGGGGCTGATTCGAACCTTGAAACAGCGTCTGGTATGCTTCCTTCGGTGGCATTGTTTGAAAGCTCATGGTGCCCCGTACCAGATCGAGAGCGGATCTTTGATATGCTCAAGCAACACACACCAGCTTTGAGAACAAGTATCACCAGGTCACTATCACCGCCACCTATTTTTAGCAAATATGGCTATGGGTCTCGATGCGGATCTGTACTTACTGCAATCATCACAAGCCCCATGAGGTACAATATCCCGGTCGAGTTCCTGAAGTCTCGCAGACTCTTGGACGACCTTGATAGATACCTACCAGGGGATGAATATGGAACTCCGTTGATCGCTGCTGCTGCAACAGGCAATAAAGAATTTGTTGATCTTCTCATTGAGCACGGTGCAACCATTGATGCCCCGGGACATCCTGATACTGAGTGGTCTCATCCAGCACTTGCCGCCATTCTTTCTGATCACTGGAATTTGGCACTGGAATTATTAAAGGGGTTCGACGCATCATCACATGGGACGTGTCAAGAGCAACGAAATTGGGCAATGGCACTTATGCTTGCTCTTCAATCAGATAATCAGGATGTTCCTTTAGCATTGATCGAGGGCGGAGTCGACGTCAATTTCATTATGGATCAGGGAGCTTCACCTTACCTTCTATACGATATTCGAGAATCCTTCCATACCGACATGGATGAAGTCAATTGGTCCGTCTCTGAAACAGGAACTCCAATGTATGCCGCATGTGCTGGCGGGAATCTGACCCTCATCGACAAGTTACAGAGCATTGGGGCAAGCCAAGACCTATCTCCAGGATCATCATATGGGGACGTTTTCACAGCAGTCTGTGTATCTGAGAAGGTTGAAGCAGTTGAGAGGTTCCTCAAGAAGGGGGTAAATGTTAACCATTGCAGCCTTGGCCGGGAGAAGTGGTGTCCCCTCGTCGCTGCTGTACAGGTTTCGTATAGCAGCGGCGCAGATGAGATCGTGTCGCTCCTGATCAAAGAAGGAGCCAAAGCTAACATCTCATATCCGTTCAAGAATGATGCCGCAGAACCGAGCAGTCTTGAATCCCTCCTTTTGAAACACGACAAGTCTCTACACTTCTCATTGCTATGGAAGAGGATGTGGGATGATTGCAAAATTACGGGACCATCCATACTAAACGCGAAACCATTCTCGGGAAACGTATTCATTGCTGCAGTTGAAGGGCGAGACGAGGACAGATTGGAAATGATAGCTGGGCAAGAAGGTGTGGATGTGAACCGTGAGGAGAGCTGTGGTATATATCCTACGGCAATGATGGCAACTCTTGATATGAAGAAAAGTTACAGAGTCTCTGACCCGCTACGCAAGCTTGGGGCGACAGAGATATCGGCCAGCCAAATCCTCAACTTCACCCACCCTTTTCGAGCTTTGACAAGCGACCTAATAAAAGAAAATGCTGCCTTGACCATTCCTGGTAGCTTTTGGGGAAACATGATCACACTCTGTGTGAACGTGCCGATGGCCATTCCCTTTCTCCTCCAACAAGGAGTTGACCCAACTGAGTTTGTTCCAGGAAGCTTTTACGGATCTGCACTCATCGCAGCGTCAGCATTGCTGTCCGTAGATACTATTCTGCACTTTCTCGATCACGGATGTAATTTCAACACCACGGTATCGGGCAGCCCTTTCGGAACACCACTTATCGCCGTCTGCGCAGGTCCGGCACATTATCCATTTCAATGGAGCTTCCACGAAGAATTCAATCTCCAGGACCCTCCTGGTTGGTCCATGGTGCAATACGATATGCTGGAATTGCTGATTGCTAAAGGCGTTGATGTAAACGCCACTCACAATGGGTTCAGCCCGCTTATAGCGCTCACGTTGTGTGACTGTGCGGAAGAGTACAAGATCAAAGACTTGCGATTACTGCTGGACAAGGGAGCCGACCCAAATCTGATATTGCCTCGGTGGGGATACAACACGGTGAGTATACACCCTGCTAATGGTCTGTTTGCCGTACTCGATGATTGGGGACAAAATGTCTATAAACGCCTCTAACAAGTTATAAAAGACAGATCAAGGAAGAATTTGGTCAGCAGTTAGCATCGCTGAAGAAAAAGGACAGACGAGAGTAAGGGACATTCTAATGTACAGGACGTAACAAAAGTGAGTATCTATCATTGTAGCTCCAGCATCAGTTTAAGAGAACTTGAATACTGCCAAAAGTGAAAGATGCTTTACAACAGAGCTACGAAGGCATTTTGCGCTCTATTTGCCCAGACACCGGAATCACCTCGACTCTTCACCAAAAGCTAAAAACGCGTCTTTTCTTGATGTTCAGAGCCACATTCGAGAAAGCTGAGCGCAGCATGGACGAGTACTGTAAGCAAGAAACGGAAAGAGAAATTTTGCAAACTACCGATGATGAGTTCCCCACGCAGCTTGAAACTTGGCGCTGTTTAAGATATGCCAAGGCGTTTCATAAAGGGTACAACCTCCAGGATGGGCAAGCATATGATCTCATGTCAAGCAAGACATTAGGAAACATGTGGGACACTATGAATTTATCAAACGAAAATAGAACGGTCCATGACATACACGATGTTGTCAAAGTTTATTATGAGGTGAGACTTTAAGACGATCATGGAATATCCGAGAACTAGTCCGCTAACGCTTTGAATAGATCACACTTAAGTCATTCATAAGGCACATCACACAGAGCATCCTGGAAGGATTTGTCATGGACGAAGATAGACCTTTGAGCAAGCTTACCAGCGAGTACGTACTGAATTTATCTGAGGAAGAAGTGAGCAAGATTGCGATAGAAGACAAGGCCACGGCTGATCTGAGGGATAAATTGAATAGCGAAATCACCAAGCTCGAAGAAGCCAGAGATGTCGTCAAGGCTGCCAGGGATGAGGTTGAAACTATGAGAGCAGTGTAGGAGTCGGGCTTTAGGCAGACCAGCTTCCTTCTTTGATGATAATTTCATGCAAACTCAAATGTCAGGCTGCTTTCCTTGGGCCTTCTTCGAAAGAAACATGTTCCTAAATCTTCTACCCTCTCCTGTGTTTGACTTTCCATGTGCAGCACCCATCGCATCTGCAACCTCTACGGGAGTTTCTCGGTCTGTAGCGAGAGAATCTAAAGTACTAAGCTCCTGAAGCTCGGCAGTAACGTTCATTGGAAGCGATGGTGATGACGAAGAAGGGTCGCTAGTGTTGCTTGCTGGCGATGTCGTACTGCCGCCCAGCACCGAGACACTCGACGACTGACTGTTAGACCGCGAGATTCCTGCCAACGAACCCCACGGCCGATTCCAATCAAAAAGTGGTCCGAATATGACTGCTCCATGGGGATGAGCATCTAAATCCACGTGCGCCTGTGAGCGAGGACTGAGAAGTCTGTTTGATATGAGGTTTTGGACCGAGTGATGGCTGGTCTTTTTCGGCGTTGCTTCCCTAGTCTCACAGGGACAAACTGTGTCGAAGGGACTAGTTAGGCCAGGATTCGTCCAGAAGACATCGGATGATACTTCAATAGGCGTTGTGTCGACCTTCCCTCCATACTGAGTTATAATGTCTCCAAGATGTGCGGTACTGACACAAAGGAGATTGCGATTCTTGGGTACTGTCAGCCACTCCTTGCATGTGCCGGATGTTGGTGCGTCAACAGCCTGTATTATATCACCGAATCCCTTGCCAAACAAGGTAATGGATGAAATAGCTCTTGCCAAATTAGGCCATCCAAGCATGGAATGCCCTAGCGTTGTCTTCCTGGGAAAGAAAGGACTTCTATTTGCGGCGATATCCATGAACTCCCAGCCTTCGAGGTGATCTTGGAAACGAGGCTTAGCGTTCAGGCCTTTGTATGAGGCTTCTGAATCTGTGGTATGATCAAACAGCTTCTCTAATGTCTCGTACAACTCTTCAATCCGATCTTTGATTGTAGTTCGGCAAGTAACGCTTTTTCCTTGATGAATGTAGGTATCCTTATCATATAGTTCCAGTCTTTGGTTTGAGTCGTTCAGAAGCACATCCAACACAGGATCTGGTGAGTAGATTTGACTTGATTCCTGAAACTCATCTGGCCGGAAGTGAAATCGCGATCTGAATTTGCTAGTACTCGAGTGTCGAAGCGAGGATCGCAGAAGATGTAGCAACGCTGCGTTTCCGTTGATCAACCATCCACGCTCATCATCTACATCCCAAAGAGTGACGAATTTCTGGTCAAGCCATTCTAGCTTGTTGACAAGGCAAGGCTGAGTGATTCGTATATTGCGGTCTTTTCGACCGATGGCAAATTGGCATCCCCCGGTAACAAATTGTCCGGCAGAGAAAGACACCTTTTCAAGAGCGAACTCTTTCCCAGGCCTCTTCAGATGGGATGTCCCAATATCGTAATTCATTCCAGGCGTACCTTGTATGTTGTCAGTAACCTAGATAGAGTCTCGTGCGAACAACAACCTACCAGCCATGAACTTGGCGTTTGAGCACTAGCCTACAACATGACGTGCCGTTGTAAGATCCTGTATGCTTAGGTCTGTTCGGGTTATCGTAGTTGGATCGGGGTATGGAAGACGTCGTCCATCGCTACTATGGTATAGATGCCAAAAGACCATGTCGTCAATCTTCTTGGTCGGGACCAATGCAGTCGAGAAACCCTTGAGGCAATAATAGTCTCCATACTTGTGGATGCGAGGAGCCGAAGTTAACTCTGCCATGACATTCAAAGGTATGTCAAGCCCTGATTCGTAGCGCTTGCGTTTTGGGATAGGATACCCTAGCACGATGACCAGGTTTTGGAAGATTGCACGCCAACATTGCCCATTCTTATGCTCTGCGGGCTCCAAGGTCTTCATAAAGTACTGTATATAACATTTTCCAGTACCATCGTGGTGTTTCAACATTCTGAAGATCGGTTCACACTCTCCAGGACCCGAATTCGAGTGTGATGAACGGAGAGCGGCACCAAGCCACCCGATTTGCTGACCTATGGTAGCAATGGAGTCGGCGATGCCTTTGACATGAACCGCGAGATTTGATTCAGAAAACTGACACTTGACTACAGTTTCGTCTTCTAGCTCTCCTAGTTTTTGTCAGCCAATCTCACTGGGTCTTTGGTATGTATACGTACCTAATTCTTCTTTGCCCGATGATAAGGCTCGCTTAATAAGATCCAAAAGAGCTGCACCAGTAGTGGGCCACGTTTGGGTCAAATAATCTGAGCATGGAAGTATCTGAGCGTCAGTGGTAGCCCCAGTTATAGTGAGGGTTTCGCTGAGAAGTCGTCCGAAGTCTGAGTGATCTTCAAATTGTTGACGAAAGAACTCAGCAGGATTCCAGGTCGCAACGAATGTCATTTCGTTTTTCGATGCTGCCTCCTGCGTGCTCCTAGACCAGGACTGCCCAAAGTATTGGTAGACCTTGGATTGGACAATGCCACAGATATTTTTGGCATCATCGACAAGCTTCAATGACAACTCCTTCATAAGATCTGCTAAGAGCCATTTATACGCAACAGAGCTGAAGGCAATCTTCCGGTACAATATCGAGTCGTTGGAAGATGAGGCATCATCAGTGCTATCGGTATCGATCGAATTGGACTGATCCGTTGTGGAACTTTGCTCATTACGAAGATTCCCCAACCACCGGTGGATGTCCGTCTGTGGAGTGACATGGCTATTTTTGCTGTTTTTTGTAATTCTTTCGGTAAATTCGTTTCTGTGTATGGATTCTGCAGCCTCACAGAAAGTAGAACTGATATCGCTAAAGCACAATTACTTAGGGCGTACATTTTCATAATATTATAGGGAACGGCCAAACCCTCTGTGATTGTCAACAAACATCATAAGTTCCCTCTCGATTTTTGTTGAATTGTTGGAACCTAATCGAAGGGCGAAAGGACGAAGTGATGAACGTAGGGCAGGCTTCAGGTGTGCCATGGAGTCCAACGTGAATGCCATTTGGTTTACATCGTTGTAAAGCTTCTTGCAAAACTCTTTTTTAAACGCCTTAAGGTTGTCGGTGGATGAATTTACAGATTCCAAATAGACAGGCATACCGTCGCTGACGTCGTTGCATGTGTCTTGGTCTCCGAGAGCTCGATAGAATTCGCGTTCCATTCCACTCGTTATGGACATGTCTTTTTTAGAAGGTTTTCTAAGGATGTCTCTCAGTTGTTGTTCAAGTCGTCCTAATTCGGTCTCCATTCTCAAACCTTGCCATGAATACTCCGTGGATATTATCATATCGCTGTCGTGAGTCGCCTTCTTAATGATTGTATCTGTTGGAGTTTCTCGCATTTCGCTGACATGAATTGGTTGTTGAAGACTAGGATAACCTTCAGGTTCTTGAACGGAGTTATTGCTTCCTGGGAAAATCGTCTCCCTGATCTGTCTCCAGCTCTTCTGGGATCTAGTCTCTGTTCCACTACTCCGCGAAGGCCCGTCAGGAATGACCGTCTTTTTCCACCGTGTATCCTTGAATCGGTCATATTACTCTTCATCCATGATATATTCCCTATATCTTTGCCTCCTAGCATCCTTTGAAATGATGCCTAGACAAGTCTCGGTATGATACCTTTTCATAGACTCGACACCGATGTGTCTGATCAACTCATGTGGAAACCGGTTCCAACATTTATCACACCAGTAGATTGGGCTGTGAGATTGCGTCACATGCTCACTATTGACTGTTAGTATATACCATGTCTTATAGTCGGGGCTACAGAGGCCTACTTATGCATCTCAATTGAAGAAAAGTGTTACAACACATAAGAAGTCATCTACACCGCTGTTCGACAGGCTCTGCGGAGAATATATAGGACTATTGTCACGTCGTGTCCAAGTGTCCAAAGTAGTTTTCTTGTGGACATTTGTCTGAGTTGGTGAAGTATTTTGTTGAAACTTTGTCTGTTTCTCACTGGATATGAAGTTGCTGGAAATGCAACCCTGTCCTGCCTGCTGGACTAGAAGGTCTTCCGGTGAAACTTGATGTTCTGCCATTTTTTGGTATAAAGAATTTAGAAAAATTCATAATTAGGCACAACGACCTCTGTATCAGGACGTTAAATGATTGTGAAGAGGGGCGGACTCATCACGTGTACCAGGCAGGAACGTTGCATTTTTGTAATTTGTGCCCAATGCATCGCATTGTAACAGGAGCTGAAAAGAAGGCTGGCAAAGAGAAGTTATCGATTGGTGACACGGAGAAATCTATCCTTCGCAGGTCTTACATGCATAAGCCACAATGAGGGAAATAGCAGGGGATCTCGTGAATTCAGGTTTAGTCTCGAAAGGAATCTTGAAAGAGCCCGAATGTGTGTATATAAATCTCGAATCGTATCATGAGAAATTTTACACACCGAAATACATTGAACTGTACGTATGAATTTTAACCAGGATAGCTATTATCTATAGACCTCTTTTGCATATCGGGTACTCCAATTTGGGAAATCCGGTAACTATTTCAATATCACCGTTCTTGAGAATATATTCATGATGTTAGAGTAAGATGATAAAACGGTTCGGTTGATGAAAAAGAACGGAGTTAGGTTAATTCTATCACTTTAGCAGTAGGATCTGTTCGCTGGATGTAGATCGTTACCCTACATGATCAGCGTTACGTCAGCCTACTCCAGTAGTGCCAGGGCATTTTAAGATCGCGATGAGTAGTCAGTGGCAAATCTCACAATTCGATATAGACATCGGATTTACAGGATGGAAATCTAGATTTCCAGTTCCATATCTTTCCCCATAGTAAAACATGGCAATCCCGAATCTCGATCCCCAAACCTGCTTGTTTCCCCCTTTTCCTGAATAGGAAAATAAATGCAATTGTTCCTGACTTGCGTCGGTCTAGACCATTGAAATAGCACAGTGGCAAATGCTTTCATATTGATAAATAACTGCCATAAATAACAGCTTCGTGTCTATCTGATATCATGTTTTGCTCATATTGTTGCCACTGCCTTGAACCATCACATCCCAATGGCTCCCCAGAAGTTGAGGCCTTTGCTACCAGCTCAACCATCGCCTTTATCAACACCGTCGTCATCCTCACCTGGAAGCCAGCCATTGCCTATCCGAGTCCGCAAGGTTGTATACGTTCCCGCATGCGAACCATGTCGCAAACGAAAGAAAAAGGTTCGCGATACTAATCTTCTCCCATTGCTTCCCCGCCTGTGTTATGTAGCAAAGGGGTACGATACTCCGTTCTTGAATGGCAGGATATCGTTGCTAACAAGACCCAGTGCGACCGAAGTCGGCCAGAGTGTTCAACATGTGCCAGACGAGGTTTGGAATGCACGTATTTCGACGCAACAGCTGAACCTCCGATTGATTCTGACCAGCTCGACAAGGTGGTATATCTGGACAGCGATGCATCTGCCATTGTCGACCTATTGACTACTCTTCCTTATCCGGATGCTTTGGAGATATTTCACAAGCTTCGTGAAACACCCAAAGACAGTGGGACGTCGACCACAACAGAGACTCACCTTCGTTCCACAACTTGGCCGTCTGCTCAAACCCAAAGCCTAACCAGAAGTCTTCTGCCCTCAAATCTTGCGGAACAAGAGCTTATGGTACGACACCCCATAGCGTACCCTGTATTGCTACCTATGAGCATCAGTGATCTTCCTCTCGAAGAATTGACTTCGCGACGACCAGGGATGACTGCAACGCAGGTCTTGCGTGATATCACAACTCCTACATCTCCTGACATGATGGCTACGGACGACGAGGAAGAATCAGGAGATGATGCCCTTTTGGAATTCTGTAAAGGGTTACCGCATTTGACCAACTTACATGTCGAGTACCTCCAAAAAGTCGACCTAACATTGTGGATGGATTTGCCTATTCCCAATGAGACTGCTGTCCGGGTTATCGCTCTCTACCTCAACAATGACTATCCTGTTCTTCCACTCTTTCACGCAGATTTATTTCTTCGGGACCTTCATCTAAACCAACCCTACTTTTGCTCGGCCCTGTTGATATCGGCTTTGCTTGGTTGGGCGTGTGTATGCATTCCAGTCAACAAACTGTTTTTTTTTTTCTCGATGCTAATTATTGAATTTGGCAGCAAGCTTGTACTTGTATTGACACAGAAACTGCTTCTTGGAGCCCCCTCCTATTCAACGATGCTCAAAGCCGATGGAGTCAGCTCAATCCTGATGAGTCCATCACAATCTCTAGCCTGTCTGCCTTGCAATTTATGTGTATAACAGCTATAACACATAAACAGGACGAACTGGGATTAGACTATCTTAGGAGAGGTCTCGAACTCGGCCAGAAAATGGGTATTCTGAACGTCGAGCCAGGAACACAGGCGGATTGGCTTGCTGGCTATCCTGACTGGACAAGGGCCGCGTCATATGCCGCATGGGGTGCTTATAATTTGGCGTCGTGAGTAGTCTTTTCTTGTTGCGGCGTGGATCTAACGTGTCCCCAGAATGGTCTCACTACACTTTCGCATGGTGACAGTTGAGACGGCACCTAGCATCCCGATGCCGGGAGATGTAGACGACTACTCAGCTATCCAAGATGACAGATTGCATATCTCGCATGTCAATGGCGAGATATTTAAGGCAAGCTGTAAGCTGTGGATGGTATTCGGCATAATAGTTAGGAGTTACAACCGAGAGATGAATATGCCTGACCAAACTGCCACTGTGGAGTTTGCCGAGGAAATATACCGACAACTCCTCGTGTGGGCGGATGAACTCCCTCTAGAATTGGTCCGGCGACCCGGGAGTTGCCATGGTGTGCATATGTTGCAGTAAGTTTTGGGTGGCAAAGTTTTCACCGGGAATACCCATCTAATTCATGCTTACTATTCCAGTATCTACCTCCACGCAATCACAACGGACCTTTTCCGCCCTTTATTACAGTCTGATTTGTCGTCTGCCCCGCTGCGCACGTTCAAAGCGAACAATGCGACTCCACAGACGGTCTACCATGCCTCTATCAGGCAAATGAAGCGTCTTCTACTCTCGCATCGTTCAGACATGGGGCCAGAGGTGCTATCGATCTTCTGGCAGAGTTGTGTCATATACGTCGCAAACGCAGTCATCCACAGCGGAGATGACCAAGAAGAGAGGCAGTTTTATGTCAATCTCTGTCTGACTGGATTGCAAGAACTGTTTCTATCTTACCGTGTCTCTGGTGAGATAGTCAAGGCAATTGCAGGAATGGCAATTAAAAACGGAGTTCTGGACAAGGACCAAGTTTTTAACATCCGTCGCCAACTAGGAGAGACTGCAGGACGCTATGAGATGGACACTCTGGCGGTGGGGAATTGGGTTATTGACTTGGACCTCGCCGTGACAGATTCTACAGGCGCACGAGGAGGCAAACTTGCGGGGGATTTTGATCAAATGGGTGGAACCCAAGGGGATAATTAATTAATTCTGTTGTTTTGTTATGATATTATGGTCAATCAACCAGAAGGAATTATATGTTGAAAGGACGCAGCAAACAAGTCATACATCGTTGAAATAACAAAGACCACCAACTCCCGCTATTTCATATTTCTTCAAGAATTGAGTCACACTGAATGCATCCTTAGATCATAAAAATTTAGGCGGCGGACATTAGGACGGCCAACTGAATCTGGTGGAAATGGAAGTGCCCTTTAATTCGGAACGCTTGCGTGTAGCTCTTTTTGACCCGACCAAGCTGCAGAAATTGCAGAGACGTGGGCAGCCAGGAGAGAGACGTCGCCAGCGCGGGGTCTCGGTCACTCCGCAGTTATAGCATCGCTTGGGGGACGCCGTCTTTGCGATAGGTGATCGCGAGTGTTTCGGGTTGGTCTCGACGTTTTTGGTCGGTTGTTCACGAGGCGCGCAGTGGACTATCTCATCGAGAGCTTGTGTAATATTTCCGGCGAGTGTTGATATAGCTGATAGATCACAATCGTCGGTGGTCGGTGCTTTATTCATGAATCGGTCTATATCGCAGGACTGGGCGAGCTTTTGTAGTGCATAAGCATCTTCTAGTATCTGGCCGAGTGTCAGCAGGGGATGATAGATGTGTTTGGTGTTGTCACAAGTATAACATACTGTTCGAATCTTGTTCTTTTGGTCGGTGTTATCGCTGTGTTTAACGCCGGGTCGCTGGAAGAAATTGCTGGTCTCGACATGAGCCGGGTCTCGCTGAGAGAAGGAAATCATGGAGCAGAAGATGAGATTGGCTGGGCTGGGCTGGATATGCTTTTCTTTATTTGTAATCAAACAAAATCATTGGAATCAGGTAAAGAGTGTGAAGGTGTAATAATGCCAATCTGTGGGTTTGCCATTGTCTTATCAACAAACAACGATATTGAAAACAGCGGATATTTCAGCAATTCGTGTTGTGATGTCATGATGGGGGTTAACGTGGAGGAGGCTTACATGAAAGCCAATCAAGTGCTGACCCATGTCCGCCTGAAAACTCAGAATCATCATCAACTATTGGATGTTTAACGGGTTCAGAATTCAGGGTTCAGGGCCCATAATTCACACAAATCAAGGGACCTGGGTGTAGGTTTTGACCAATTACAAGACGGCGGATGGCGGAGGCTGTCCGCCTGAGGACTGTCTCTAAAGACAGCAAAGAAGTATCACAACAGAGACTTGACCTGTCTGGGCTAGCCATTGTCTTGCATACGCATATACTCAGTAAACTCAGTACATAATTGCATGTGCCCAAGCAACACATGATGTCATCAAATGCCTCAATTGTCGGGCTCGGCTCAGAATAGACTTCAGTAGTACAATGTACAGTCAATCAAGGTCATATGCTAGCGCGGCTGCATCTCACCTTTGATAGGACACACTTGTACGATATTATCATATCATATTGACGTCCTTGAGTTTCTAATAGAAGAAAAACCGTGGGGAGAATTTAATCTCGTAGTTCAGTCATTCAGTTCAAAATCCTCATCTTCAAAACCTCGAGCATTGTCAACAAAGGCCCGAACTTGAGAGAGAGATGCCGGCCGCTCCACACTAAGCTACCCCTCAGCGGAGTAGGGGTCCTGTTATTTTTCAGGGTCTCTTGATCCCAGTCAGGGGCACAGTCATTGTCTTTTGAACCAGCTCGTCCAAGCTTCACTTGTCGGTCAGGCCTGGCGACCAAGAAATCCGCCATTCCCATCCTAGTGAAAACCCAGACGACACTAACTAAGCAGAAGGAAAAGGCTAAAGCTAACGTACGACCATATCTGTAGTATCAGGTAGGTGTCAGAAACATCTGCCCCTCAAGCTTAGGGTGACAGAAATAAACAGTTCAAGAGGCTAGTTTAAGCCTCATAAAGCATCTAACTGATTTCGTCTCCAAGGTTTCTAACGGCTAATTGTTCTGACACCCTGAGGGGGACGTCCGACGTGTTTCTGTTTCCAAAGTCGAGACCCTTTACATTCCTGTTTTGTCTTCGAGTATACCCAATCACCACTGCCAGTCTTGGGCGGCATCTCCACCCTTTCTGCTTCCCTTGGGCTTCAAAACTAGTGCAGCGTGTGCAGCCATCCAGTCATCTTCATAGCGGTACACGCGAGCATTGGACCCGTCCCTGTCTTGCACTCCAGACCGACCGAGACTCTATACCATACGATTTGTGGAGTAACAAAGCAAGCCTAGGCCAAGCATGAAGCTCCCTATGCCAGCATGCCCCATATTCTTGTAATTTTGTAGCGGTCCGGAACACTTCATAAGCCAATCATCTCCAGGCCTTTTCTTCATGTGCCAATCATGTCCATGCCTCTTGTCGGCGGTACCTCCGAAGAGAGCAGCAGGCCAGAGAAGGGTTACGTAGTGTGCTCACCTTTGCACCATGTCAAGGATCTGTCTCGCAATTCTTCGACCATTCCAAGCCACCTTGAGACCGAGATGGTGCAGAACGTCTGCACTCACCACATTGCTCAACCCTGCCAGCGATTTAGTTAGCTGCCGCTCACCTTCAAGCTAGTTACCAACAGTCGTTAACGGGATTCAATTTCCGTCAAGGTTACACAAAACTTGTCTAAGCTTGCCCAAGGGCCAAGATAAATTAGTCACTTTATGGTATCTTCGGCTCATTACCTTCTATATCCACAGCGAGGGTCTTGTGTTTTAGTTTCTCCCCATGATCACTTTCATCTTGTTCATTTTGTGGTCTATAAGCCGTAACCAACCGGCTCGATAACCAGTGGGGATCTTCACTTTCGTCAAATGCTAGCGATTATCATTCTGTTATCATGTGTTTTTTTTACCATACCCATTGTTCTGACCGCCACTGTCACGAGACCGCCTCAAAGACAGATGAAGCTTACACTGACTCATCCTGTCGGTCTTTCATTTGAAGAATTGATTGATCAATGGGGGTCGTCAGGCTACGTGCCCGTTGTAAACAAGCTCAATGTATTAAATAGCGTTGAGATACGTGAAGATACACAACGCAAATGACAAGACGGGATCAAGCTACCCTAACAATTAACCTGAACAGATTTTCAGAGAGTATTCCGAAAGTGCCAGAGCGACGCCAGTATTGTTTGAGTCCATTATCTAGTGAAGGAGAGCAACACAAGGGCTTTATACACCAATATAGTTTTTACATACAATCCTCGACCCATTAAAGATAGTCAAGCACAGCCGGCCAAGGGAATATAACCGAATGCGGAGAACAGCCATAAAAAAAGCATAAGCCATGCATCCAGTGCTTCGTATAAACTCGAGGGATCCATCGGCCACTCTCGCCAAAATAGCAATCGACTCCAAGAGAGACTTGCTTATTGAGCCCATTGAACTTGAACCCCTGCTCACCTTTTTGGTTGTGTTGAATGGACGTGAATGCATAACGTCCTTCATCAAGAGGAATCATCTCCCTACCCACACTTCTTCCACCACTACCACCATCACCATCTCCAGGCTCAATGACAAAGATGGCTACCCCTGAATTCAAAGGGTTAATCAATGTTGCCGTACAAAGATTTTTCTTCTGCTCTATAGCTTCTTTTATCTTGTGAGCCATACTCAGCTGCCATGCTTGCCCATGCGTTAATGGTCCCTTGAGATTGAGGATATGATTAAGACTTGTAGATAGACGTTTATGGGTATGTGCAAGTTGCTTGGTTAGCCATTCAAGTGGATCATGTATTCCGCCATAACTAGCGGTAGAAATCTCATCCTTCAACCGCCAGAGGTAGCCTTCCGTCTTCACGCCCTGTTGAATGAGAACAACATTCGAAAATCGGCAGCCTTTATTGAATGTAAGCTTTTTGATCTTCTCAGGAGATCTCAGCTTATCAAAAAAGAGCAGATGTAGGAGTTCTGAGATGGGGGTTATAATTGTCGAGTTCACATCATCCCTGGGATGATTAGAAAAGATCTCTCCATTTAACAAACAGAGCGAAATTATAGACAGACTAAGGCTGCGCTTGCCTTTCAAGTTGTTACTGTCCAAGCGGTAAACGTACTGGCAACAATTGGCGATGATAGCGAGCATGTCCCACTTCCTTTTAAGCCGACGATTCGATATATCCTCTATAATAGTAGGGGACATTGACACTGGGGCTGATATATCGTCTTCAGAATTACCATCATCACTGCCAACAGATTGAAGTAGAACTCGGTAACTCGAGGCTCTTGAGATGATGCGCTCCCAGTAATGTGGCCGTGATTGATGTTTTTCATAAGCCAAACAGAGCTTCGTTGCTTGTTCATAGAACTTCCACGAACTGATGCAAAGCTCTCCATCCAAAGAGCCAAAATGGCAGGATAGCTTTCCATCTACAATGGATGAGGAATGAGTGATAAGAAGGGTCATTTTCGAACCAGCCCGATAGTTTTCTTGGTAAGTCCATCCTCTGGAGAACCACGTATCTGAGATAATATAGTTCAGGAGTCCAAGTGCTCTGCGAGCCCTATCCAGTTGTACTGATTTGGATAACCAGTAGTTGTTGAATTCGCGCACTACAAATTTCTCAGAAAGAATTTCGATTAGTAATCGTAGCTGGTCCGAGGTTCGGATGGTCCGCGATAGTAATGCCACTGGGTGATCGCTTAAGCTATAAACCCGATCCATCGCCTGCATGCCTATTTCTTTGGCTTCCCCTTCTTCTTGCTGGATGCAATGTTTGTCGATCCAAAAGCAATCCGCGGGTACAGACTCCATGAAACGTTGCATGCGACTGAAAACTGTGTTTCTCACGGATGAGGGTACCACGTTGCCAGAACAGATATCTTCGACAAGGAAGCCACCGCTGGGAACATTGATTTCCTTCCGAGACGCCTTCCAAGTGTATGAGAGAGCGGCATACTTTCGCTCCGTAAATGCATTGATGGTTTTCAGTTTTAAAATCGGCTTTGCTGAGTTCCCATTCCTGGAATTGATATCATGATGTGGAGGAGCCGTGAAATATAGGCACTTTAGTGTCTTGAGAAATTCTAAAGACTTCTCATTTTGTACCTTGGCTTTTGAGATGTTTGCCAATTGCGTCGTGATTTTGGATCCCTTATATTTCGCATAAATGTCGAGGAGGCAGTTTTCCGTATTATCTTTCATTCTGGATGATCTTTCTATCCGTTACTCGCTAGTGTATAACGAACTTTGCTTCATTAAGATGGTCTTGAAATTTTGCAACGCTCCAGTATCTGAGGTTGATCAAGGGTCTTGCAAACAATCAGAATCTGAGTGCTTATTTTTATATATTGGGCGGGGCTAGCCGTAAGGAATTAACAGTTCTGGTAAGGTGTGATAGCCTTCCACTTCCAACCTAAACAACCTACACACAATCTGGACTTGCGACACCATCTACACCGCTACCCACTCGCAAAGGTATCCAAATCAATCATTTGTTTATCTGTGGCTGAAAAGCCAAGCATGGCAAAGCAATTCCTATTGGGCATATATATAACGAGGATACGTGGCACACCCTTCTAGGCTTGAAATACAAACTTGGTGTTTGCGCAATCATGCAAGTCCCCGTATGTACCCCTCACATTCATCACAAATTCATCGCAGGAGGGATAGCCAAGGAATTAGACAGCCCATCACATACCTATTAGCCCAGCTGCCTGAATCTGACTTGTAGATCTCAAAATGCCATATGAGCGTATTGAGCCCAGGCTATTCATGGTACTAGTTGCCCTAGTCAATACGGACAATTGATAGTCAAGTCACTCAGACCATCAAGTACGGGTCTGATAGATGACCATCACCTCCCAGGTCGGCCTCCCGCACCGATAGTGTAGCTGCAAGGCACCTAATTTGGCCATCAAATCTTACAACGAGCGAGGGCACAGCTCCATGGATTGATAAGACTTCGCTTGGATGCAGAATATAACAGCCTGTAAGCATTGCATCGTCTGGCCGCAGCAGTACTGGTAACTTCGGCCATTTCAACAATCAGGCTACAAACCAAAAGCTTTAGAACAGTCATCTACACGGGCATTGAGTCATCGCTGGAAGCATGCAAGTCTCAGGACACTTGATGGCTAAAATTACAGCCCAACTGGTTTTAGAGATCCTGTCTGGTCATCAGTAGCTAGCAGCGTTTGTGTATTAAAGCTGGTGTGAGAAGGATGTTTCTCTAGATGCAATCCGACGGCTGAGCCAAATGGAAATCAATTTAGATAAAATTATTGGTTCTAGTTTCTAAAAATACATCTTACAACAACCGTAGAGACTCACAATTTCATGAAAAGATTTTTGATATTAAACAGGACATAATAAGGTTATTCGTCAACTTACAGCTATCTGGAAACAAATCGAGAAATTGCAGTAGTACAACTATTTCGGAAAAGTTCTGATATAGATATTATCTGCACCTTTACTTTCTGCTCTTAGTTCAATAATACACAATTGGTAGTATACAGTCTTGTCAAGAGGGCTTGACATCAATTGCTGCAAGGCAATGTCGTAACGATTTGCCCCACATATGTGGGAAGCCTACCAAGTCATGGCAGCAAACTTGGTTGGGCTTGGGATATTAGAAAGACCAGAATATGGACTGGTATATAAAAGCAGTGTTTTCCTCCATATCTACTTCTACCTCCATTACTTTCCACATCAGCTCATCCGTTCTTACAGACAACTCAATTTTTCAGCCGCTATTACCAAAGTTCCTGCCATCAAGATGGGTATCGGACCACCTCGTACAGACAAGTACATGAGACTTCTTTCTCGACTCTTTGAGTTCCTTGCCGTCTTCTACATTCTTAAGGGAACCAATGGTCCCCACACTGCTATCTCCCAATCCCGTACAGACCAGCAAAGTGTAAGACGAAGGTTTCTTACGGGCTTGTGCTATCTCTGCGACTACCGAAAGGGCGGTAGCACAACAACTTCAATTGGATTAGAGTCCCGGGATGACGGTGTTGTATTTTGGATTGCTGCAAACTCATCGCCAGACGATAGTGTCATTGCTTTCCTTAACATTACCCTACAGAATTTACGAGGACAGCCACACTCTACCATAGAGGAAAGAGAAACGTTGAGAGCAATGTTGACCCTCAGGTCTATTCGCTTTGCGTCTCGAAGACTGAGAAAAGAAATTCGAATGTTAGCGCACGCTGCGCGTTTCTGCGAGGACTATTTAGTAGCTAACATGGACACTATTACAACACCTGGTACGACAGAAGTGATTGAGAAGAGACATCTATCTGACAAAGAATTAGGAGCTCGTACTCTAACCGAATGGCTTCATCAATTCAATTCCGCTACAATCGAGCCTTTGATCATTTGTCAAACTGCTTATAGGGCTCGCCACGACCCTCAAGTAGCGACGTTGGAAGCTCTAAAAGAAGAGCTAAGGGTGGCTCCACAAGGCACAGCAGAGCCTTTCCGTTCTGTCAAGCATCTCATTGGCCGTCTGGCCGAAAGAATTCGAGTACCTGCCAAACTTATTCACGACTACTCAATGCTGCAGGAACCTCTTCTGGACTCTTACATGATCCGCAGAGTAGAGGCCCCCATAGCGGCAAGGGTGCCCATGTCGGATGGTTTGAGAAATCTCGCATCGATTTCTAGAAGAATGCTTCGGGCTGACGATCCACGCCTGGAGGACATACAAAGCTATCTAGAGCAACTCGATGGCTCAATGAATCTGGAAGATAGAATCAGGACTATGTATGATGACGAAGAAAGACAACACAATGTGCATGCGGAAATTCAAGTTCTCGAAGAATTCCATCGCAACCAACGCATATTTGTGGGACGAGATCGCTACATAGCTTGCAGCAAGCTCGCATGCCTTTGCTGTAAGTTTTATTTCAGATTCCACCCTGGTAGATTCGTTGAGCCCGAATCTCACCAAAAGGCATATCTCAACTGGCGTCCCATTGATTTGCCTGAGGGTTGGAGGGACAATCACTGGCCGGACCAGCGCCGGGTTTTGGGACACCTTAGCAAAGAGCTGAGCAACCTTGTGGAGGAGCAGATTGTAACCCAGCAACAACCCACCCCGTGGCAGCCAGATTCGATAACGAATATCACTGAAGTCATGGGATCTGTCATGCTTGCCGAAGTTGAGGAAGAATCCGCGAATGGTGATGGAGAACAGGATGGTGAGTTTGTTACGAGCCTGTAGTCAAGTCAAATGTGTACTGACCACTATAATATTCACAGATTTGGTTCCACTGGCGCCTCTCAATATTGGTAACGCTGTTGATGATAATGATGATGATCTTGGAAATAGTGATGAGGAATCTGACGGAGGTGTAATTCTGAGTGACTAGTACGATTGGATGGAAGATCAACAGATACTAAGCTTATCTTTGATAAAATGGGTTTTCCGTCCAGAACTCAATGATAACATGCATCATACTCTGATATCTTCAAACAGAATAGACCTAGATAAATTCTGTGCACGAAGGCTCAGCAACCAAAGCTTGACGTGACTGTGCCCTAGGGTAAGCTTTCCAATTGGGTAAAGAATACCCTATCTGCTTGCTCTTTTCCTCTTAATGTCTTCTCTTTCCATCGTCACAGAAAAAACAATTACTTCTACCTGAACATTTTATTCATCAACGTAGTTAACGAGATAGTCGAAAATTATATCGGCAGCACTGTTTACCCGAGCGCGGCTAATGACTTTTGCTTCAACGCCCAGAACTACACTGTGACCATTGGCAACCCCAACCCCTCTGAGTGCAAGGGCCCGAACGTGGAGCCTGTGATCCTTTGCTTACATGTTTTGTATCTTGACCAAACAAATGACTGTTTACTCAAAACCACTAAGAATGCAAGAATGGATAGTTAAGATTTATCGTTCCTCTCTATAGTCAATATTGTAAATGATTGTCTTTAACTATGGTCGCCTTGGTCTCTTTTCCCCGTTGTGTATTTCCCTGATATGCCTCTCTAGGTTATCTCGTCTTGTTATATTCTCTTGACATTGCGGACATGAGATAGGGTTTTGCGAAGAATGAGTGTCGTAATGCCGAATCGCATCCCTCCTCCATGGAAATCTGGACTGACAGCCGAGCCAGGAACAGTGCACAGGTTTATCATGTTCTCGAAGATGTTTACTTTCGGCCCCAATCAGCAACAGGAACAGGTCTAAGACAAGACAATTTGTAAACACTTACTTCCTCTCACAGTTCCTGTTGAAAATCTTTTGACAGCCCACGTTGTTGCAAAAAAAGTTTCCATTCTCTGCAAACTCGTTCTTTTCCAAATGAGAAAGAGGGTATTCGATGTACTTGTGCTCATCCAATGTCTCTGAGCCTGAACTCTCACCAATGGATACGTTGGAAGGATAGTATGCAGAATCAGAAGGGGATTCAGAAAAAGAGTGTGTTAATGTAGCTCCAAGATCATAAGAAACTGATTGATATGTTTCAGGAATAAAATCACTTGTCTGATTGTGCACGGGATCTCTGCTCTACAGAGTGAAGTTGAGATCCGATGAACCAGAGGGCGATATATCTCCTGGATACAATTCATTCAAAGTTTCGTATTGTTCTGGAAACTGGCTCGAAGGAGTTGAAATGTCAAGGAAGGCGGGGTCAATACAGTCGAGAGGCTGTTCCATTTCGAACATTAGCCCTGAGAAATCAACAGTGAAAAGATCGTTAACAGCATGAGGGATAGCGTTCATGTCCAAATCAAAAGTGTCTGTTTGGTCCACAGAAGAAATAGAAGAGTCTTCTTGTGTCAAAGATTGCAAGCAAAACCATTGAGGCATTGGTTCATAAGACAGCGCCATAGATGGGTCAATAAAATGTGTCGGTGAGACTACAATTTAAGTAGGTATGCCGTTAGTGCGAGAGCCAGTGGTGCATTTCTGCGTATTGTAACTTGATGCTCACCATCGAGTGAAAAGTCCAAGTCCACAGAACCGAGTTCAGTGGACTCATGCTGAGTCTGAAGAAAGTATTCGATGTTGTCCATGAACGTGACTGTTGCAATTGGGGGAAAGGGTGGATACTTTGTTGGACAAATTCTGACCAGAATAGAACCAGAAGTGCTGGCTTTTATATTTAGTATTGCATCATTTGTCCGGAATGCAATGTCTTGCTTGTGATCCAGTGAGACGATAACCCGATTCTCATTTAGACTTTCGAACAGACCCTAGACCGGCGACTGTCGTGTATTATGTCGGTGGACCATCTCATGCATTTCAGCTCGACCAAAATACCCATAGTAATATGCAGATAAGCAAATCGTCATCATTTGATTGGTAGTATCTCCGCATCGAGGCGTGAGGTCATGCGCTAGGGGAGGCCTACCATTTTGTTGGCTGTGGCTTATTGGTTATGGCCCGGAGCAGAGTTGACCTTTATTGACTACTCAAGCGTGCAGAGTAGAAGTGCACCACTTTGCTCCTACCAAGACCCGTACTTCGGCTTGTCTACATTACTGACATCTGCCACTCTGTCCTATAATCGGAGTTGATTGAACAAGTGACCAGATCAGTCTTCCGCTTTAAACCAAAATTTAATCACAGGGTCCTTCTAGGTGACCTTTCATGCTGTCGAATTGAACAGTTCTGCTTAGCCTAATCATCGTCGGAGTCCTGATCGTTATCAGTGAGAACCCTCTCAAGCAGTCTTCTATCTGGACGTAAGGTCCTGTAGATCCTTGAGACTATAGGAACAGGTGTGAGCATATCGTCCTTCCCATCACGTCTCATCCTAGTTGCTTTGATAAATTGCAGTTGACGGCCGGCGATTTGCCAGACAAACTTACTACATCTATGATGCCTCTTGAACGTTAGACTAGCTTTAAGAAGCTCCCATTTCCCCAGCGCCGTTCCGACATCAAATGATGATGTCATTATTGTGGCAACGGCTGAGGTCTTTACAAGCGGTGGGGAAATTTTCTTCCATCGCTCGTAGACAGGGATGACCTTGATGGGATACGGATGCTTCCCAGACATAGCCTTCCCCCAATGTGAAAGACACGCATCGATTTCTCGAATGAGACTCGACCGGAGATCTTTCAACCAACAGGAGGATGAGTCAACTAGTGGAATGACCCGTTCCGCTTCTTTCTCGAAGTCGTCCCAATAGGCAACGAGCTCTGGATCAAAGTCGACAAGCTTCGGTCTATCAGTTCCAGTACCGGAATTTTGTCGATATGTAGAAAAGTCCTGCAATACCTCGTTTAGACTCTCGTGCATGGAAAACTTGAGTGAATCGATAGGATGACTTGAGGTAGATAAAGTTCCCAAATCGCCAGTTTTGTAAGCTGGAACTTGCAGAAACATCTTGCCACCGCATTTCTCTTTCCTTATACGCCGCCAGATGGTTTCATTGAATTCGAATCCACTTTTCTCTTGGTCCACGAGGTTACTCAAGAGCATGCTAAGGTTGACGATGGTCTCGTTTCCGACACTGTTTAGGTGATATGACAAGTTTTCCTTATATGATGTACAGACACCCATGAAAGAGGGACCGAGGTGAAAATTGAAGGCTTCCTCAAAAAATGCTTCAACGTAATGGGGCTCACCGTGCCGCGACACAAGATTACCGAGCTTTTGAGTGTTTGGCCGGAAATACTCATCAAAAGACACTGTTGAGGGTACTTCAGCACTCTCAAAGTTATTGACAATGTCCGGATCCCAGCATACCCAGGCCTTGTCTCCATCGTAATCTCCCCCTGAGAGCTTACTTGCCAATGATTCATCTCCCAAAGAGGAAAAGAGTATGATGTCTTTCAAATGCCGTAGCTCTGGCTTAAAAACGGCCTTCAACTTCTGAATATCGCTAGGAAGGTGCGCTGGGCAGCGCGCAACAAGAACATCGAATCCTCCGATGTCGTATAGGCTCCCATTTCCGTTATCAAAAGGTCGGGAAAAGCAGAGATGTACTTCATTTGGTGCCAAAACCCCCTGGAAGTCGACAGTCATCAATGCGTAGGTCGACTGTGCAATTCCTATTTTGAGCTTCTTCTGCATCCGCTCCCAACGTTTCATCTGATGATCATACATCATGGTATTCAGGAACTCAAGTCTCCTGGGCTCAAAACCACCATCAGCAAGGAAACTCATCGTTTTAGGCCAGTCCATTGGTAAACCTCCAATAAACCAAGACGCAGTATGTTGACTATCGCCAGATTTTGCAGAAGCAGTGGTCTGGATCCATCTTCGGAAGCATTCCGGGGTTTCCAAAGCTTTTTTGGCATCGTCCAAATCTCTGCGGAGATGTTGGCCTATGCGCTCAGAAATGACCGTTCGCATCAAATTTTGGTCAATGGCCCGTTCTTGCAAAATTGGAATGAACTGGAGATTGAGTTCGGCTGGTCGAAGTTCAGAAGAAGCAGTTAGTACTTCCAAGGTCCTGTGAACAGGATCAGACCAATTGCAATCCCATTTTTCTTGTGAAGGATAGGTCTCGATCCACTGCGCATCCGAAGGGGATGATGCTATGTCTAGCATCCAGATCCCTTTTGCACTACCAATCCTCCCCTGAATAGCTGCAGGGAGATAGTCCAGTCCCATCATATGTCGCACTTTCTGCAGAAGCGAGTGTGATATCCTTCCAATACCATCGTTCATCAAAAGTCCCTTTCGGGACTTAATGTCTGCAACACGCCGTCGTATTGAGTGTTCTGCTAGTGTGATTGTCGGAGTTGTCTTGCTCAAACCTATAAGCATAAGCGCAAAGGGATTAGCAAATATGTTCGGTGGCGGATAGACTAAACTATGAGGCCATACCTAATGAAATGCGATGGAAGAGTTTGATATAAGGTTCATCGGCATTTTGGTTGAGTGACAGGAGCCAGTCCAGCAAGGCATATCTGTTACTAACGAAGTCTGATGACTTTGAGGCTGACATAACATTTGGTTGACTAGCTGTTCCGCAGAAACTGGAGGCGAAATTCAGATCTCCTTCCTGTTCGCAGGAGAGGGTAACATGCTTGCCGATCCAAGTGTGCGTAGCAAAACCTCTCTGTTCTTTCACTGGTTTCGTATTCTCAATAAACAATGCAACCCATTTGCGAGACAGAAAAGGGTGACGCTCCCGCACGAACCATTTGGCCAACGCTCTTTTCTTGTCTTGGTCACTGAGAATTCTCTTGCACCTGTCACTGAACAGGAGCTGTAATTCCATGAACTGATTAAACCCAAACTTACGACGGAGTCTGGAGCCTTTCTCGTATACAGGTATTTCGAGCTCGAGTTTTGGTGTTTGGTTCAGGTGGTCAAACCGTAGTTTAGCCTTATACACCACAGCTTCTGTTGTATTGAGGTCACAAACATGACCCTGGACCCAAATGTCTCTGTCGCATTTTGGTGGGAAGTTTTTGCCTTGGAAACAAATATGCTGTCTCAAGTCATTCCAGAAGATGTCTTGATCTTTCCATCTTGAAAGATACTGCAGGGAGCAGTTTTCTAGATTCACCGAACAGTGTCCTGCGACACGATGAATCTCCCACTTTATCATCATTGGTGCATTTGCCATCCCGATAGGACATTTCGCTTTTTCATAGTTAGTCAGTGCCATAGCGGAAGACAAAAATGAAACACATACGCCACACATATTTCAGTGAATTTACAAAACTATGTTCCACCATCTGCTTGGGATCTCTTCCAGAGTGTCCAGTTTTGACGGTATTAGTTTGTTGGTATGAAGGCCCGGGGAACCGAGCGCATCCCGGGTCAGCCGTACTATCATGTGTTTCGGATTGGCTGTAATGTATGGAAAGCTCTTCCATTGCATCTATGACTGAAGATGTTGGAGAGATATCTTCGTCGGGTGCCGAATGGTTCCAGTAAGTATTACTGAAACCATCAGGATTGGGACTAGGGGTCTCGAGACATAGCGAAGCTCGGTTCTCATTGCCATCCACGACAACTTGATCAGCTTCATGTTGCGTCTCGCATACCAGTGAAGAAATCCGGCTGCGAACAGGAATCTCATCCACAATAGCTATAGCCTGTGACCGTCTTTGCCATATCTTCGGTACGTCCATTCTCAGGGAATAAGAATAAATCGCTCTTGATATGTCACCGTACGACAAGAATATGCTTATACTGCTAAAACAAAGTAATAGAATCACTCCGTTGGTGTGAATTGTTTCTTATTTCTCTTTTTCTCGCATTGATAAATGCTTCCATGCGAAAGCCTTAACTTTTATTTGCCATGTAAGCGGTGGGTCTCCTGCAGCTTAATCTTATGATTTTGCGTCATCTCCTTCCAGTGAATACCTACTCCAATATTTGATAAATGACCTGGAGAGTTGGGTTTTCAGGCAGCTATGCAGAATCCGCGCAGCCTGATCGGTGCCTTGTAGCCCCCGCATAGCACATACATCCTGTTCCTCAAAATCAAGGTCCTTCTCCTCTGTTCCACCAAGTATCTCTTCTTATTTGAAGCCACTACATTCAATCACAGTCCGTAGTGCTGCAGCTCCCTTATCGAACAGGAAGACGCATGTTACCTTCACACGTCTATTACCATGTCAATGGACAAAAGAGATGTATTTTGCACCTGCTTTCCCAAGCAAGTATTGGTAGAGGATTGTGGTGAGCTCAATTCTTGCAAGCAGTGTTTTTTGAGTATACCCGATCAAGAAGCAGTTTACAATGCATTCAAAAACGTCGAACCCATGCGTTATGTTGGCAAACAAGGCATTGGTCAGAAACGAGGTCTTATCAGAGCAATTGTTGGAGAGCAACGATACCGAGCCGGTGTTACAAGTTTAATACAGAGATACGGGACAGAGGCCCTGTCATCTACAATTCAGAACCTCGTGAATGATGGCGTTTTCACCTCCCCCCTTACTGCCAAGAAACTTTTCCCTGGGTCCAATGTCGATCAACAGATGGAAAAAAGGTCTGTCTGCGATGAGACCAGTGATCAGACACCAGTAATGGAGGGCATCTGGGAGTTTCAGACGGCTAGAGTAGAGCCCTCATATGAGGAAAACCATTGGGAGCCTGGAATACCTACCGAAGACAGACCGGTATCGGTCGAGTCACAGCTTGACGCTATGGTAGCTGGGCCTTGTAGAGACGACAGCATAGCCCCTGCCGACCAAGATGCCGAACCTGCCGCAGAGCTCGAAAAGGTTGTCGACGAAGAGGTCATCTGGGACATGACGCCAGCGCAGGTTATAGAAGAGGCACCATCATATGAGCTTGACCCTTACAGGCTAGACTCCATAGCGTAACAAGAAGAACAGGTCACGGATCTCAAGGTGATGGAAGAGGAAAAAGTACACGATGGCGATCATCACGGCGTATCAGCCGGTGATGAATTACAATATGATACCATCAAATCGAGAGACTCGGCCGACAATCAGCAACCTCATTATGAATTGAACCTCCCCGACGAGAGAGGCAACCTTCGATCCTTTTCTTATGTATATGACGACGAAGAAGACACGGTGAAATTACACCTCGGCAGTCAATACGAGCTCATGATGCAGCTGCAGAGATACATCGAAAGGGCATGCTATGCCTACGGGCGTAGAGAGATTCCTACCACTCTTGCACGAAATTCATGGGATTGCGATGAAGCGGTAACATTGGATCGATGGATGAGAGAGTTTCTCGGCAGAATCGAGAGTTTTGACACCAAACTCAATGTTAAAAGTCTGCAGTCGCTATTTCAAAGGCTATGCGCGGTACAAACAGTCAATCTTGACCGCACACGTCTGACGTTGGTTGAGATAGACCAGTTTCTCAGTGACACGCACACACTTATGGAGGTACTGAATGTCTCTGAATACACTGAGCTCATCAAGAAGCTTGAGGTAGATATCAAGGAGCTGCTCCACATCTTCGACGCAGCAAATTGTTCCTTCCGGCACAAGCGCAATGCAAAGATGAAGTACATCCAGAGTCAGCGAGCTATGCTAGACAGACTGGAGAAGGAGATTACCGCCGAGGTGAAGGATGATATAGAAAAAAATCAGCGCACGTATCGATACGAGATTCGGGCTGCTTTGCAAAACATAGCGGCGAAATTCAAAACGGATATAGCATCAGGGGATGAATGAAGGAGAACGAGGTAGACTGACGAAGGACTCGATGAATGCGAATTATGAGACAATGACTATGGACAGTTTAAATAGTGGAATAACAACGAAAGTTCTAAGCTGATATGATATAGTGGTGAATGATAACATCCCAGATTATTAGTCAAATTAATAAAAACTATCCCGTAGAGGATTATAGCCTAATAATGTTTACTACCTCTGTATCGGGTCTCCATATATGATTTCATAATGTGTGCTCTCTGGTCTTGTGCTCTAGTAAACATGCCCGATAACTATTCCTCAATATAGAGGTTGCTGACCATGAAACCTTCAAGCCCGGTCCCTAAAATCACTCTCAAATAGCCGCACACCGTCGAATATCTTTCCCATATCTGTCTTCTCGATTGATCGACCATCCTGTCGTATCTGCTCCGTGAGAACACGCAAAAACTGAACAGGGCTCTTTGAAAAGGTCGACTTGTTGACCAGTTTTCCTCCTCCTCCGGGTGGAATGAAGCCATCTGGGCTAAGAGCTACAGAATCATCTGCAGCATCGTACGCGAGTCCAAGCAACTCGCAAACGTTGGTGTAGTCCTCAAAGGATGACAAATAGAGTTGTCCGGCAAAAAGATTGAGGAAAGCGATGACACTCTTCGGAATAGCCTCAGTCGTAGACGTTCCGGATACACGATAAAGTTGCAAATGATCAAGTGCCTCGAAGCCAAGATTTACTCTGGGCGCGTAAAGATGGAGGGTGACGTGTTCTGATGTTTCAATGTACGGCAAGAGTTCTTGAGCCTCAAATGGACTGATTATCACAAGATAAATTGGTCCAGCTTGACACTTGTCGGTCAGGATCCACTGCACTGGACGTTGGAAAGAGTCTGAGTAGTTGCTAGTCCCAAAAGCCTCTTTGACGGTCTTGCCAAAATCCAAGGTGGCATGTACAGAGTTCGGAAGTCTCTGACTATCCAAATACTGATTTGCTGATGTGCTTTTGAGGAGTTGGAAGGCTGGTTCGTGCTCAGACTGGAACAAAGAATGTCCCTTTATGACCAAGTCCTTCAAAGCCTGACTCAAGCGATGGGTCTCTGGCTCTACCGCGGGGGGCTTCTCGACTTGTCGCTCTTGCTCTGTTTCAGGAGAGAGCTCTCGTTCCTGCTCTTCCTGCAGTGAGGCCGCATGAAGCTCCGTGATTCCGAATTCATCACAGCGCACTCGAAGGTCCTTGGTCATGGACACGTCCGCTTTATCCAAGAACGAGTCGATGTTGACACGACAATTCCTTGGACGATAGCGCTGGTCCAAAGATTGAGCTTCGTCCTCGAGGAATTGTTCAGCCCACCCGGAACCAGTATCATCCTGGGACCACAAAGCCTGTTGTCGGCTGAATCTGACGCCCTGGTTCAACCACAAAGGAATGGCCTTGCGGAGATCAAGACATGTCTCGGTAATGACCCAACTAAGAACATCCGCAATGGTGATGTCTCCTGTCTCAGATCCCTCTTGTCTTTTCAAAATAGTGATTTTCTGCTCAATCTCGCATGGCACGCAAAACTCAACGCTTTGACCTTTCCCGAGTTTTCGCATTCGCATGCACGCTAAAGATAATTAGTACTGCACCACCATGGGATCGTTATTTCATACCCTGAACCAATCGATCTTTTGTTAGACCGGCACCCAACGTGACAACTGCGCGATAACTAGACGGGAGTTTCAAATCCGTTCCTCTGGTATGTGACTCATCGAGGAACACGAGGCATCGATCTAGCTGTTCGGAAAATGGTGATATTTCAAGCTCTTCGATTTTGCCAGTGCGGTCCAATACGACAATCTCGTCATCATCATTGAACAGTACGACGGCTTGCGTCTTGTCGTCATCTTGATAACGCGACAGCCACTGTTTGGCAAACTCTAGGTTATTGAGGTCAATCACCTGAGCGCCGACATCTAAAATTACGCGCGTGTGCGTGTCCATCCTAGATATCATATTGAGCAGCATCTCGCTGTTAAATGGCTTGCCCTTTGCTTCAGGTGGCATCAGAGTGACACCATTCTGTGCCTGCAATAAATAGTCAAGAACAAGAGCGTTGGTGTGCTTCTGTTCTGGAAGATCCAGCTGTTTGATATCTGTGGGCAGAACATATCTCGAATCGTTGGTACCGCTGAACCCAGTGGTAGAGTTGCTCTTGGTCTTGGCGAGATCCCACCCCGAGGCCGACAATTTATTTGGAAACTCCCTCGCCTCCTTACTAAAGACCAGGTGGCTCAGATAATAATCAACTGCCGCCTTGGAATAACGAAGGTGGGGGTAGATATCTCGTTTACATTGAGCCTGGTCACGTAAATTGATCCCTGCCAAGGTTCTGAACGATGATGGTAGGGTCGGAGCAGTCCTGGCCCACTCGTCGTATTCGATCCTGGCATTTTCAGATTTGATAAGGAGTCGAAAGGCTAGAAATAGAGCTTCTTCGTCCAAGCCGCCGTAGTAGTAGCTCAGGCACGTAAGGGTAATAACAACGTCGGGGTGACTGAACTCCGACCTTGGTGTTGGACTATCTTTGGCACGAAAAGGAACGGCCAACTTGGTCCCATTTTCACGATGAGGGTCGATTCCGTAGTTGACTCTCCATCTCTTTTGACCTAGAGCAAAGGAGAGAATGCCACCTGCAAAGAGACCTCGCAAGATCAGAACCCGACCGATTGATGCTCCATCAAAGAAGAGGCTGTTCTCAACGCAATCGATATCTTCTTGCGATAGATCCAACTGAGTGATGTAACGGTAGACATCCTTCCTCAGTTTCTTGGGTTGGCATCTGATGGACAATCCTGATACTCCGTTCTCGCAGATCCAAGTAGCAACACGATCAAGAACTGCCCCGGCAGCATCGGCCTTCAGAAAGCGTACGATGGGATGCCTTCCGTCGCTCCGGTCATCCAGCTCGATTGATTGCGGAAACTCAGCTTTTACTTTACCAGCGAACGTGGCAATCAGTCCCAAGACTTGCTGGATCACCATCCATCTGCTCGGGCTGTCTTCGATGGAGCGCTGCTGTCCCAAAGTGTATACAAGCTCAAATTTGACACTGAAATTCTCATCACTCTCATCAACAATATCACGAGATAAATGATCGAATTGTCTGCGGAGCGATCCCAATCGCCGAGCCGCGTTCTTGTCTTTGTTGAGGTCGCACTCCAGTTCCATCAGCTGCAAAGAGAGTAAATGTTCCGGCTGAACCATCAAGACACCACCTTCTTGCTTGCACTTCTCGACCAACCGGCATATTGAGTCTGCTCGCAGAGTATCCATGCGAATATCTCTCGAGAAGGGCAGGAGGTATACTGGACGATCGAGTAATCCTGCGAGTTTAGAAACAAGCATGCGGTACATCTGCTTAGCTTGAGGCTTGGCAACAATGACACGGACTATTTTGGACCGATCCGCAAGAGTCGCAGCAACCATCGGAACAATCACAGTAGACTTGCCTTCGCCCATATTCAGCTGCATGACTGCATTGCTATTATCTGGAGGGCTAATCATCGTCCGGGCGATTTGATGCTGTACATCTCGGATCATGATCTCGCTCTCGCATTCCAATAACAACCACTCGGGATGATCCCATACCTCCCAAGCATCGTGTCCAGGGTTCTGTATCTCACGAAGAAGGTCCACGGGGCTAGACTGGAACCGTAGAAGACGCTTTGCCCGTTGACTGGCAGTTACGGAGATGGCATAATCTAGAATAGCCGTCTGCCATGATTTTGCCAAGGAGGAAAAGCGGGATGGCCGAAGCTGCTGCAGCAATAGGAGAGGTGTTATCCTGGGGAGATAGCCGGAATTCTTCCAAATCTCCCTCGTTGATTCCAAACTTTGAAAGCTCGAGTTTGGAGCCAACTTGGAGAGAATAGCTTGTGACAGAGTTTGATAAACCGCCGCTGTATGTTTCGTGCAATCTTCCAGATTCTGCTGGAAAAGGGACGTCAATTTCGCAATCTGCCCAGCATCAATTCTGTGGTCGTCTCGATCGTTCAACGTTGATAGACTCTGTTGCAACTCGTTTAGATAACGCTGTTCGAACGGCAACTTGGCCCGAGTGTTGAGATCGCAAATCATATCGGATAGAGTCTTCACAGTGGTTAAGTCCCTCTCAATATTTTGCGTTGAAACATCCAGACTCGAAATCTGGCCAAATCTAAACAACGGGGCTACACTGTGAAACAGATCATCGATCGATATGAAACCTGTGGACTGTCTAAGTCCTTCCAGCTGGGTAATCGTGAATTCTTGTGTCTGAGCATCACATTGAAGAGTTTTTATAGGCATCCCTCTCAGACGGTCGTAGGTTCTTTCAAGATACTGTCTGAATCTCAAATTCTTGTACCATGATGTCCAAGTTGGTTTCAGGCTTTCCATAGCACTCGCGCATTCTAGATATGCGTGGACACAATCATCAGAAGGGGCAATTAGGTCCTGGCATGGCCACTGAGAGCTGACACGTTTAACAAAGGTTTCAACTGCCTGCCTCTTGTTTTTTTCGAACTGGTAATTGCGTCTGTTTGCAAACTGTCGAGTGGATTCATACGCAAAACACTCGAGTGATGCTTCGGGACTTGAATACAAGGAATGAGACTTGTTCTCTGCCAGGTTGCTGAGATCTTGGGCGACTACAGTACAACCTTTTGGTAGGACGTACAAAGATTGTTCGGGTAGTTCGACTGCTGTGACTGGGGAATTCTGAGATATCGCCAACAATGCCTGAGTGACTTGAGCATCGTAATGATTTGAGAACGAAATTGTGGCTAGCCAAACCATCCGCTCAAACTTGTTATAGCAATCCTCATCTTTCTGAAATGCATGATGTATTTGGCACCAGTCAGAAAAAAGAAACGTTTCTGGTTTCCCTAGCCATTCGGCATCGTACTGAATTCTGTTCGTAGAGATCGATGGCTTCGTGAAATCTATATTATCAGCGCTGAGAAGCCTATAAACATGATCCACAAAAGAAGTGTCCACTTTCTCAAAAAGCTCGCATTCAGAGTGGTAGATACGACCAGCAATATTTTGAGCTCGGATCGCTCGTTCTGACAGGCGTCTCTGAGTCCTTGGCGTGTATTTGACATCATGACTATCCGTGAATTGTTCGGCACCGAAGCCAGAAACTTGACCACGGGAAGCCCTATTAATTGCCCGTTCAACAAGGGAAATTGTAGAAAAGTCTGGACATTCAGGAACCTTTTGACCTGGGTAAAGAAAGCTGATCTCGTGGGACTTGGAAATTATATCGCGAGCGGCCATATAGAAGCGATCGTCCTGCGACATGTAACTCAGCCTGGAAGACCACTTGGTAACTTGCATCACTTTTTCATTCTTGGGATAGAATGAACGTGTAGGCGCTAGACTTGAGATTAAGGCCAGAATGTTGTACGAAGTATCATTGAGAACACCTGTCGCGCGAATAATCGCAGACCCCAAGATATCAAGAGCTTCTTCTGTTCCTGTTCGTCCTATGAAAGGATCTGGAAGACAGAAAGACGTCAGGCCGTGAAGATATGCTAGATAAAGTTTGCTCTCCGTTCTGGTGCCACCGACAAGTCGACCGAGGATATCATCCAACTTGTAAGCCTGTACCCGACGGGCACTACCATGAATCACTGTAACCACAGTGTGTTTATCGATGCCATTCAAAGACTGCAGCTCGTGGCGGACTTTACCTTCAGGTATTAGGACCGTCCTATTGGTTGAGTCTTGTCTGCTCGCTAGTACAAGTTTGCTTTTGAGTCCCACGAGTGTCCTGATGGATTGATCTGAATCAATGTGCATGTCACGGAACTGACGGGAAACTATAGAGGATTGTCCTGACTTGAGAAAGAAATCCATTCGAAGGTTCGGAATTCGAATCTCAGTAGCCTGATCTTTGGTATTGTAAACCAGATGAAGCCCCAACGATTCTTCCAATGGGTCGAGGATCATTGCGATCTGCTCAGCAAAGTGGCTTGAGACGGCAACAAGGTAAGAATGACCTTGACCTTTCAGTTTCCAATCAATGTCTTCACGTGTAAAGCTCCAATCTTGATGATCGTCCACGGCCAAGGAATTAAGAAGTTCGCAGAATTGTATGGTCTCCGTTTCGCGTCGGAACCAATGAGCATAGTTGTCAGAGAGTAGATGAGGCACTACACCTCTCAGTAGCCTTGACGGGATCAGATCCAAACATGACCCAGACTTGATCAATTGGACAAGGAGGTCTTGTTCTTGCATGCCAAAATGAACAGTGTAGCCATGAAAGTCTCTAGACGCAGTAAATCGCATGCTTGGCTCATCGCTCGGCATGACATCCAGTATCATGCATCCAAACAGTCTCTCATAGTCTTTGTGCATAGTGTATTCTCGAGGAAGCCGTGCCAGCGGGACTCCGTTGACCAGCAACTCTCCTGTAAGAACATTAAAATTGACTTGTCTTCGGCCAGACGTTGTTTCAAGCCAATAATATGAAGAGGAGGTCGCCGACCACTTGCTTGTCCGAGAGAAGTCTGGCCAGCTCCGCTCGATGGCCAGATCGAGGCACTGATTACCACGATTTACGACTTCATCAATGAGTACTGGGTGAGTACGGTGCAATGTGTGTGCGGTCCGATCATCCATGATACTTTGTAGTGGGCTCCGATCCTTCTTGGTAGCAGGTGTGGAATTGTAGATGACGATGGATGATTCAAACAGGATAGACGCCTGCATCGGGTCTTTGAGGATTTTTGCCATGTGGTCATCATCGATGTTGAATGTTTGTACACAAATCAAGGCAACAGTAATAGCTGACTCCGAAAACTCTTTTCGTTGTTCATCGTCAGACGTGTCCTGAACCTTTGTGATCAACGTTTTCAGCCACTGATATGAGATGGTGCGACAGCTGTGTAGAAACGTTATGATCTCTTGGTGTAGACTTGGGCTAGCAAGCGATAAGAGTCGAATTGCCAGAAGTATAAAGGAACACATGGCTGTATGGGAGTCCCAGTTCTTTTCGATCATTGCAGCTTGCTGCAAGAGCATTTCTAGCAGTTGACGGGCAAACTCAACGTCGGTGAGTCGCCTGTGGGCTTCCCGGGTAACCTCGGAATTTGCATCGGGACCAGCTTGAAGGCTCATTTGAAGCAGAAAGATAGCAGTCTCCTCTCTGTCGAAGTCAACCGTTGGCATGGCGAGCTGGGTCAGAATACTCATCCATTGTAGACGGTATCCATAAGGTAAGATAGCCAGGGCTTTGAACTCGCCCAAAGTCATGTACTCAGGGCATTTGGACTGACTTGCTATCACCTGGTTGGGGGTCTCTCCATTAGGCTTGAGCCACGTGCGTGCAAGAAAGGGTTGTAGGGCTGAAGCATAAGTGGAAAGCTTGGCAGTGCATAGTTCCGAGACCTTCGTTGTCTCTGTGAACGCAACGATGAATCTATCGCTCGCACGATCGTGAAAACTATACTTGAGACCATTCTCTAAGCATACATCAGTAACGTCGCTATAAGAGATAGACTTGTAACTTCGATGAGTTACTAGATGTGATTTCGTTTCTGACAGAAGATGAACTCGACTCATCACGGAAGTGCACCAGGGGGAGAGGCCACTGTATGAGTCTAGAGGGTGGGACGAACTAGGTCGCGAGCCCATAGACTTAAAGTCCAGCACGTCGTTGATGAAGTAAAACGTGACATCACGCCATGCGGCGAACTGTTGAGGGACGCCGAGTTCAAAGACAACAGCCTGTGCCTCTAGTGTATCGGTGGGTAATGGCCATTCGTGAACCTGTATCCGCAGGTTGTTTGCCGCTCTCCATAAACAACAACGATGGCAGGCAGGATCATGGACTAGTCTTCCGACGCCACACACGAATTCATAAATTTCTCCACATAGTGTGATGTCATGCCGCCGCTTTGAATCCTTGTATTGGTCTTTAAGCCGATAGAATTCTTCGATCTTGGCTTGCTTGTCCTGTTGCGCCGTCTCCTCTATAAATGCCTTTGTACGCTGGAGTTTTGACGACTGTTCGAAGTATTGGGAAGCGAAAGAATTCGGGTCACCAAAGGAGTGAAACACAGATGGTAATTTCGGCGTCACATTGCGTTCCCGGAGATATTTCTCGAGACGCTGGAGTCTCATCATGTCGGTCTTCGACTGAAGTAAGAGTGCTTGCCAGACCCGAGTAGGGACTTCTGCGCTATATTGGTTGAGAAGTGGGCAGGTATGCAATGCGGCTTTATCGACAGCTACCCAGATCTCGCCGATGGTCAAAAACATTCGAGATGCACCTTCTGGTCGACTTGCATACCAATTGTTTGCCATAGAGTGGTAGCTTTCGAGCAATACTTTGAGTGAAGAGCAGACTGACTCGTCGCTAAGATGTTGTTCAATCCATTGATCGAGATTGTCTCGCACCCACGACTCTATCACGGCCAGGTTGAAAGCGATGTAGGAACTGTCACTCGGTTTGTGTACGGATGGAAGACTATCGACATCAAAGAACGAGATGTGGGATACTGGACTGAAGGCTGAATTATCATCGATACTGCCGCGGTCCGAAATAGATGCGATGAAATTGTCAATATTCGGCATGGAGAACTGGAGGTGGTCCTCCATCTTAATCGAGGATAAGGACTTAATGTCGAGCTGCTTCTCTGAAGATTTGTGGATTCGGTCCCATCTCTCCTCCAGCTCTTTCGAAGCTGATGATACGATATGACGGACACTCAAAAGCCAATTGTCGTTGCGTAAACCTTGAAGCTTGCGAAGGCGGCGGGATATCTTTATCATCATGACATGGAGCTGCTCGCTCGGCGCTGATTCATCATTGGCTGCAAAGAGCGCCTGGGCCATTAAATACGTCATGAAACGCTTGTAGACAGCATCTGAGCCACCTGAAAGGCGTGTCAGTGTGAGCTGCAGGCCAACGCGGATGAGCAGCCAGACTGGAGATCGTCTCCACGGAAGCTTGCTACTGCTGTAGCTTGTTTCCTCATGTGTGCTCTTGCAGATGGCTTGAACGTTTATGGGCTTTCCGATGCCTCGAACGATACTTGTCAATAGCTCAGTGACGATACATGGGTTTGTTGTCTCTCGATCTTCATGGTGATCTTTCCCAGCCTTCCTGGCCGTTGGCTGAGCCTCAGCAACCTTCTGGTGGGACATTTTGACAATGGTGTTGGCGAAGACTTCTCGGAACTCCACGTTCTGGAAATCTTCTGCCAGTATCTCCGTGGCAGTGTCTGGAAACTGGCGAATAAGGCGACCTTTGGTAGTCATCGCGGCTGAATTGGTAGGGGACAGCTCCATAGTTTCCAAGCAGAAAGAATCCTCCAATTTGCGGATAAGTAAACCTGCATTTTGTGCGGCGACATGGAAGACGACGACAGGGTCTGTAAGTTGAGCTTAGTTGGGGGAATCAGAGATGAGTGGTGTGATTACGTACTGTCTCGAGACAGGTCTTGCAAGATCTTCTGAACACCGACAAGATCCAAAAGACCGTCTGAATTCATCGTGTTTTGCATGTTTTGCATCATAGAAATGACGGGCTGGACGATTGCTGCATCGTCTCCTGATGACTCCAGGACGAAGCTTCGCAGAGACTTGAGGACAAAGTCAATGAGGAACGCGGTATTCGACGCACTTGTATCGTCACCACCTGGAAGCTTTGCGGGCAGGAACAGGTGATGAAAGAGATAGTCAACATGGTTCTTGCTGCTGGTGATATTCATTTTGGAAAACAAGGTGGAAATAAGTGTAAAGTTGGGCAAATAGTAATCAATAAACTTGGTAATATTATGGATGGAAGGTTGAAAGAATGAAGAAAGAAGTAGGAAGAGTTATCTTAAGGTTAGGTCTGCTAACCTTGAAAATAATGAGTCTGAGATCATTGTTGGGCCGTTACTAGGAGGCCTACGATAAGCAATGGGGCCCGCCTAACAAAGAAGGTCGGCCTCCTGCGTCGATTACGACACCCACATTGGATTGAAATATACAATGGTTGGCTGTGAAGAACACAATGACGAGTTGATTTCAGAAGCATTTGTCCCCCCCTCCCCCGTTCTTTTTTCCACTTTGATACAGTCCACATTTGGTATTACACTGAACCTCTGTTGCCTAAGGCAATTCAGCCCAGATACATATCACCACTTTATTCTCAGCATTTAATCACGTGACAGAGGATCTACATCATAAAGAGTAGTGGATGGAAGGCTTCACGAGGAACTGCGGGTTGTATTATTATTCATTTCTCGACTTTGGACATGATGACAAGTCACTCACTGCATCTGGATCCAGACATCCGCCAGGCGTGCTGTACGAGATGTCTCGGTTCACTGTATCGATATACTGTCTCATCACTGCAGATATTTCAGGCAGCGCGACAAGGTACATGCAAATTGACATTGGCCTCAGGGTGTTAGAACACTCAACTACATAAGTATAAGGGACAGTATCATTAGTTGAGGATATCCTTTCTTAGAGCAGACCGCTAGTCTATTTATTGTCAAATCCCAAACGATTGAGGCCGCATTCTCTCATATTTTCTAGTCTCGTATGTCGGTAACCTTGCTGTTGCCTTTGTGAGACGTAGTGATTAAGGACAGCATGGTTGTGTGAATGGGACTTTGAAGAGATTGCATGCCAAATGACATTTCATGGAAGCAATCATGGTATCCATATACCCAATGCGTGCCTCATTTCATACAGTTTCTGGCTCCCGACTCGACCAGCAAGGTGGCATATCGATGATGAAGCCATCCCACAACTCCGCCAAATTGACCTTCTTCATCACTCGCTTCCTTTCTCCCATCAAAGGTGATGGTCCTGAGATTAAAGACGGCAACCTGCTTCTCTTCATTCAGCTCAGCGCGCATCTCCACGATATTGTCTATATCAGTTGGTGCGGGCGGCGACTGATGAGGGTCGAAGCACCCTCTCATGGAAATGTTGGTTGGTGTTTTTGAGAGCACCAAGAAGTGATTAGTGAGGTATGTGCCTGTAAAATGTTAGAACTTAACCATCACAGTATCATCCATGCGACGTACCCGGCTCATAGGTAGACTCCAGAAGATCCTTCTTTTCCCATACATCATCCTTGTTGTTTTCGTCCTTGAAGAATGTCATGATTCTTCTTTGGATCCCATAGCCTACTTTCCGTTAGTGTCGTCTCTAGCGTGCTGATCTTCCGTAGCCTTACCAAATCCTCCCCACATTCCTGCCGCGAACCTCTCAACCAACTTAGTCCCCCCATTCTTCGCGTCTTCAACAAGAGCCTTGTCCAGTTTGTCAAAAGGGACTTCTCTAACACAGGAGTCGGAAGCCATGGGCTTATTCCAGGGATTGACTTGTTTGAGGAGAGGATGCTCGAACAGAGACTTGCCATTCTCAGGCCCAAAAGGTTCAAAATAGCATTTTCGCGTTACAAGGTGAAAGCTCCCTGCGCCAGCGATAGAAATCCCAGCTGCTGCTTTGGCGGCTAGCAGGAACCGTTGACGAAGAACAGATAACGTACGAGACATGATGCTTATGCAAACGAAGTGAGACGCGCAAGGAGGGCGTAGTGATAGATAAATATCAGGTCAATTTTCGGATTCATTGTAAGACCGAGGTCCGAAAAGTGAGACGGGAGAACCATACAAGATTGGTCACGTCGCTTTGGTCTTTTCTTAGCATTTTGACTATCCGCAATTAGACAGGATTCGACCAACGAGTAGAGACACGAATATGGGGTAAGGCGGTTTAGAGCGCTTACCTCAGCGGCAAATGCAAAACGGCAGCCTATAGAGACACAGCTACCTAGATGTGCATTGACGCTGACCCATTTTTAACAGAGGGCAATATTTCCTGGATTTCGGTACCTAGCTGCTTAAAACGAGAGCTTTCGGTCGTTCTATGAAGGTCTCCACCGGAATTCAAACTCGGCCGGATGTTGGCACTTTTAATCTAATGCCACTGTATAATTACGAGTTACACATAGTGCTCAAGGTTGTCTCTGAAGTGACTTGCCGTAAGAAAGTTTAGCGATAGATAATGTCGCGGTGACATAGGACCCTCGTCAGACGGAGCACACAAGCAGTCAGCCATTTCGGATATCTTTACTATATTATTATACTGCATGTTTTTATTATATTTGAGTGAATATTTTGATCAGTGGTTACACTTCAAATCACCCAGCACCTAAGAGAATAAATATGAACTCAGCAGAACAAAGTTAAGATTTATCAAAACTAATATAACGATAGTTCAGACATTATAAAACCATAATTCTCAACTAGCGACGATGAATAAATTCTCTGTTGTTTTGGCAAGAAAGAAAAGGGAAAGGAAAAGGATAAAATGAAAGATAAAATACAAAGTAGCATAAGGAGATGAGAATCTAGAAATTTTACGTAGCAGACAAACCTCCATCTTCAACCTCAAAGATAAAACCGCCACATTCCTCCACCAATCTATTATGTATATTCCTGTACTAGGCTTCAAGATACCTTATACCCGCGATTGCTCAACGTGTATACTTGTCTCTGATTTTACTACGATCTGATGCTTGCTCAAGCATTTTGCATTTGGTTGTAAGTCCCAAGGGAATGCTCCGAGTCCGGATTGTGGAAACGCTGCATGCTTTTTTTGTTGATGATGGCAGATGGATGGAACACGTTAAAGCTAACGGTAACGGCCAGCATCAGAAGCGCATCAAAGGCGTAGAGATAAGCCTCCTTGGACATCAGTTCTCCATCCTGGCCCATAACGTATTCGACAACTCGAAAGATCGACCTGACTATAATGAGACCGCTGGATACGTAGAGGATGACAACCAGCGCCTTCCACCGGGTTTGGATTTTGCTGCTTGCGTTGGTAGGCTCGCGGTGGATTCGAAGATGAAAGACGACAGAGACGATTATGAAGAAGCTGAAGAAGGTGAGCTGGACAAAGAGACCGGTAAGAATAATGGCTTGGCCTCTATCGCGTCCGGCTGCATCGTCAGCACCCGCTAGCATGCCACCACCTTGGCCATGTTAGTCGATATCATCTCTAATCCGCTTTTACCATATGTTGCGATCAAGTCTTGACTTACCCATTCCCTGTGCAACAATTGAAACAATATCACCGAAAAGGAAGATCTTTGTCAACCACTTCAGCCCGACTATCGAGTATCGATCAGCTTCGAGAAGCCTGATAAGTCGTCCGAGAACCATGTAGATAGAAGCGGCGTAGAATGCCGGACCAAGGAGTAGCAGAAGGGCTTGAATAATGTATGGCCCTTGCGTCCACTCCCCAGGCTCTTCACTAGCACTGATGGCCCGACCGCCATATCCAATTGCCTCAACTGTTCACGTCTATTATGAGCCAGAATGTCCTATTTGGTCGCAGGCTGTAAAGGGGTGGGAGATGTACCAGCGCAGCCGATAATGAAAGGTATAAAATACCACGATCTCAGCCTCACGACTTGCCATGTGTGAAAAAGGCCAGAAAGCGCGAATCCTACAATAAATATGACGGCGGCCACCATGGACGGGTCGTATTTGTACCGATCATTGGGCATTTCGTTCACTGTTGGTTCTTCGTGATGGTTGGATTTATTCGTCGAATAATAGCGTTAGAGGTGAACACCGTTGACTTGTTTCTTAGATCTGTTGTTCTAGTCTCAAGAGATTACAACGTGAAATCTTATATGCTCCTCGATGACAGTCCCCCACCAATGAGACGATAAAGCGAAAACGATCATGTTTTAGATTCGCAAACCTTTTTCAGCAGTATAACGTCTGTCTGGGACAGGATGTGATCCCCCTGCTTGTGGCGCAGACTTATTATGGAGTCTATCTCATACCGGATTCTTATGTGATTGGGGAATTGAATTTAAAGTTATTCGGAACCTGGTAAGTACACATTACCCTGATCATCAAGTCTTGCACGGCAGTTGAAGTGGGCTTACTCTGCTACTGTTAGATTGGTGCCTAGGACTCATTGAATATAAGAGTAGGGCTGATGTCGAATTAAGATAAGGTTAATTTTTACACTTGAGAGTCAATCTAGTGCCAAGAGCTAGTTCTTCTTCGTCTGTCTCTGTGCTGTCCTTCTAGGTGTTGTTAAATACGCAGCTATGCGATGGGGTGAGTGTAACAAGATGTGGACCACAATGTTGTGACGGTATCGATTGTTGACTTGATTTCATTGATCAGTCAGCATCTCGTTTTCGCATCATACTCCAATTGGCTGGCCAGTGTCTCCCTACCGCTGTACAACATCTCTAACCGCGTCATCCGTGGCTTCTTTTGACATTCGACAACAAGATTGAATTGCCTGTTGCTTACTCTCGAGAAACGAGCCCGCTATCTTTGAGGCTATTTGTGCCCAAGTTCAACTTCCATATATGACCAGTCCTTTACCCTCGACTTCGCATTCGTTATCGCACTGTCTGTACCTATCAAAGCCATGAAGAGACTCGGTTATCGGAAATCGCGAAAAGGATGTCTACGATGTAAGCAGAGAAGAGTCAAGGTAGGAGACTAACCCATCTCTCTACTTGGGTCTTGGATGACCAACGATATGCTGACTGGTTTTATGGGTCTAGTGTGATGAAAAGGTCCCCTGCTCAGCATGTTCTAGACATCAGGTCACATGTAGCCTCGAGTCACCAAATACAGAGCCCTTTCAACTACCGAGGAGAGGCCATGTACACGTAGCAGCCAGCGGAAAGGTGGGCTAATCATAGTTTGTTATTACGTATCTTACCACTAGTTTTCTGACCCGTGTATGTCTCTTACAGGACCTTTCCTCAGCCAGTTCCCCTTTAGAAACTAGCAAAGATCCTAGGTCGACGGCGTCTATAACTGGCTTTTTCTCAAATTTTACTCAGTTCCAGTATGGCTCACCAGAAGGATCAGATAATCGAGCCTGTGTATCTGATATCGAACTTATACATCACTACACTGCCAAAACCCACCGGACTCTCCGCACGCCGTGTCTCCATGGCACTCAAGTTCTACAAATCGAGATCCCTCGGGAAGGACTCGTCCATCCTTTCTTGCTCCGCCAGATACTGGCATTCTCAGCGCTTCACCTAGCATATCTTAATCCAGACACCCGTCACAAATATCTTGTACAAGCTTCACAACATCAAGGTGTCGCCATTAGCACCGTGAATTCGATGTTAGCCAAGCCATGGGTCCCAGAGGCATGTCATGCACTTTATGGGACATTGATGTTCGTCGCCATCAGCGCCTTCGGGACCTTTCCTAGCTGCGATAGGTACAACGCGTTTCAGCCGATCGACAGCCTCATCGATATATTTATCCTCGCACATGGCATGCACGCCATACTTCGTTCATTCGAAGAAAATATCAGGGATGTCCTTTTGGGGAAGCTTATGGGTGGATGCAGCTGCGAACCAGCCTCCGCATCTAGTAATATCACAACAATAAGACCTCATCTCAAAGATCTACTAGCACATTTCGAGGAGAAGATACCCGATATTAACCAAGACAAGCGAACGTCTCTCATAGAGATTACCGGTACTCTCATCGAGAGTATTGAGGTAGCCAGGGGAAATCATAGGGCTACGTCTGTGCCAGAGCAGAGGGTCATCTTTGGATGGCCTATGAAAGTTCCAAGTGGTTATATCACTCTGTTACGGAGCAAAGACCCCTTAGCAATGGTCATTTTATCGTACTACTGTGTGCTGGTACATGCTGGTGAGGTAAAGTGTTGGTACTTTCGTGGCTGGGCGGATGCATTAATGAAATCGATTATTACGATTGTCGCCGGTACACCATGGGAGGGGTTGATTCAATGGCCAGTAGAAGCCATTAAGAAGACGACAAACGCATTAGATAACCGGACTCCAGAGATTAGCGATGCTAGATAGAAATGAGAGTAGGAAATAGATATTATATTCTATTAATATGTTAGGTAATTATCTCAGAAGTTTCTATATATGCCATTAGAGAATATAACTCTTCGATGGAAGGTGGAACTTTCTGTTAGTTATCTTCACAATTATGGAACACTAATATTCATGATGCGTTCCTTTTGCGCTATCGGGCGCACGATCCTAATCTCCATTATGGCAAAGGAAAAGGTTAGTTTCAACTCTTTACTCTTCAAAACGACGTGTAGCAAAATCGTGGTTGGGCAGACTTATTAACTTTTCATCCATTACAATTAGTCGTGGATTGAAGATTAGCTATAAAATGGCTAGTCTCACCGTTGTTGACCTCGACATTTTCAGGCGTAGGCCGGTCTTTCCATATCACTTACTACGTAAGTGCGGACTTGACCTGATTGATTCTGAATCCAGACATTGTATTGCGGTATGGTGGTATATTTTCTGATGATATAGCAAGAGCGGAAATGTAGCCCATTGTGTGTTGTAAGTCTCAAAACATTTGGCCAGCAAGATAGCGGAAGACGTAAAGAACTTATACCTGTCACAGCTCTATATATCATCATAATGAGTTGGCTTGAGATCTACAAAGCCGACATAGAGAATAGTAACACTTTCTGCTAAACGTGAGAACAAAGACCCAAGCGGCAATATTAACCCCAATCTAAAGGGATAATTCAATCATGTTCCGTTCTGAGACAATACATAACGGCTATGTCCCGATCGGAACAAATCAGCTAGCCACAATACGCTGGCTTACATCTCATTCCGGTCAATGTAGCATTAATTCTACCTTTTTAGCGACAGGTTGTTACCACAATTGAGCTGAGCTAGCACACGGATACGCCCCTCGGTCGTTAAACTCACGTTGGCACTCTAATGCGTAGAGAATGATGTGCGATGGAAGGTGCGTTTTGCTATTTATTTCCCTGTTTATGATGAAGGCTCAAGCTAGCCTCGAAACCGTTGCAAATGCAAAACAAGCCCTATCCGATTTCCGACCTTGATTCGAGAAGCTGAAACGTCGGAGGCGAGGGCTGTTCGACAGTGTTCAACTCGTGGGCTCGTATAATACAGCCCCTTCGCTTACTCAACAGCAATTATCACATGACAGATCTCGGAAAGAAATCTCCGATCATAAGCATGGACCAGGTTGAATATTGTTGAGAAAAGCCTGCGTAGCACAGCTCGACCCAGGCCCATGGAGAAACCAGAGATCGCCTCAGAATGCGATAGTTCATCTGATGGAGAAAGAATGATTAAGGCATGGTAGTTATAATAAGTGTTTTTCTGCATAACACTCGTTTTTCCACTATCGAATAAAGATATCATTATGGTGGCGACGGCTCAGTTCTTTGCAAGCGAGGGGGAAATATTCTTCTATTACTTGTAGATGGGGATGACCTTGATGAAATACGGATGCTTCCTAGACATAGCCTTCCCCCAATATGAAAGACACACATAATAACTTTCAACATTTTGCGAAGTAAGTCTTGCTCTTCAATAGCTCGGGATCCTTTTTGCGTCGGGCGATCAGCGAAGATGGGAGGATGTTGTTGTGCTGCGACAGCCTTGTAGATCGACTGGTCCTCCCTGTTTTCCCCATCGTCTCTTTTCTCTTTTTTTCGCTGTGGAAATCAATCATACAATACTTCACCCAACTGCACTTATTGATCGCCCATGTGCATTGTGATGGCTGGAAACAGAAATGACTGCATGTTCTTCAACCAATAGGAAAAGAATAGCAACGGTCTTGTGACTGCCTGACCCTCAGACCTGCAGCAATCTGCTAGCCAGCGCTTTGAAACCGTCAACCCTTTCCGCTTTAACCAGGCGCCAATAGTGTATTCAAGGCTGAGTTTCAAGCCTATAGGAAGGGGTATTCAGGTAGTATAGAGGGGTTACAGGACTGAAGATGTCATGGTTCATTTTCAATCTGGAAGTTGTATCATTTGTTTTCTCGTGGCAGAACAGACTTTTCGGGTAGATTACTCGGCTCTCAGTCACGGAACCCCAATTCTTAGAGTTTATAAGGTGACATTGTGCTGTAGGGGTACTTTAAACCGTAGACTGTCACTCACTTAGGCTATCATAGAGACTGCATAAACGCCCTACTCTTCCAAAAAGCTTTGATTGGCTTTCATTGAACAGAGAGAAAACCCAGTTCATCCAACTGCTTACCCTCCATGAGCTTGATGATCACCTTTTCGGTTAATGCACGCTGCCTGGTCTGGCCTACAAATAGCTTAATCGGCGCTGCATCTTTTCTACCAGCCTTGAATATCATTCACGCTCACATGTTTTATTTGATTTGAATTCTCTCACCAGCACCACCCTTATTATGGCTTCTTCTATCTTTCCAGAAAGCGTAGCCCTCAAAATTGCCATCGATCACCGAATTCGTAGATTGTTCAGGCCAGTACCACACTCAGGAAACGGTTCGAGTGGTGGCTTTCATGTTGACCTCATTGAGGCTTTTGGGCACAACCTGGGGCTGGACGAAGACGAGATACAAGTAACCGCGAAGTTAGCGGGCCCATTCTCTACAGGAGGGATTGCCATCGTGTTGCAACAACCACGAGATAACCATCCTTTTAGGGATGGTATTCAAGCGGTAATCGACGACTGTGAAACTTTTATGGCCTTGAAGGAATCATTTGCAGCAGCCTCTTGTAATTCCCTTAACATAATTGATGACATCGCAGTTGTCGACCTGCTTCCATACATTTCCAAGGAAGAACTGGAGGAAATGGAAGAAACGGGTGAAATGGACAATGAAGTGATACGGGATGCTTTTCAGACTACTATCGACTTTCTCGTCTACAAGAAGCCTTCTGCAGTCTTTTGCACAGGATATATCCGCGGCTATGTACCAAAAGGCGAGGTGCGGGAAGTCGAAAGCATAGGAATCGGTAACACTTTTCACAATCCCTTTGCAACACTTCGGGCCGAGAATCAGGTTATGGTGAAATTGCAACGAGTTAATGGCTTTCATCCTAGCTTTGCCATGAACTACAATCCTGAACACAGCTGCTTGAGACAGCTATTCTTGCTTGAAGTCGCACATACGTGCGCAGTGCATAGGGGAGACTGGAAGGAGGAACCCTGGATGAGGGAGTTTAGGGCCCTGTGTAAAGGGGCGTTCAGCGGGAGAATCAGTAAGTCAAAATCATAAGCTACTTTCCATATTATAACTAACCCTACGATAGATGAGGGGTTTGTATTTACGTCAAGAGCTGCATAGTATGTGAAAGTGCTAACCTAGAACAGAAAGGACATACTGTACTACAGTACTCTCTATTCTGAAAGAATAGAACGCATCAGCACAGCTATTAAGGCTTTTGACTCCAGGTCATTAGGCGCCTTTGATGGGCTCTACAATACTCTTATTAAGAGTCGTCTAAGTGAGAAGTGCAATGACGCAAGGCTCATACTGCGAGAGTTATCAGGGCTGGTGCCCGGACCTTGGCCACCAGAGGATGTGGATGAAATCCCAGATAGCCTGACTGAAATCGCGGAGCATACACAAAGGCTAATCGTTGATGTTGGGCGCATTGATGGTTGGTATCAGAACGCAAACCTAAGGAATACGATTTCGACCAGGATTAAATTACTTGGCCAATGCATCTACATTTCACGTCAACAGAACGTGCGCTTAGATTTTGCCAAAGCCAGTGGTATTTTTCTTGGGATAGCAGAAGCGCTTGAAGATCTCCTGTGGAATCTCGCTCAAGGAAGAACTGATGAGAAATTCCATAACGAGAAAGGAGGTAGTATACAGGAGGCCATCATTATCTCAGACTAATCTGGGCATAGAAACAGGCATAGAAACAGGCACAAAGCTTCGAGATCTTTGGTCTATAACCTTTATATATCTAGCTCGTTTAAGTGTGATAGTCAGGTTTCTAAAGTAATGAACTAAACTGTTCTAGATTTATGTTACTAGAAATACAGGCAATAGATCCCTAATGTTGCAAAGTGTCACATCTCTTGAAAGGAAAAATAGCAAGTAAGGGTATTTTTAGATAAAGACATCTTATCAAGAACTGGTAAGTTGGGTATTCTATCTAATACTAGATAAAAATATATATACATAAGGTTATAAGTTATATATTATTAATTTAACAGTATTTAAGAGTTAAATGGTATCGATTGAATTCTATTTATTATAAGTTAAATGGCATGCGTTTAAGTTGTTACAGGGTAGGTAAATAATAATTAGAAGATAAATGAGGGGTGCGTAGGGGCACATGCATAATCCCTTTGGATCATAACACAGAGGTCTAACGATTAATGCGTCACTAAGAAAAAAACAAATCGATAACAGGAATTCTAGGTATCCTGACTTAGCCTGGTATTGATATTTACACTTATACTTTTTGGTTTTCAGCTTGCTAGGTTGGTCCCCCCTCGGCTTAAACTCACAGGTAATCTGAAGATTAATCTTTCGGGTAACAGCTATTACCGTCTTTAGTGTTCACCACGGGCAATGGAGAGTTAATTTAACATACTGCTGCCCCCACTTTTTGGGCTGTAGACTGGTCAATCCTAGCTTGCCATTTCAATACAAGGGTCCCTAACACAACCAGGGGTTGTTTCATTGGCGCTTAATCCAAAATAAATCAACAGGAGGAAATAAGAACGATATCAGGCTGTTCAATCTTCGTAAACGCAACACGGATTCTTCCTCTTCCCTTGGAAAACTTTAGGAATACTATAACCAACTATGTCTGATCCCAGGGACTATACAGTGGGCTGGATTTGTGCTATCCTTACTGAATATGTTGCTGCGCAAGCCTTTCTCGATGAAAGGCATGAAGGTCCTGAATCCATATCTATAAATGACAATAACGACTACACGCTGGGCAGAATCGGGAAACATAATGTCGCTATTGCCGTGCTTCTTATTTCGGGCTCGTTGCACAAACGCGAATCCTTCTTCGTGCGAACGATCCTGATATCAAGGATGACAATAGACAAACACCGATCTTCTTTGCGGCTCGTCATGGCCACAGCGCCGTGGTGAAACTACTGCTGGAGAGCGGTGCTACGGGTGACTTGAGAGATAATGACGATAAAACGCCGCTAGTGTATACGGTCTGCCTTGGGGATGCAGTTACCACGCAAGTGATGCTTGAAGGCAGCGTTAACGCGGATCTAGTAGATGGGAAGTGGCAGACCCCTGTATCCCATGCATCTAAAATGGGACGTGACGATCTAGTTGGTCTACTTCTGGAAAAAGACTTTGATGTCAACTCTATGGATCAGTACAGACGAACACCGCTGTCGTATGCAGCTGAAAAGGGAAAATGGTCCGTCATTCAGCTCCTTCTTGAGTGGGAGGGGGAAGTCAACTCGGAAGATGTTGGGAGACGGACGCCTCTATCGCATGCCGCTGCGATGGGGCACACAACTGCCGCCAAGATCCTTCTCGAGCATAGGGCCGAAGTTGACTCGAAATATTTCAGTAGACGAACGCCGCTATTGAGTGCAGCTTTGATGGGACATGCAGCTGTCGTTCAACTCCTTCTCCAGCATGGGGCTCGAGTTAATATAAAGGATAGGACTGGGCGAACACCACTATCGCATGCTACTAATGGTAAATACCTAGCAGTAGTCCAGCTCCTTCATCAATCTACACTTTCAGGTTAGGGATAGGGATTTTCCTAACTAATAAGTAAGATAACACTTTCAGTAAAACATATTTTTGTTTTTATCTTTAACTAAATCTTTTCTAATAAGTAGAAGACCTCAAAGTACTGGGTCTACTTTAGCCGAGATTATGCCGCAGGTAGTTTTTTCGATGCTATTAGAACTCCGCGGGGCTGTTTTACCTTTCAATAGTGCAATTGTGGTGCTGCTACCATCCCGCTACCACAACTGATAACAGTTGTATATCTTCCGTAGTATAGTGGTCAGTATGCAAGCTTGTCACGCTTGAGACCCGGGTTCAATTCCCGGCGGGAGAGATCCAGCCACCTGTGAGAAACAGGCTTTCTTTTTTTGTTGATTGTTCTCAGGATGCTTTAAATAAAATGTTCTAATATGGATGCCAATTGAATATAGATGTGATGGCGGACTATACTGCACGTTGATCTAGTAAGAACCTGAACAGTCCTCTCTGTAAAGCACAAGGCGCCGCACCACCATGATCTTCAGCGTCAAACTCCCACATCCAAACATCTCTAAGATTTTTCGACTTTTCCATCCTGGCTACAAGTTCCAGGGCGTTATCCTTCATTTTCCTCTCCGTCGCTCCTCTCTGCTTCTTATCAAACTCTTCCTCCGACTCGCCAGGTAATTTGATAAGCGTCTGTTCAGCACCACCAAACATGACCAAAAGCCGTGGAGCTTGACCAGTAGGAGGTTCTCGTGCGTGGAATTTTTGCTCTTGATATTGCACGATGTTTTTGTTGTTGAACCAAATGGACGGACTGGCTGCGATGAACGTATCGAAGGAATCTGGTTTAGTGAATAGTGCGTTGAGAGTGAAGAGTCCGCCATAGGAGTGACCAAACAGGGCCTTAGGTCCAGATTTGAGCGGAGCGCTAGGGAAGATAGTGTTTTCGACGTATGGTCGTAGTTGGTTCTGGATTATATCCAAAAAATCGGATGCACCGCCGAACGGACCTGGAGATGGGTTCCCATCGGGACCAGGCGGTACACTGTAGACACCATCAGAAGCCTCCGGCGTCAGATCAACATTGCGACGCTTGTCAAAGACAGAGCTTTTGTTGGGATACCCAATTGCCACGAGAACGACTCGTGTATGGTGAGTAAGCTCCAATCGACGAGCGATGTCTGTCGCTGTGAAGAAGTAGGCGTTTCCATCAACAATGTATCTGCAATGGTCAGTCAGTTCATATGGATTGTGGTAGTTTCCTTACACTGTGGAGACAATGGAAGTGTCATCTTTTGGTGGTGAGCGCTGGTTGCCCCAGCATAGAGGCCACGATATTTGGATGAGGTATTCGCCTCTCCTTGTTGAGAGAGTGAATTGGTAGGAGTTGGGCGCGTTGGCTTTCTGCAGAGTAATAGGGACGAGAGTCATGATGATAAAAGTAGTGATATCAGACAGTGAAAGATGGAATTGGGGTGAGGATGGTGTGGTCGATGATCAGATAAGATTAGAAGACCAGTTATGGAAGCCAACGGTGCGTCTTTAATGAGTGGGGTAAACAATCAGCGATGATACGTGCAGTGCCTCCCATAATTACAGTGGGAATCCCTTCTAACCCCCAATCTTGAACAATGGGCTCTTCTATTACTTCGGCAATTGACACACAGTTTCAATTATCGTAAATTGTTCAATTGATTGAGACGAGTTGCACAGTTTATGTGTTGTTTGCTATTTATTTTTACTATTCTATCTAAATAATGTTCTTCAAATCCTGATTCGCCCTAAACCTTCTGAGATTATCAGCAATTAGCGCCTCAGCACCCTGTGGTCGTCCACCAGCAGCATGCGGCGAAACAATCGTATTGGGAGCCTTCCAAATCTTGCTCGGCTCAGGAAGAGGCTCCGTCTCGAAAACATCCAGCGCTGCACCGCCAATCTCTCCCTTTTCGAGCGCGTCCACGAGCGCATCCTCATCGACCGATGTACCCCGCCCCACGTTGACCACCCACGCGTGCTTGGGCAATTGTTTGAGTCGCTCAGCGTTGAGGACGTGGCGTGTGGAATCCGAACCGGGGAGAATCATGACCAGTGCATCTGTCTCGGGGAGTAGCTTGTCGAGGTCATCCTCGGTGTAGATCTCGATACCGTTGCGCACGCCCTTTTGACGAGCAATGCCGCGGACTTGGGCGCCGAGACCGACCAGCAGCGGGGTGAGGTTCTTTGCGATGTTGCCGAAGCCCCAGACGAGCACGCGCGCATCGCGAAGAGTTGTGAATTTGTCCTTTGGTCGGTCTGGCTGGGGACCACCGAGATGGCCTGGCCATTTGCCTTGGAGTTGGTAATCGCGCATCTCGTAGAAGCGACGAGCGGCGTTGAGCAAAAGGCCTAGCGCGTGCTCTGCGACTGTGTGATCGTGGAGACCGGAGCCGGTGGTGATCTTAATCTTCGAGGCGTCGAAGCCGGCATTGAGAACGTCGTTGGGACCCGCGGCGAGGGATTGGATCCATTGAAGCTTCGTGAGACGCTTTGCGGCATCCTTAAGATTCTCGGCCGTGTTTGTCCATGTCACGAGGACTTCAGCGTCGACGTGCTCCTCTGGGATGGGCTTCTTTACGTCGTATGGGTGGAGATCGACTGAGAAGCCTTCAAGGCTCTTGATGTCGAGTTCGAGGGATGTCGGGTAGAGGAGCTTCATTTTGATGGTAGGTAAAGTGGATTGAGGGGAAGAGAGATGTATGTTTTGGTTCATGAGAGATTGGAGCTGAGCTGTATATGTACGGATACTGATGAGCGCATGATGGGGAGTATGATGACATCGGAAAGAAGACCGGTTACGCTGCCTTGACCAATCATGAGCTACAATTCTGGGGTGAGGGGCCGAGGCCGGAAGACCCCGCCGTGGGGGAAGAGGGGCTTTGGGGGTTGAAGAGAGAATTGAGGTTGAAGATTGGTTGAGAAATATCCAAGAACCCCAAATCCCGCGGGACAAGTTCCACTAGACGTTATTCTTGATTTATCGACTGTACTATCGTTCACCTCGGACCGGGCAAATTGGAGCTTGTGAGGCGAAACTGATTGTTACTACTTCATCCTGCTCCACATCACACCTCAGCATTCTATGAGTCTACGAGCCAACATGGCATATCAATATGAAGAACTACCGGATAACAATCATTTCCGCATTCTCAAGCTTGAGCCTGGCAAGGAAGATGAGCCCTTACAAGGCACACTTGCAACGTATGCACTCGACGATGCTCCCAGATATGAGGCGCTTAGCTATGTGTGGGGCTCTCCAGAGCGAGAAAAGAATATGAAATGCAACGATCGAAACTTCAAGATAACCGACAGCCTCAACACAGCATTGATGCGTCTCAGACTGACTGACGAGCCCCGTCATCTCTGGATTGACCAAATTTGCATCGACCAAATGTCTATCGACGAAAGATCACAGCAAGTCGGCATCATGACGTTGATTTACTCCAAAGCTGCGCTCGTGACAGCATGGCTTGGCCCAGCGGATCCGGAAGAAGCAGCTGCAGTAGGGATGGTTATATCAACTCTTGCATCCATCAAATCCCATCTGTGGGACAATTTGCGTTTTCCCGAGAACGTACGTTTACAAGAACTCGGAGTCCCCACCAGAGACTCACCAGCTTGGGGCGCTTTGAATTCCATGTTGAATACCCCGTATTTTTCAAGAATTTGGATCACACAAGAACTTGCAGTGGCACCCACTTTTAATCTGCTGTGGGGGGACCTTGTAATATCTAAAGTTGAATTCAATTCTTTCAAAGAAGCCGCGATCTTTCTCCTCATGTGGGATCATGATACACCAATCGAATTGACCGAAATTGCTATGGACTTCACCGACGATGACTGGAAGGACAGACAAGACCTTTTTCAGCTTGTTATCGCAACCGAAGGCTGTTGCGCAACTGATCCTCGTGATAAGATCTTTGCATTAGTCGGACTAGCAGGCGAGAAGACGTATGGTATTATACCTGATTATCACAAGACAGAACATGAAGTCTTTGTAGAATTTGCCACAAAGGTTATATCAGAAACGAGACGCCTCAAGATCCTCAACTTTTCCAACGTGGAAAATCCTAATGACGAGGAACGACTTCCCCTTTGGGCACCGAGATGGCCATCGCCGCATACGTTTAATGATATAGCTCGCAAAAACTTCAAATCATCGATGGATATGGAAATCACATCGCAATCGACAATCAATGACCGAATCCTCAAGTTAAAGGGCATACATATCGATACGATTAAAGAAACCTGTGCTCAGAGCATACTGCAGCATCAAAGTTTGATGGCTGTCAGTAGTCTGGTGATTGATCATGAACAACTTCTAATTAATCAATACGGACTGGATATAATCACGCCGTTTGTTTTAACAATGATGAGTGGCCCATTCGAAAATTATGTTCTCGACGCGAGCTTCGAGCGCCCACAAGATAACTCCTATTTCGACCGCTTCATAGGGTATTCTCTAACATTCCTTTTGACCTCTTTTACTCAAAACGATACTGCAGAGAACAATCAAAGAGCGTTGCTCCGGCTGATCAAGATGGCGGTAGATTCTAGCGCTTCAGCAACACAAGGCGAGCCCACCTTTAAAGAAATTGAGACGCTTGAGCTATTCGAGAATAAGCTGGATCACCTTTACTCAGACGATAAAGAAGTTGCAGCGTCCTACCTGGAACTTCTCAAAGCTATATCCTGCGATACGCAACTGAGATATGAAGAATTTTTCAAGGACACGGTTCACTCTCGTGGTAGAAAGTTCTTCATTACAGAAAGGGGTTATATTGGTCGTGGCCCTCCTTCGTTAGAACCGGGTGACTTTGTATGTATTCTTTTTGGGGGCGAGACCCCGTACATCGTCCGTCCCAGGACAGTCTCTAGCGATGAGCATCTTTTCCTTGGGCAAAGCTATGTGCATGGAATTATGGATGGGGAGGCTATTGCTACCTGGGAACAGCAAAGAGATTCTCGGGATGCAGATTTCAAAGAAAGGTTATTCAAGCTGGTATAGGGAAGCCCAGGGTAATTCTTTATTGTCATTAAATATCAACTGAAGTCTGATATCATTAGTATTAATAAAGTAGCTCAAGTAGATCCCACAGGGATGTCATATAGTTCCATGTTCTAAACAAAGTGAGGATCGGGGTGGAAGTGCTCCTGTCACATCTTCATACCTTCGCAGGCTGTGACGGCGAAGCAATAGTCATACCTACGATCAGCGAGCAAAACATTTCGGAGAGCACGTAACTTAAGTAATAACGAAATAATTCAGAACAATCTCACCATATAGTTTGCCATTGCCACTTGGAAGGCAACATATGACGAAAATTAACCGGAAGATAATAGCGAACCAGTCAATTTCCCTAAGAAACCAGGCGCTGGGAAACTGGAACTCCTTTTCCGCTGCAAATCTCACCTCAAACGCCACTTAAACCCTCAGACTCGTCGACTGAACAGCCAAGACGGACGTACTTCTAGAAGAGTGATGGAGACAGCGCTTGTGTTCCCCGAGCTGAAAACCACAGCCAAGACTGTAGCATCAGGTATCTCTGAAAGTGCAAAAAAGCTTCGGTGCCTTGGCTGACTTGGCAAGATGGGAACGTGCTAGAAGGGAGAGGTCGTGTGTGGTTGTGCTCGAGGTTATGGGATGCGGGAGTCGTGGCGCGGTGCTTGGCGGTTGGCTTGGCGAGGCAGTAGTTACTGAACCATGCGAGAAATCAAATTTACCGATGATAAGATGGTTTTGAGTGAGTTGCAGTTTCGATTGGAGCTGAAGATTGTTGTGATATCATCTTTTAGAGTCACGAGAGTTTTTAGAGATGGTTTCGCCTTTCTCAGACTTCCCCGGTAGCCCGGATCTTCGTATACATATATAAGAACAAACTTAACAAAAAGTCAATTAAGTTCTAAAAAACAAGCTTATCTTGTTGATCAAGACATTCATACTAATCCCCTGCTCGAATCGGTCTTGGCATCTGGGGCCGTCGATTGTGGACAAACCAAGAACTCCACGTGTATGTTTGTAGCATCTGATTGGTCCACCATCCTTGGTCAAAAGAGCCTCCCTTCAACGACATCGGTTGATGCACGTGGGGTCAAGACTGGCTCAAAGCTTATTACCATTACACTGGGACTGTTAAATCAGGGGGGGCGACGTTAGGCTTTGTCGAACCACCGTGGTGTCTTGCCTGTTTTAGCCGGACTGTCATTAATGTGTCAGAAAAGATGACCCATGGTAGCATGAGGGATGAAATAGGTAGGTCAGTTCATACTCCCTAGACTAGACTCTTGGGCTGTTTATTTTTTTCATCTTCAAGGGTAGGAATCTTCTTTTCTGTTGATCGAGTCTCGTGGGACCTGGCTATTCTCTGCGTTTGACAGAGACTATAGCTAGGGGCTCTGATAACTCGTCTGCAGGTGAGGTCTCCCTTTTGTCATAGCGCAGATTGTCATGTAGCAATTGAAGGTTGTATGTAACTTGTCACTGTACGGCAATAACAGCAGCGTCTGTTATGGTCTCATCACTTCAACGTATCGAAAACTCATCCATCTCTACCATCTCACATGCAAAACCTCTTCAAGAAAGGACCGAACATGATTCTTCTACCAAACACCATCCTTATGCCAAGATTATTCCCATCGTCCTCCCCGGTCCAACGAACATCAAGAACCCAAGCACGAGAGCAACCCCCGTCCTCGCCAAGAAGCACTACTCTACCCAACATGTGCCTCTTCTTAATCTGCCAAGACAGAGCATGTGTCGCCATCACATAAACCACTCCTTGGCTCTTCATGGTTTCTATCATCCATTGGCTAATATGGCCTTGCCTCTGTACCCATCCGGTCACCGAGCTCCATAACCATAATTATAAGCTTGTTTGCCAAGCCTCATCCGTCCCACACTTTCTTTCGATCAGAGGTAATATAAGGAGTCGGTATCTGGTCGTTCTGATGTTGCATTTTATGGTCTCTGTGCATCAGCAGCTTTCCCTTCATTCTCTCTTTTCTAGAAAGAAACAAAGTCCGATACTCTCGGCTAGCTTTTGATCATGGTGCTTCATCAGTACGATTACATCTTTGCCCTCGGCACCATCTTTTCTTTCCTTGATGCTTGGAACATCGGTACGAATTATTGTCCTTCCACTCTCTTATCGGTAGCAACCGCTGACCCGTTTCTCTAGGTGCCAACGATGTTGCCAACTCGTGGGCTACATCGGTCTCATCCCGATCCATCAGTTACATTCAAGCTATGACCCTCGGTTCCATTCTCGAATTCGCTGGATCTGTTGGTGTCGGTGCTCGTGTTGCCGATACCATCCGTACCAAAGTCGTCGATCTGGATCGATTCGAGACCGACCCTGCTATGCTCATGCTTGGTATGATGTGCGCCATCGCCGCCTCTTCGATCTACCTCACCTTCGCAACTCGCATCGGTCTTCCCGTCTCGACTACCCACTCCATCATGGGTGGTGTTATCGGCATGGGTGTTGCTCTCGTTGGTGCCGACGGTATTCACTGGGCTGAGCTGGACAAGGGTATCAGCAGTGGTGTCGTCTCTGTTTTCCTCGCTTGGATTATTGCCCCTGGTCTTTCTGGTGCTTTTGCCGCCATCGTCTTCCTTATCACCAAGTATGGTGTCATGCTTCGAAGTCAGCCTGTTTGGAAAGGTCTCTTTCTCACTCCCATCTACTTTGGCATCACTGCTTCTCTTCTCACCATGCTTATCGTGTGGAAGGGTGGCAGCATTGAGATCACCTTTACCGACGCTGAGACTGTTGGCATGATCATTGGTGTTGGTGCCGCTTGGGCTCTCGTTGTCTCCATCTTCCTTCTCCCTTGGCTCTACCGTATTGTCATCTGTGATGACTGGCAGCTCCGCTGGTGGCACATCATCCAGGGTCCCCTTCTTCTCAAGCGCCCTCCTCCTCCGGCCCAGCCTGAGGGCGCTGAAGGTGGTATCAAGGATTTCTACGAGGGCCACCTGACCAAAGAAGAACTGTCTGAGCTTCGACGTGCCGGTCGTCAGGGCAGCGATGAGTTTGTCCGCGTCCAGGATCAGGTTAGCAATGAGGGTAATGAGAGCAAGGAGGTCTCAACAGGAAACAAGGTCATGTCTCCTCCTTCAGAAGGTACCGATGATGTTTCTGAGCCCGTCGAAGCTAAGCCTCGTCGCAGCCTGATCGGCCCCAAGCCCGAAGGTAGCATGTTCAGTGGTCCTGTCCTGTTCTGGTATCTCAAGAAGGCTTTCCTGTCCGGTGTTGACCAGGACATCATTGCCATGCAGAAAAAGAAGAGCATTCTCACCGGTGATCTGGACGAGATCCACTCCAACGTAGCTCACTACGACAACCGCGCCGAGTACCTCTACACATTTATGCAAGTCATGACAGCTTGTACTGCATCTTTTACCCACGGCGCAAACGATGTTGCCAACGCTATTGGTCCTTATGCTACCATCTACCAGATCTGGAGGACTGGTACTCTCGAGGGTAGCAAGTCTGAAGTTCCCGTCTGGATTCTGTAAGTACTTTCGATTTCTTTGTTGAACAACTGCTGATCTTTTATAGTTGCTTCGGTGGTGCTGGTATTGCTCTTGGTATCTGGACTTATGGATACAACATCATGCGCAACCTTGGAAACCGTCTGACTCTACACTCTCCTTCTCGAGGTTTTAGTATGGAGCTTGGTGCCTGTATCACCGTCATTCTTGCGACCCGTCTTAGTAAGTCTCTATCAACGAAGTTGCGCCCTACACTAGTACTAATAATATCTTCAGAGCTCCCCGTCTCTACTACTCAATGTATCACCGGTGCCACGGTTGGTGTCGGTCTCTGCTCCGGCACTTGGCGCTCGATCAACTGGCGCATGGTTGCTTGGATCTACATGGGTTGGATGATCACCCTCCCTGTCGCTGGTATCCTTTCTGGCTGCATCTGCGGCCTCATTATCAACGCTCCTCGCTGGGGTTACAGTGGTTAAGCAACCAATGTCACTCTTTTGACATAAAATCTCATATATTCTGTCTACATGGGCCTATTGTACTTTTACAATCGTTGCGCCCATGCCTCGATACGTCCAATCTACTGCGTGTAAAAGCATAGAGCAATAGCTTTGAATCCATATATACATTTATTTAAAAAGTTATCTTGTACCTATTGATTAAGCTCTCCCACGTGGAGTTTAAATGAATTATTGTATAGACATCGGAGCATGATGCTTTTTTTGCGATTTTAAAAACAATCTTCTGAAGGAAGCAAGGCAATCTTGAGTAGAAATAAGCACAAGGTAGTTAAAGTTTTTGTATTCAAGGATTATATAAGAAATGGTGAAAGAGTCGTTCCTTCTTTGACTTTCGTGTAAGTTCACGACAAAAAGTATTATGACTCCAATGCTCACACAAGACTTTTGCCCTTACCCTAGGTTGTTGGTGAAAAGGGCTCTGCAAACCATATCCTTTTGCTTTTTCCTCCTAGCAGTAGTCGTATCTGTCGATGTCAAAAACGTCAATGTCGAGGCATGGGTCGGTGTCCAAATCGAGCTTTCTCGCCTGTAGCTCTTTTTCACGGTCCAAGATGAGCTTTCTCAACAGTTGCTTTTTTGTGATCACGTTCTCTGAATTGACCACGTACATATTTTCCGTATCGTGAATCAAGATAGGGATTGAAAGACGGCCCTCCTCATACTTTCCAAACGAGTTGCCGATGGTGGCAGGTCGTCCACCATCAACCCACAACTCAACACCAAACTGAGTCACCTTGTACTTGAACCTCTGCGCATCTTCGCGAGAAGCACAAGGAGAGAAGGCCCCGTTGTTGCTGATTGCGATATAGTCATCGTGACCTGCGAGCCCCCGCGGTCTGAGGATAAAATCGCCATTGGGTGCATCTTCGACGATGAAACGAGGAAACTCGGAATGTCGCTGTGGGGATGGTTTGATCTCGAAACTGAACCGTCTTTTGTCTTTGTCGCTGACTGGTGGCACAGGGTTTTCACCAAACAGCCAGCCGGATCTGGAACCTAGACAAATCTTGCCATTCTCTATCGTGACGCCCTCATGGAAAACGTCTGTAAGATAGATGCTGCGTCCCTCTACCGGACAATCGCATTCGACATCGAAGTCACCATTGCTATGGTATTTAACCATCCACCATAGGAGACGCATTGCTTTCCAGGACGATGTTCCGTAAGTACGTAGGGAAAAGTGCTGCTAGGATGGTGACGGGATGTGGACGTGATAAAGAGAAGATGGGGAGGACTGGTACTTTCAGAATGAGAGGGAGACAGTGCAATTTATACTGGTGTAGCTGATTACTTTTTTTTTCACAAATACAGCACAAATGTTGAATGATATAACGAGGTATTTCCATTGGAAAAGATTAATGTACTCTGAAGTCAAAATTGTCGTGACTAGTTAAATCCCCAACTGCAAAGCATATTTTGAGTTTTTAGGTAGTGGTGGAAAGACGGGGCCATGGAAACACCAATAATAAACTATCATCTTTATGCGCACTTGATTACACATGGTATGTAAAGTTTGCTTTCCTCATTAATAGCCTCCTCCATTCTCCCATGACAGAGTTATTATGTGGCTGTTATTGTAGTTTATTGGAAGCATCTGTCGTGATAGTTCAAAGTGTGTCTGATATTGCCTTTTTTACGTGCAATTGACCCTGATTTACTTTCCTTGTAAACTCCAACAAGATTAGCTTTTTAGACAGAATCTGTGCGATCTATTTAATGTCTTCAAGCGCCTGTTTCTCATCTTGACCCTTTCATCTTTACTCTTCAATACCCAGACTAAAGGACACTTCAGCTATATCACACCGACAGATTCCTGCTTTGGGATATTTATCTTCCATACCTAATCAGAAACAGGACATACATCTTCTCATCACACACCTACAAGATGGTCTGCAACATCCTCAACCTCCCCGACGAGCTTCTCCTCGCCATTGTCGAGCATCTCAAAGTGAGTGATATAGAGGAAGTTCGATCCAGTTGCAAGAGACTGAACGTTATTGCATCTCCGTTTCTGTATCATACCCCCCTTCTTATTGGCGGCGTCCGAACGCTGGTCATTGACGATACTACCTTTCCAACTTGCATCAATAGCTGGGCTGCTTACAAGAATGCCGTCACTCTTCTAGCCTTTGCGAAGCACGAAGAATTCGGTATGACGCTGCCTTCGGATGATGATACCGATTCGAGCGATTACGAAGAAGATGTAGCGGACGACTCCTGGGGCAAATTCAATGATTTCCATCGTATGTACATTGCTAAAAGATTCTGGAGGCGATACCGAAGGATTTCCAGAGGCCATCACGAGAATCGCCTGGCTCATGCAGATGTACATGCTCTTAAGAAAGCACTTCCCTACTTCAGGTCACTTCGAACTCTGATTGTTACCAACCACACGCCTTATGACGGCTGGAGAACCAGTCCTGCACAGAAAATGTGGAGGTTTGGCAGGTCCTTTAGACTTTGGATGGACAAAATCCCCTTGTATCCGAGGTGTGACTGGTTGTCATGGCCTGAAGATTTGTCTGCAACTGCCTCGTTAGACTGGCTTGACGACGGGTTCTGTGGCGAAGTGCTAACTACCGGAATGCCGACAAGTATTCCAGCCCTATTACTCCCCAAAAACTCTGTTGAGGTCGAAGAGGTAAGCTACCAGCTATCTACTTCATCCCTTTCGGACATTTACTAACAGTAAAGTAGTATCCAGATGGCTATGTTAGAGTAGCGGAGCATTACGACTACAACAGGCAAATAATCGACCGCGCCCGCAGAGTTTCCCAACACCCCTCGAAACTCTCGCGTCAAGATAGAATTATGCATGTCGCACTACATGTTCTAGAAGATGCCAAGATCTGCTCGCAACTTCGAGAGTTCAGAGTCGATGCATCTCACGACACCATCACCAAGCAGCAAACTCCTGGACTTCCTGTAAGCCTTTTCGGTCATACTTCGCCACTGTCACACCGTTTGTCACACGCCTTTTCCTTGTCCAACATGAGAGACCTGAGACTTGTGATAGGTAATAGCAATAGCCATGAGTACGACAAACAAGTCATGTCTGAAGGAAACATCACCAAGATACTTGCATCCATGCCCCAACTGGAGCGTCTACATCTTGAACCTCATGGTATGGCTACAGTAGGTGCATTACCACAAGACATGGCATATTCTCGGCTTCAGAGGGCGTCATTCAACTGCGGTGAGGTAGACCCTGAGAAACTTATAAGATTCCTCCGGCGGCATGAATCTAGTCTTGAACGTGTTATTATCTCCAAATGTAACATTCATCCTGACACCAGACAAACGTGGGAAGACGTTGTAGATCAGATAAATCATCTGTTCAGGGAGGGCTTGATGACAAAGCTTTTTATTGGACTGGAAAAAGTTTTTGTTGGCAAACGTGTTGTGGCCTGTGGAAATGTCTTTCGAAGGGGCTTCTTCGATCACGAAGAAGTGCATGCTGAGGATGTTCACACATGGTGCTTGTGGAAAGACGGTTCCAGAACAATTGAAAACTTTTGAAACAGATGATGGATGTCTTGGAAAGAGGTCACAGGTATTCGGCTGTTCTGAACAGCCTCGAATGTCAAATATTCACTGTTCTCATATTCCTAATTCGTTCCACATGTGCCAGTGAAGAACACACCAAGTGTTCAATACTGAACAAGTAACAAGCAGTATTGTTCCGTCACACAGACAGTGAATCCTTAATCACCTAACAATAAACCAGAACACTCACTTCAATGAAAATAGGTGAATCAGTTCTTGTATAAGAGGCAATCTGCTTCTGCTGCTCTGATTTCTGCATCAAACAAACAACTTGTCATACAACAACACACATCTCAACAAACACACCACAATCAACCAGCACCTTTCATTTTTCATCAAGAGAACCATCGCCATTTCACCTACCATCAAAATGCCTTCTCTTTCTTCCATTCTCCGCATCACAGCGCTGGCCGCTTCATATGCATCCGCCCACGTCATCATGGTCGAACCTCATCCTTTCAACCTCGACACCGAACCCCTCTATCAAACCTGGCCTTTGAGCGCTGATCTGCCCTTTCCTTGCCAAGGTCGTACTCAGCACGCAGAGCACGTCACCACGGTCACAGCCGGACAGACGCAGACGGTCAAGTTCTGGGGCAGCGCTGTTCACGGCGGCGGCTCCTGCCAGTTCAGCGTCGCCTATGGAGATGAAGCTCCCAAGGATCCTAGCAAGTGGCACACTATCTACAGCATCATCGGCGGATGTCCTGCCGAGGCGGAGGGGAATATTCCAACCACTGGAAAGGACCCTCACGGCCGTGAGAATGGTGCTGAGTGTGGGAACGATACGGGCAAGGAGTGTACCAAGCAATTCAACATTCCCATCCCAAAGGACATGAAGAATGGTCCTGCTATCTTTGCTTGGACTTGGTTCAACAAGATTGGCAATCGAGAGATGTACATGGTCTGCTCGCCCATCGAAGTTGTTGGTGGAAAGGATGACAGCACCTTTGTAGACACTCTCCCTCCCATCTTCCGCGCCAACATTCCTGGTGAGTGTATCACGGGTACGAGTGGAAGTGTCATCAATTTCCCTGAGCCTGGCGAGTATGGAAAGGTTATTGAACAGGCTACTCCTGGAAGTGAGGGAACTTGCGAGAAGGGAGTTGAGCCGAACTTTAAGGATGACAATGTTGTGCCCGAGAAGCCGGTGTCATCTGCACCTGTGGTCTCTGCAGGTCCTTCATCCGCACAGCCCAGGTCCCCCTCTGGTTCTGTCCAGCCTTCAGAGCCTGGTATTCCTTCAGTCACCGTTCAGCCTTCGTCTCTTTCAGTACCAGCTTCTTCAATCATTTCCTCGAGTTTCATCACCACCACCGTCAACACACCCGTCATATCCACAAGCATCATTGCCCCCGTCAACTCCACCAAGCCCGAGCCTCCCGCTTCCACTGGCAGACCTTTCTGGGCCGGTGAGAATTATCAGGCTTGTCCAGCAGCAGTTCAGTCCGGAATGCTGCACTGTTTCTCCGAGACAACTTGGGGTATCTGCAATCAAGGCTGGGCATATGTTTCTGCTGTCGCGCCTGGTACCAGGTGCATCAACGGTCTCATTTCGTGGGGGAAGTAGGGGAGTTGGAGTGTAGATGGTCAAGCTTGGTCTCGCCTGGAAGAGGTTTGGAGTTTGTAACTGTAGTTTTTTGTAACAACGGCAATATCATTTCATCTTTGTTTTATGTCCACAGCGACTCAGTTCCTTGCATTAATGTGAAGCCATGCTGACAGATTAGACGGTAAGATCGAAATGCCAAAATTGAGTAGAGCACTAGGGTAAGATCAAATAGGTCTTGACCGCCGTCGAGCTCTATTGATCAACAAAGCCAAGACGGGGCTGTGTGCTAATGCCCAGCCAAAGTTATCTCGGCATGGAAAGCTGAGTCCCGGCTTGGCAGGGCTTGATGCTTGGTATTGACGTAGAGAATGAGTTGATTTGCTTGTGTCGTCTTGGGGTATATTCATTCTCTCATTTTTTTTTTTTCTAAAAAAAGACAATTCTATAGAAACTAGACGTCTCATCATATGTGTCTACATACATCTCTTCCTATATTTATGTAGTAAATGATTTAATACTCTATTACCTCCAGGTTGGAAGACAATACAAATGCAGTTTAGCGCGATCCCTGACATACGTACTCATCGTCTGTGCTATTCCTTGGCGCAAAATGTAAGCCGAAATCGCCGTCTTGTCTTTGTCTTGTCCCTTTTTGATCGACTTTTTTTCTTCTTCCCCTTCCGAAAATTAATTTAAGACCCACTTTGGTTCCAGCACGTCATTGGCACTATTCAGGAGAAGGGAAAATATTTATCTTCTATGACTCCCTTCTTCCACTCTTCTTTATGCGCTTTCACTTCTTGCAGAGCCTTTACTCATAACTGGACTTGATTTTCTGGTCATTATCAAGATTCTACATCAATTTGAAGACTCGACAGTTATTGCTATACTCACAAGCAAACCTCGGACATTGTCTCCGAAATCTCGGCCAAAATGCCCGACTCTGGAAGTGACGAAGCTGGTCCAAAGGGAGAATCTCAGAGTTCAGTTCAGAAGCGATTCACTGCAGAAATCGATACACGATGGGCCGACGTTTTACTTCTGGTATGCTTCTTCATAGCTGGTCTCGTTGATAGCGCTGCTTTCAACATGTACGGCTGTTTCGTCAGTATGCAAACAGGTTAGTCTCGAGTCTCCGTCAATCCATGACATCAAAACACTCACACATGATAGGAAATACAATCTTTGTCGGTCTAGGAGTTAGCCACCAACCGGAAAACCTTCCCTCAAAAGCCTGGTCACGCTGTTTGGTCGCAATTGTCTGTTTCGGCGTCGGAGCTCTCTTCTTCTCCACCGTCCATCGTCACTTTGGCCCTCAAAAGCGCTGGGTTCTCATCTTATCATTCTTCATTCAGGCCATTCTCACCGGTCTTGTCGCTCTCCTCGCCACAACCGGCGCAGTCTGGAACTCGCCTCAAGGCGCCGAAACCACGCGTCAAGATGGCTACATCATTGAGCGTGTAAAAGACTCTTTTCCCGCGTCCGACTACGCCGCCATCGCCATCCTCGCTTTCCAGAGCGCTGGCCAGATCGTGGCCAGTCGAGCTCTCAAGTACAACGCCATGCCCACTGTTGTCCTGACGAGTCTGTACTGCGATTTGATGAGCGATGCAAAGCTTTTTACCGCCCCGCTTACCGACAATGCTGATCGCAACCGAAGGGCTATTGGAGCGATTGCACTCTTCCTTGGTGCTATTTGTGGTGGCTTCTTGTCCAAGTCTTGGGTTGGTTTCGCTGGTGCTCTCTGGATTGCCTCGTTCCTCAAGCTGTCCATTATGTTTGCCTGGGCGCTTTGGAAGCCCAAGTCGGTCAACAAGTAATTTTTGATGGATTTTGATTGCCAGAGACTTTGTTGTACTGGCGCATCTTGGTGTCAGCATTTTCATTAGAAACATAGATCAGAGCATAGAATAGAGGTTGATTTTGTGAATGGCACACTTAATATACATACATCATTTTTCCAGACCTCAAAGACCGATGCAAATATAGTATTTCTACCCTTTCGAAGCACGGAGCTGCTGTAGATCAGATCCTCCTCTTAGTATCACGCCTGGTCTGCTCAAGGCTGCCCTAGTCGCATCTACACGTTCTCGAAAGTCGAGTCCACGTGCCAACACAGCACAGTTACCCTGAGTAGTAAAGCACACTTTTGAGATACGTTTCGTCTTTTCTTCTTTGAGTATTTCAAGAAAGGTTTGTAAAAAGGGCATTGAGGTTTTACCCTCAACCAGCTGTAGACCATTTACGACCCAGATGAGAGGGGAGGGTGCATGTGTGAGCAGTGTTTTGACAAGGTTGAGCGCAACAGGGATGCTCTTCATACTGCCATCCAGAAGATCAAAATGTCTCTGGGCCAACCCTTGCACTTCTGGGAACTGCGTTGGGAGGAGACAGACCAGCTGACTAACAATGCCATATAAGAGGGCAATCAACGAGGCCTCCTTCTGGGTCAGATTGTTCTTCTGCGCGAAATCGTAATGAGTCTGACAGAAGAACACAATACAGGGTAGACGTGCTTCAATGCTCACGTCGTATATCCTAGCAGCTGTGCGAGAACCAATCGAGTCTTGCAGCGTAGAGGGGATTCCTTGAATCCATATAGTCTTGGATTCCGGGGCGTCCATCCATCGATTTACTCTGAGTAAAACCTCATCCGGAAGAAGCGTGACTTGATCATTTTGTGCCGACGCCGAAGCTCTGGGGACTTCGCGATAAATGCCAAGATGAGATGCGAATTTCTCAATTTCATATCTTGAGCAATACTCTGGTTCTGGATTATGTTAATTTCGCATACAGTTGGAAAGGCTATATCGAAGAACTCACCATCGCCCGAATCAAGACTGTCACTAGTGTCGTCTTCACTTTCAGACGTCATCAGTTCATGTTCGTCAGAGGAGGATACTTCCACAGCCAGGATTGTTTGATCAACAACCTCTTCTCTTGCCAATCGGCTCGTCGAAAATTCAGGACATTTTATAGCTTCCCTGGCCATCTCAAGCTTTCCCTGAATAGCCACCTCCCCATCTCGACGACTCTGGATCCCCACTGATCGGAGACGGTTTTCCAGTTTGGTATCCAACACTGTTTCATAAATCTCACGCACCTGACCATGCGAGATGTAATTCGCTTCTCTATCGATAGCGGTGACCGTCTTTTCTATCTTATTCAAGAGATTCACCACTGTGTCGTCATAAAAGTTCTTCTTGAAAGCCGCACCTATGCGCTTTCGTTTGCTGGTGAACCATGTGAGAGCATGACACAAGAGCTCAAAGACTTCGCAATATAGCTTTACAACATGCTGACGCATGTCACGGCTGTCTGACCCTTTTGATATCTTCTTGACGCATCGTAAATGATCGCTTATATCTGATAGTGCTTCCGAGAAACCCTCTGCTACCTTTCTGTAGTTGACGGAAACCTTGAGTTGAGATGTCAGTTCATGACTATTTCCCTCAGGTGTGTAAACCTACCTTTACGACAGATGATACCACCCCAGTAATGAGGCTGATGTATCTGTCGCCATTGGGAATAATGCTGAAAAGGTATGAATATTCACTCATGGTCTCGGCAAAGTTGAAGAATTTGTCTCGTATAGGCCTCAGTCCCTGGGTTTGTTTATCTTGCCATGCTGTTTGGGCATTGTCGATGGTTTGGAATAGTGTCTCGATTGTCGGTATACTGTTTGTTTGGCATGAAGGACTGTCATCAGGGTATATCTGATTGAACCTGTCCCAGAGGTCTAGGATCCTTTGACGCTGGTTGTAAAGCGGATCAAGACTGATATCGTCACTGGAAACCATGAGAACGATACTCTTCTTTATATATCTCTATAAGAAAACTGAAGTCTTACCTAACCGATGTTACGACTACTGGATTTTCGTACGTCCGCGAGTCCATTTTGATTGCCTTTTGTGACCCAGAAAGACAGGCTTAAGACTCAAAGGCGGGGTTGACGAAGTCGTGTCTGACTGGTGAGTGACGCTCATCCTAGTTGGACAGCGATCACTATACAAGGCGTACCACCACCGGTACGGTTGGAAATTGTCTGGATTAAAATAGGCGCGATGCAGAATAGACAGCGAATGTCACGCGATGACCTGATTAGAACCTATCAGGTCACGCTAAACCCTGTCAGCGATTGTATTTGTGCGTCATTTCTTGTCTCTTTGGCGCTTACGGATTCATGCGGCTGATCCTATATCCAGGAACACCCCCTCAATTAAGCTTTTGTATGACAAACTCCGATTCAAGACTCCGGAGTGCCTTTGAAAAAGCTTAACACATGACTAGGTACGATATGACCGGACGTGGAGATACTTCAACTACCGACTCGTCACAAATGGATGCGGATGAGCCAGCCGACACCTCCAATGTTCCGAATGGCACCAAAGATACGCCCAAAGTCGAGGAAACAGCACAAGATGGAAAGGAAGCTGGTAAGGTCTCAGATGTTCCAAAATTGCACTGGGCTACCAACACAAGCTTATGGTGTTCTCTTACTGGACGTTCCCATGCAGATCTCTGGGAGTTTGGTCTCGACGAATGCCCACGTTGTGAACAATCTTTGGAACGTCCTCCCCACCCAGAAGCACCAACTCGTCCCTCGTTTTTGGATGTAACAACGAAGGCAGGGAAGAAGAGCACTCCAAAAGGGTCATCAAAGGCTATTCTTCACGCTGTGGAGTACCGTGACAATGGGAACATTACAATCGGCAGTGAACCTTGGGAGGGCGAGTTTGACCTGGATAGTCTGGGTTTGGCTGATACTCCAGCTTTCGAGATAGTCCATGTACTCTTGACCTCGATCCAAGCCAATATGAATCGTCAGGATTGGGAGGCCGAGAGGCTGATCGAATCGGGCATCTTGAAGAAGCCAAATATGAGAGCGAAAATTATTTCCAAGCGTCTCACTGTTCACTCACCGTCTCTGTTGAACATCATCAGAAACTACGTGCGCTACTACCCTTCAGCGACAGCGAATTCATCCTCTCTCTGGTTGGAAGAGCCCTTTGCGTTGGTGGCCCACCACTATAAAGAACTTCAAGGGCACTGGGACGCAAACAAGAACAAGGTTGTCCAGGAAACCACTGGAACAGATATCGAGGGCATCACTGTGGATGAAGATGAGGAAGTGACAGGTCTCAGACATCTCGGCTGGCTTCTGGACTTTTTCAAGAAGGCTGTTCTGGACGAAATGACCAAGGAACAAGATCGCCACGCACGGGATATGTGTACTTTTCGAATGCTATGGCTTTTGTTCAAGCCAGGCATGACAGTTTACCACGAATCGGGTGGCCATTTGGGCGCATACGTATTACAATCTGTCGATACGGATCCGGGAATCCTGTCTATCGTTGCACCAATGCAACCAAAGCCATACAAGATCAAACTCTGGAGTCTCGACTTTGACGGAAAGTATGTTGGTCGAGTAGGAAAGAGTATCACCATTGCTCCATTTGAAGGAGAGAGACCGATAAGGTCTTTACAACTCGTACCCTGTCAGGCCTTTGATCGAGATGATAACGGGACATGGAGGACAGAGCTGGAGGAGAGAGGGAAAAGGTGGTATCAGTTACTTCCCGGTGGTCAAGTGCATTACTCTGGACCTGTACTCGAAACCAAGCGTCAAGTAAGTCTCATTCTATCTCGAAAGAACCACTGACTGAATTGAACAGCTCGATGGCCGTGTATATATCGACCATGCATCATACACGGTTTACTCCAGCGGTAAACCCCCAGTGGAACTGCCACCAACCTTCGACCAAGACACAGACAGTAGCTCCACTGACGATGAACGTACAGATCGTATACGTAGGAGACTCACGCCTAGACTCGGTCCCAAGCCCAAGTATGTACGAGACATGGGCGGTAAGGGCCTGTCAAAATGTCAGTGTGAAGACTGCCGTGGTCTACGACCACATCCACCGCATGGATTCCCTTGGATTGACTATGATATACTGGATCCTGCCGTCGACAAGGACCTTACCAAACCAGGCGCGACCGAGGGGCCAAAGCATCGATATCTGCTTTGTGGGAGATTGTTAAAGGGTTTCGACCTCAAAACAAGAACATGGGGTAAGGATATTGTACCTTACGGACAAACAACTACTAACAACCTATGCAGTCCAACTGGATGTTGCTTACTGCAAACCTCCACGCCCCAACATAAGGGCTATCGACACCCTAGTCATGCCATCTGAGAGGAAGGATATGATCAAAGCGCTTATCCAGAAGTTCACGAGCAACGATCTAGACAAGACACGACAGCAAGCCTGGAGAGCAGATTACATCGAGAACAAAGGTGATGGAAGAATCTTTTTGTTACACGGAAGTCCTGGAGTTGGAAAGACATATGTAAGAGTCCTTTCCATCATGTAAAGACCATTTACTGACTATTTGGATCAAGACAGCAGGTAAAACGATAAGATCGCTAGGTCCTGTCGATCTGCTGACCAGATATCAGAGTGCATCGCCGAGTACACGGAAAGACCTTTGCTCTCACTGACGTGTGGAGACATAGGTACAGACGAAGTCAAGATGGAAACTCAACTCTCGAAGTGGTTCCAGTTAGCTGAGAAATGGGGTGCTGTCATGTTAATCGACGAAGCAGACGTCTATCTAGAACGACGTCAAGTGACAGACCTCAAAAGAAATAGTTTGGTCGCTGGTAAGTTACCTATGTATTTACATAACTGGCTTTCTGACAGCACTTGCAGTCTTTCTTCGATGTATAGAATATTACCGTGGCATTCTTTTCTTAACAACCAACAGAGTGGGCCAGTTCGACGATGCCTTCATCTCACGTATACACGTAATCATACACTACGAGAAACTCACGTCTGAAGGTCAAAAGAAGGTCTGGATGCAGTTCTTTGACAAACTCGACTATGATCGAGAGGACTTTAAAGTTACCCGCCGAGCGAAAGATTACATTCTTGAAGATGAGGCAATCACTGAGATGGATTGGAACGGAAGAGAGATTCGAAATGGTGGGCAAAGAATGCCATCTTTTTGTGTCATGTCAAGATCACTAACATACTATAGCTTTCCAAACCGCTGTTGCGCTAGCAGACTATAGATTCCAGCAGGGCTCTTCGAATCAGAAACAACCGACTCTTGACCAACGAGACTTTGAGCAGGTTTGTGAGATGATGAGGCAGTTTAAGAGTTATTTGGTCAATGTTCATAACATGGATGAAGGACAGCGGGCTTTTAATGCAGGGTCTAGAGCGTTGACTGAGTTTTGACGTTAAAGAGCTCAACCATCAAACAAATAGTTTCTGGAGATATTTTTCGATCAGAAATGGCATATTCTGATGTCTAAACAATATACAAGTGATAAATCCTGTCCATGCGGTTTCTACGACAAAACCTCGATGTAGCCGTATCATAAGCTTCTCGATATGGCACAAAGGCCTTGCTCATACATTGCGCGCAGTTCTTCTGGGAGGCATCTAGAAGTACTTATCCCCAACCTCAGATAAGACATGTGATGAAGCATGATCAAAGGATCACATTCTGACTTAAATTTCCTTTTCAATTGTACATCTGTCTACTCTCAACTCTCAGGCCGCAGAGCATACATCTTCAACGGAAGCAATTGTCTATTCTTAACAACCGGGAACCCACGCTGCATATCAGACTTGACAATCTTCAACCCAGCTTTCGCAAACAGTTGTTGAAACTTTTCATCCTCCCTGCACTCGTTAGCATCGAATCCCTCTAATTGAATCATGACCTTCTTACCTCGTGACACTCCCATCAAGCTCATCAAACTTGTCTTGACCCCATGTACTCAAGTTCTCCTTGAACACAATAATCCCGTGCTCCTTTTCTAGGACCGCCTTACACCTCTCCAAGAATTGAAGTACCTCTTCGTCATTGAGATGCCCAATACACCACTGGATCCAGATCAAGTCGTATGAAGCCCCTTCTGTAGGCCGCCACTGTTCCAAACCGACGTTGTGGATTTCTCCCACTCCTGGCTTTCCTTTTAAAACATCTGTGAATTTGACGACGGGCTCGACGACGTCTACTTGGTCCGCCAACTTGAGTAGAAGACCCTCTGTGATTCTACCAATTCTGAAGAATCGTCAGCGACAGCACCTCTCAACAAGATTTTTGCTTCTCACCCTGCACCCCCTTCGAGAACTCTCGGTACCCTCTGTCTACCCGTCTTGACACCAATATTCAGCCTCGCCAAAAATGTGCGGGAACCTTGAAGATCGATGCGAGAGACGGAGGGCATAACTGACAAAACACCGCCCAGCATTCCATTGTCGCTTGAATCAACCGTCTCCCAATATTGTTTGCATTTTTCCGACTCGATCAAGCTGTCGGGTTGGGGAGTTTGTGAATTTGACATTGTCGAGGTTATTGCTGAGGAAGTTGTGCTGTGAAATTTTAGTCGCTGCGTGAGATCTACTGTGAGTTTGGTGGATAAGTTTTGGCTTTGACGTTATCCGAAATATTCCCGACTAACAGAGATAGCTGCGGCTTTGCCTGCGATACGATATAAAATAGAGTTATAGCAACAACGCGTCATAATTCGAACCGGGCTCTTAATACACTCTATCTCTTTCTTGTAGTGTATCGCGAGGTGTGTCTATCAAATACACCGGCTGTGGTAAGAAAATGCAGCCCTGCAGAGGCAATGCGTATTTAGATTCTATTGCCCTATGTTCTTGTCACGCTCCATGAATTACCGTATCTCAGTAAGATACACATATATTGGATGAAAGTAACGCTCGCTTCGTCATGTTCTTTCTGTAACTCTAACCATGAGCTCAGACTGCGAGAAAATCCCACAATTAAACACCTTCCAAGGCCTCGTGGGATCACAAATGGAAAAGTCAAATCTGCGAAGCAACTGCACATTGTTAGCATAACTCCATATCACCATTTCATATCTCAAACATACCTCGACATAGATCTTGTTCAGCTCCATCAACGCAACAGGTCTACCAAGACACTGCCACCGCCCATAACTGAAAATCAATTCTAGCGCACTCTCCATTTCTTTCAATTTCTCAGGTTCACTTTCTAGCCACCTCTCAGGACGAAATTCGCCAGCGTCGGAACCCCAGATATCATGGCGTCTAAAGATGCCCCAGGCGCAGTAGCCGATTTTGGTACCGCCGGGGATAAATTGGCCTTTCCAGGTGTCGCCTTGAGGGGGAACCTGCTTGGACATGAGGCCTGCGACTGGGGGAAATATTCTCAGACCTTCTTTGATGACGGCTTGGAGGTAGGGCAGGTCGCGGCCCATGGAGTCGGGGATGATGGGTTCTGAGTAGTGCGTGTTTTCGATTTCGCTGCGGAGTTTGGAGTAGACGCCAGGATGAGTTATTATGTGTAGCATAGTTGAGCGGATGGCTGTGGCTGTTGTGTCTGATCCCGCGACGCTGAACAGATGTTAGAAGTGCCACTGTAGGATGTAGAGAGCGCTCACATCTGAAGGAGAATCTCAGACTCTGCCTCTTTTTGGGTGAGACCATGGGCTACAAAAGACCCAAGCATATCCTTGCTAACCTTTTTATCAGGACCAAACCGTTCAGCAGTGACCTTCTTTGCGATGCTGAACATGTCGTTAGTAACATCATCACAACAATAATGGGATAACTCACCCCATCAGCTTCCCAAACCCAAGCCTGTCCTTCTCAGAAGGTAAAAGCCGTTTGAATAATGGCGAACTCAAAATCTTGACCAGCCAGGGGATAACGGTGGTGACCATAACGGCCGGCAATGTCTCTTCCGTAATCTGTATATACTTGTACACATCCGAATCGGTCTCGAGAAACCCAAACGGCTCGCCAAATGCCAAGTCGGAGATGACATCGAGCGTGAAAAACTGTGCGCGACGACCGAGATCTACAGGCTTCTTTGTGTCGGCGTATTTTGCAAGGAGGGCTATGAAGGAAAGGATGTTCTTGTCGATCTTGGGCTCGAGATTTTCGACTTCGCGACCGCCGTATCCAGCAGACATTTTAGATCTGAGTTTGAAGTGCTCATCTTCGTCGCGATGGGAGAGGATGTTGTTGTTGCCGGGATTGAAGCGCATGCCATCGTACCAATCTGAGCGACGGTATTCGGTGCGGACATTGAGGATGTGCTTCATTAGGTCTGGATCGTCGGTGAGGAGGTCGTTTGGTCCGACGCGAGCGATGGAGCCTGTAGAGACAGGATGTTAGCTTGTGTGACATATCGAGCGAACTGTGCTATGACAGCTTCTCGTGCGACAGACCATATTTTTGAGTGACTTCCCAAAAGTCCAGATAAGCTCTACCTCCACCAACTCTCTTTATGAGCCACCATTTCGAAAAAGCAGCCAGAGTAGGACCCTTAAACTGTCGCAGTCGATAATATTGTCTGAATGTCGAAAGGGCTGACCAGAAGGTCAAGAAGAGGATCAAGATGCCAGCGATTGCGATTGAAGGGCGGAGATCGCGCAGATAATTAATTAATGCGACTGCAGGCATTTTAGATGCCAAGATGTGTGGTCATCAAATTTGGAAGCAGTGTAGTTGATTAATTGACTGTATCCCGACCTGGATCTGACATAAAGTCTTGGTTTTTGTTGATGTTGGCTTGGCTTGGGATTGTTGGCTTGGGATTGTTTGCTTGTAATTCCCAGAGAGATGGATTGGGTTTCAGCACGGACCGAAGCCGACAGAACGGGACGAATGGACGGACGGACGAACGATCCATTATTAAAAGGTAGGTACACTACTTTACTACTTTAACTGTTCTAGACGGGATTGGATAATTAATGTTCCAGCAAGTGCTAGTATGTACTTGTTATGTCTACCAAGGTATGAGCGGATCAAAGACAGGCCCAGTCTAGACCAGATTCATGGTTTGAATGCTCTAGAACTATAGAGGTTAAAACTAAAGCTAAAGCAGCTTCATCCCCCGAAACTAGAGCTTCTCAAGACGGCCCATCAGCACTAAAAGCGCCCGCTGAGTCGCTAGCATGACACCACTTGGGTCCGCGGTTCTCTTCCGATCCATACATTGCTTGTTTATTTCCTGTCAGGTGGTTGGTTCATTCCATTACAGGCATCTCCTTAGGCAAGATCATAAAGAGGAAAAGCGTTGTTCCGGTGGACATGGGCATGCTTTCAGGTGTCACTACTGGCATGTCCTGATCTGACGTCCAGCCACCATCAACGGAGACGTACAGAGTTAAAATAATCCGCCGAGGCATTTCATTTCAGATCAATTTTCTTCTTTTGCTTACTTTTTGACCTCTATCGAACCACTTTATTCCGACGCGGCACGGCTCGTTCGACGTCGTCTACCTACAGTTACTTTAGCAGATACATAATAAGCAAGTTCAAAAAAAAGAAAGAGGGGTCGAAAAAGGTGGAAAGATTTTAGGACAAGTCCTTGGTTTATTTCCCTTTAACACCCCCTTATCCATCCTTCAATTCAATTAGAAACCTCCACCAACGTCTTCAACTGGGGCCTCACCGCATCGTAATATATATTCATCAATTCGTCTCTTGTTGAAGCCGACAATATGACCACTACGGCAGAGGCTGATAGGTCAGACCTTGAAGAGACCAGCCCTGATCTCAAGACTACTGCGACTGCGACTGCAACCGCGACAACTACCGAGAGACACGCGCCTACGACAGAAGAGAGTGACCTTCAAGCAGAGGTTAATGGATGTATGCATCTATATAAAGTCCCAGCTGCTGACAATCCATTTGTAGAACCAAGATGATATTCCTGATGACGATTCAGCGATCGGCGTGAGTACAGACATTGACTGAAATGCACCAAAAGTTTCTCATTCCATTCAAGCCCCCCGATCCATCCTTTGTTGGGGCTATCAAGTACTAATGGCGCTAACAGGATGACGCCGCAAGTAGCACTGCATCCATCAATTCCAGCATCATGCAGTATCGCACTGAGAATGGAAGAACCTATCATTCTTTTAGAGAGTCGAGTGAGTATATCTCCAGAATAATTATCAAATGAACACTAACTAACTTGTTTCTAGTCAACTATGTACTTCCCAATGACTCGGTATGACCTTTATCTTGTCTTGTCATTCTCATATCGCTGATCTCATCCCAGTCTGAACAAGAACGTCTTGGTGAGTTGATATATCACATGTCTTTCACTGGACTTATACTGATGAAAAAGATCTGCAACATCATCTCTTTACACTAACCCTCGGCGGAAAGCTGTATTTGAGTCCTTTACAGGACGACGATAAGCATATAGGACGAGCCCTTGATGCAGGAACAGGAACCGGTGTCTGGGCAATTGACTTTGCCGACGCTCATCCAGAGACACAGGTATGAAATCCCAAGTTTAGAGTATAAACAGCCTCACCGACAGCTTTAGGTCATTGGCATTGATCTCAGCCCTATTCAACCAAACTTGTACGTTTGTCTTTCATCTTACTTTCTATTTTTCCAACTAACAACCCAGCGTCCCAACAAACCTAGAATTCCAAGTCGACGACCTCGAAGATGAATGGACATACAGCTACAAATTCGATTTCGTCTTTGGTCGTATGCTCACCGGCTCCATCGGCGACTGGCCCAAATTCTTCAAGCAATCCTTTGACAACCTCAACCCAGGTGGCTGGATCGAATGCCAGGACATAACATTCCCTGCCTCATCAGACGACGGGACTCTCGTCAAGGGGAACTTCATCGACCAATGGTCCGATCTCATGACGGAAGCAGCCAACAATTTTGGAAGGTCAGCTATCAGCGCAAAGTCATACAAGCAGCAGATGATCGATGCGGGCTTTGTCAACGTCACCGAGGTGGTGTACAAGTGGCCTACCAACAGGTGGCCTGCGGACCCTTACTACAAGGAACTCGGTACGTTCTGCAGTGAATATTGACAGTCGGGATGTTAACGGTGGTAGGATTCTGGAGTAACCAAAACATCGCTGGTGAGCTGTCGGGTCTCTCCATGGCTCTGTTCACACGTGGTCTGGGCTGGAGCGTTGAGGAGGTGGAAGTCTTCCTGGCCAAGGTCAGAACTGATATGAGGGACAGACGTATCCACGCCTGGTGGCCTATGTGAGTGTGTTCTGAGGTTCCTGAGTGCAGCGATTAACCATTTTACAGACACGTTGTTTATGGGCAGAAGCCAGAGATCTAGGGTTGAGTTCAGCTCTGCACAGCTAATATCTTTGTAACGCCAACAGCTATCACAAAAAAGTGATCAGGGTTTATAGCAAGGTTGATCTATGAATTGGAAGAGTCTGATGGTGTTTAAAAATTAAGAAAATCTATTATCGAAGGCTGAATTGAGTTTCGATGGACACACCTTGTCGTGCCTTGTTGCATTATTCCCTCGCCAAATCCGTATCAGCATCCCGTCTCGGGACATGTCACGGGCCCGTCTTCCCGAGTGTGGCGCTCCGTTGAATAACGTAATAAGCATGATTCAGATTTGTGCATGATCGACTGCATAACGTTTGTTGACCTTTTCGTATCTCTCCCACTCCTCTTCACCCAAGACAACCTTGTTCCGTGATTGATCTCATAAGACGGCATTACCATCGTTCGATTGTACAAAATGTCGGATCTAAAAACGAATTTTATAGATGATTCCGCAATGTCAAGTTCACCACCACATCACGAAGAACAGTCAATGGCTCTGAGTCCAACATCTACCAACACATCTTCGCTGGACCACGAACAACCAAGAAACGCGCACAGCAAAAGGGTATTATCCTGCATTTTATGCCAACAGAGGAAAAAGAAGTGCGATCGAAAGACTCCATGTTCAAATTGTGTTCGGGTAAGTAATGACTTCCCTCAATTATCATAAAGCAGCATCGATACTCAGACACGCCGGCAGCTCAAAACAGTCTGTACTCCAAGTAAACCAGCTGCGCCGAGGAAACGAAGACGTCCGAATCAGGAGCTATTGGAAAGACTTTCAAGATGTGAAGAACTACTGAGGCATTGCACTTGCGCGAGGCTTCCGACGCCTGAGGAGAATGTGGCTACTCGTTATGAGCAGTCGCTTGTGCATTCACACGATGAAGAGAAAACAAAGAGTACAAGTCCAGAAGTGTCTTTAAAGGATACGAAATAACAATACTTTAACATCTTGATATACTACGCACTCGCCAATCTTTATGTTCTGGGTAATGCAAAGAAGTTCCCTCTCACTCTAGACATGTCGTCAAACGATAGCGCAACCGAAAATGCGAAAACACAAAAGTTCTGGGGCCTTTGAGGTTCTCGGACAGATTCTAGCCCTCCTTCAGATGGGAATGGAGGGGGTTTCGATAACCAATCATGTCGTAGCCCGCCTTTTGAACCCTGTACTTGTCCAAAAGTGGTTGCAGGTGATCAGAATTGACCAAGCTTTGTCGTGATTTGAGTGGTGGCTTGTCATTGGTGACACGGAGTCTTTCAAAAGTCCGACTCCCGAATAGCCTCACCGTCTGGGATTTGCTGGTCAGTGCAGGGATGAAGCTACCAGTTGTATTCGTTGGCCGTGGTCAAAGTGTCACTTCCACGGAATCAAGAGCGGAACTTCCGGCTGGAATGATATAATCGTCTCACATAATACGGAAACATGTTGCAGGTTAAGAATTGATATCCGTAAGTCCGTACATCCGGCCGATCCCCCAGATTTCCCGATATGGAACAGAATCTGCCATTAGAAATCAGGCATGAACACCTAGTCACAAAGCGTTGCAGATCTTTCTCATCCGAAAGAAGACAAGCTCATGTTCTAGTCGCTATTTGCGTGCTTCTCTTTTTTCCGTAATTTATAACGTTATCTTGGATGCTTCAATCCATCTTCATCTGTCCTGCAGATCCATGGCACTTGTTGCGTCTTCCAGTTCCGAGACTGTTGAAGAAGTTGATTCCCGACGAGTACCGTCACCATTAGCCTTCAGAACCTCTGGGAAAGACGAGTATGTGTTGGAGTCTCTCGCTTTTCTCCTCAGCTTCTTCTCTTTCAGCATTTCCACCACATCTGCTCTCAATCTCTGTGCAAGCCTATTTATAAGCTCATCTCGAGTGACGCCAAGGCTCTCGTCTGGATGAAACTCGGGAAGACGCCAGTTTCGATACAGATTATTGTGAGACCTACGGATGACCGGCTTGTTGCCCTGGATAGTATCGAAATAGTAGTGGCATAGCCTACATGTAGGCTTACTGCTGCCGATGTAGTTCCAGCGATTCCAGTAGCATTCCACAGCTGTTTTGTCGCTCTCCAGAAGATGTTCATATACCGCAGCTTCCGCATGTAACTTGGGTCTGAACGTTTTGGAGGTATGATAATCCCTAATGATATCATCAATTCCCATCTGTTGTAAGTCTTCGGCTGCTTGTGAGAGTTGCTCATCTTCGCTTTTGTCTTGAGCGAGCATGTTTTGCACGATGATTGAGCTCGTAAGATCAGATCTCTGACAGGGATTTGGCAGTTGTGAGCCCGAAGGTAGCATGGTAATTTCATGATTCGAGAATAAGTCAGGCCATCTCTCGGAAACTGCGACGATGCCGAGAGCTGCTTTGCGGTAAGAGAGCCAGCGTCCAAGGAAGTGTCGGAGCTTGCACCAGGGTTCAGATCTTGTCATTTCGCCGTCCTTGGCCCTCTCAGAGATGGCTTCGTTGATACTTAGGTTGTGAATTGCCTTTATCAAGGTTTCGCAATCGCTGATTGCTAAACAGACAAATTATCATCATCGGTTGCATGGTTCGCCTGAATCGGAACTCACACTTATCCTCATCATTCGAGCTTGATTTGTCGAGCTTGAAGTCACATTTCTCTTTCAATAACAAAAGGCTCTGCCTTGGTTCGGAGCCTTCGGGCGTTTAGCGCGCGTCTTGACTATAGAGATACACTCACTTTCATCTTCATTCCTTCTCTCGCAACTTTCGAGGCACTCTTGTACCGCTGTCCTCAACAAATACAGGTACTCAATTAATCGAGGGAGATTAAAGGAGAGTATGAACCAGAGTACTCGTTTTCCCAACGCCGGGTGCTGCAATTCCTCTGGGTTCTTCCCCACGAGATCCAGCAAGGCTTGAACAAACTTCTTTGTCGTTTCTAGTCCTCTCGCATCCTTCGAGTTGAAAGCGAACACATAGTGCGGCCCAAGGGAACCTTGAAGTATTGCAAGGGCGCTGACGGTATTCCCACCGCGTTCGTTGTCGCATACTTGAGCCATCTTGTTGACATAAAATTTGAATGCATTCAAGTCGGGCATTTCGGCTTCGTATCCTGTCGTTGGCTGACTCTCGTGTGCATAGGTAGGCGGCGATGCAACCTTTTGCATGGCAGACTCGAGAATAATGGGCTCATACAGAATTTGAAGTTGATGAAGGGACAAGCCGCCGTAGCTCTCTTCCTGCCAAGCCGAAGATATAGACATGATTGATTCTGAAGACCGTAGTAGAGTGTAACGAGATGGTAAGCGGTGTCAAACACTGAGCTGAATGAATTATTAACTTGTTTAACATTATCATCGACGTAACTGAACTTCAGTCGGGCGGTCAGCCGTACGTTTTGGCAAATCATAGAGCTCCCATAACGCCATTCTAAGCTGATGACATCAGGGGTTTTGAGCACAAGAGGGGTCATGGAGATTGTTGCCGTTGCTCCATTGGACAGCTCTCAGCCCTGCCAGATTGGAGAACAATAGAACAACTCTATACCGTTAGCATGACATCTCTTCATAGTCAAATAAACACAGCCTACGAGACCTGGTTCTTCGAACGTCAATGTCATCAATATATTCTACTACTCTTACAGTAATTGTCAAATCATTTACATAACGCAGCACTCCTCAGCAGGCGGCTTAGGTCTATGATCCAATTTTACACCCGCACCTTCAAAGATCAATATCTCCTCCTCGTCAGACGACACGACCCTAGGCGCCAGTCTCTCCTTCAACTCAGCAAATTTATCCTTCCACCAATCTCCAACCTTGTTCCACTGCGTCACCATCCAATCTTGCTGGTACTCTGCCATCAGCTCCTCAAGCTGCGCTCTTAGACCCTCCTCTTCAGTCGCAGCCAAAGCAATGGCGAGCGCCAACGGTACGTGACTTGCCCCTAGTGGCCGATACTGGCTTATGTTCCTCGCCATGGATACCACCTCGGAAGAACACAGTGCTGCTTCGCCAACGAGAGCGAGATTGTATGGATCAAAGGCTTGCATGAGACAGTTCATTATCACCAGAACTGTAAGCATCACCGAGTATGCAGAGTTGTATGAGCGTGATAGCCGAAGTTGCATGGGTGTGGGAGAATAGCCGGGTTCCCACGTCACAGCTTTGACAATCTCTGCCACTTTCCGCAAGTCTCGACATAATCTGTGATATGCGCACGTAATCTCCATACGATGCGTCTCAGGCTCATTGATAAAGTCTGGGAGTCTTCCCAAGTTTCTTATGGAGAGACTTGGGATACCTCCAGAGTCTGCTGCCTCTTGTTTTGCTTGTTTTGTCTCGGCTGTGGACGGCGGATTGTTCTTTTTGAAGTTATCGAGCATGTCCCAGAACCATTTCTCCAATTTTACTTTGGGGTTCGAGATGCTTTCTATAATCTGAAAATAGGTCAACGGCGATGTTTTTGATGGGAAGAATGGTCATTGCATACCACCGGAACGCAAAAGGTGAGGACCATGTCTGTTTCAAAGCCGGCTTTCCAGTTCTCTCGTGCTGCTGCTTTGAGGAGATATGCTAAACCTTGGCCGTGGCTTGTACTCGGGTCGTCATCTCTTCCCAACCAGCCCTGCAATATGTTAGTATTGGTCAAACACTAATCGCAAATAACGAACCTGGCAGATCATGATCAGATACACAGCACACATAGTCTCAGGCATCCTTGCCTTGACAGGGTTATCTAGGCATAGCCTTAACGAATTGATCGCACGTCCATATTTTGTTAGTGCATCGATAGTTTGATATCCCTGGGGCATATGAAGAGTAGAGAATGTTGTGGCTAACGCATCAGCAGATGCATCAAGGGCTTCATTCCTCCCCAGTCTTGCAGGGATATGTCGAAGGAAATCTCCATAGCAGGTGATGTCATATCGCAAATCTGTAATCTCCAGTCTTGACACCAACGTGTGCGTGACAGTAGTTGTCTTATTACTCGGCACTTTGATGAGAGCTTGGTGAAAGAGAAACGGCGATACTGATTTTTGTGAGCTGGATGAACTTGAAGTTTCTCCATCAGTATCGACAATCTGAGGTGTCGAGCTGGATGATCCCCGCTCTAGAGTTTGGATCTTGAACTTGTAGCGCTGTTTACCCACGTTGACGCAGGGTATATCAAGTCTTTCGCATCTGGCACATCTCGGTTGAGCTTTGTCACACTATTCCCATTGTCAGATTTGTATCTCGGTGACTTTTCCGATGACTTACCTTTTTCTTCTGCTTTCGACAAGCATCGCAGCCCTTGTAAGACGGAACACCTGGCATTATGAAGCCAGCGGTAGATGTATCCTAAAAGAGTCAAGGTTGAGTCACGATATAGTTTCCTGGCGGCGGATCAAGCTGATATTTAGTTTAACTCGTGTTCTTATTCCTTTTTCAACATGACAAACCCCGCGCTTTGTATAAAAGTGTTCTGGGATAAAAGGCTGATTTGGGGAAATGCAAGGTTCAGCCTTGGAGAAGAGGGGACAAGGGTCATTGATGAAGCTGATTGGAGATGCTCCACTGAAGGATGAGATGGAGCGCAGCGTTTTTCCGTGTTGGGCATAGCTACACGCAGGTCAGGCAGTTTCTAAAAATGAGGTTTATCTGATTTCATATCTGATGGGGCATCTTATTCGATCGTTTACTCCGATGTCTCATGAGCTTGCGAACTGTTGGTAGCAAATCATTTGGTGAGAACATGTCGATCCAAGGCATATCGATATCGATTATCCCGAGATCAGCGTTTCTTATTGTTGTGCCTGGATGCTCAGCCCTGTGGCAGCACATTGCCACCATGGCCGTGCTCTGTATACTAAGCTCTCAGCCTCTCTGAGAGCCAATAGATGAGACTTAACAATTAGGCATCAGTTATTCTTGGCCACGTGACACTTCTGCTCTCCATCACTGTGGCTATTGAACATGTCTCATGATGCCACCATCCGGTAGCAAAGTGACTTGATTAAACTATATTTCGAAACTGCCGCCCATTACCAAGAAGTGCTATCATTGGCCCTTCATCTTGTTCCATCTGTACCATAGTCATACACAAGGCCCTACCCATTATTCGCCGTCAAGTGATTCAACATCTGCCTCCTTTGGAACATCCTTCAAACTCCGAATAAACTTGGCTGGCACTCCTCCCACCAGAGTCTCTGGCTCAACATCCTTGTGAACCACTGCACCAGCAGCTACTGTCGCACCTCTGCCAATCGTCACTCCTGGAAGAATAGTCACGCGAGCTCCTATCCAGCAATCTGCTTCAATACGTATGGGCAAGGAATATGATGTTCCCTGTGCCTCCCTTCGTCCTTTGACATCTGTTGCATGTGTTGTGGTGCAGATGCATACTCCTGGCCCGATGAGGACATTGTCTCCGATGCTGACGAGAGCATTGTCGTAAATCGAGACTCTGTTTATCAGTTAATTAAAGTGTTCCATGATAGAGTTGCAAACATACTCTCGGTTTATATAAACGTTGTTGCCGACAAAGGTATTGCAGCCCCATATGACAAAGAATGGAGGCTCGATGGCAACCTGTTTACCCATTTTACCCAGCATTTGCTTGGCTGTTGCCATTCGTTTCATCTTGATAGAAGCAAGAGTAGCATCGTCAGGAATGTTGTCATCGTTGAAAGTCCGTAGTTTTCTCATGACACCAAGTTTGTAATCGTTCAGCTCTGGAGAGCCACTGATATCAAGACTAGATAGATGTGCATATTAGACATGAGACGATCAATATCTGATGCGAACAAAACTGACTTCATTCCACTTATCATCTTGCCGAATTCATCGCACCAAGGAACGGGTATATCGCTTTCCCGTATCTCGACGATGCGTTGTGGGTCTTTAATCGTCGCGGCCATTTTCTTGGAAATATCCGAGTGCATGCATGAGTCGCCAAGTATGGATCGGGATAACGCGAGCACGAGTTTTTCCATGAGAGACAAGAAATGGGATTGGTTGAGAGATTATGTTGAGGGGTTCGTCTAGCGGTGAAGAATTTAATTAGAATAATTTGAATGCTTATTAATTCATGTCACACAATTAAAACCTCGCTAGTTGTTGATCGGCAAAACCATCATTTGGATAATTTATCGTATCATCTCGTAAATTAGCCTGTGGGTCGTTTTATTTCCAGCTTACAGTGATTTCAGTGGTTCCAGTGCCTGCATTAGCGGTTAATTAGAGGTTTACCAGTATAAAACCCGCCTAAGACTATTATAGCCAATGGCCACATCACACTCTACGTCTGTCACCATCCTATTTTATATCAAAACTATTGTTATACTCAGATGTAACAGATGGATCAGAGCCGATATTTTCATTCGTAAAATTTCGCCAAGTTGCTTAAATATCCCTTCCTTGACCTATAGAAAAGTTTATAGGAGCGTTACTGATTCCTGTTTGGACACCTCTATTATGGTCACCAAAGCTCATCGTATTGACGGTTTGACATTGACCCTTCCTGACATCGTTGGCAGCCGATTGCACATTTTCGTTCAGGGTTTTGAGCAGGTCGAGTGACTTTTGCATGGCATGCCTCTCTGTCTCGACTTGATCTTTAGCGTTTATCTGCTCGGGAGTCTCCTCAAATACTTCTGATAACTCAAGACGAAGTCTGTCCAGCCTAGTGTTCACCTCGACTAACTGTCTTTCTGTGGTCGTAATTACTTTTGCAATCTCGGTCTCCGTTGTCAATACCATCGCCCTCGTTTCTTCGTTTACACTCGTTTGTTGAAGAGAGTTGCGTCTATCTTCTCGTTAGTGCTGTTATATCACATATTTACTACAGGCCATAAGTACAGAGTTGCAATGCTGACCACCCAAGTAAGTGTATTTTTGCAATTTTGGAGTTGAGACGATGTCGATTTGATCTGATCCTGTCCAAAGATGCCAATTGCTGTTCGGTCTCGCCAGGATAACTTCCCATCTTGGCCGTGTCGAGTCCAATGGTCGATGGCGGCTTGAAACTTGACGCATGCCTTTCTGCACAGGTTCATCCCAGTCTTGGATTGGATGACCACAGATTCGCCCAAGTACTGCCACTGTTGATCAGATACCTCTTGAAGAGAGTCAATGGCTTGTTCAATAGCGATCAGCTCTTCTCCGAGTGATGCAATCTCGCCGGGCGCATCGATAATGGCTTGGATGGTTTTTCGTAGCTTGTGAGCGCATTGTAAAGCTGGTACAGCGACTCCGACGACGCCAGCTGTGATGCTAAGAGGGTCCATTGTTAGCGATGGCTTCAGCATCTCCATTATGCTGAGCATGGAGAAGAGAACATGCCTGTCAGATTGGGCTGCAGTCACGTGAGGCAGCTGTGACCAACACAGCTGAACTCACCAGGCATGAATGCGCATCTTGATGCTGCCAGATTTCCGCTACGTCGTTTGATCATTCCACTATGGCAGAAAACATTTCGTCCATGACCTTTGGAGATGGGAACCGTGGAGTTCAAGTGGGTCAGAGTAACGCTCCGATCCAAGCGACTTTTAACTTTCCACCGGGTACGTTATGCGTTACTTCGACAGTGGATTGTGCTGACACTCCTTATAGAGCCGCTAGAACAAACCCCGCTTCCGTTCGCATCGATCCCCTTGAGACCTGGTCCTATATTCATCGACCGTGGGGACATCCTCGATCAGATCGGCCGCCAATGCTCCGAGCCGGCCAGTCGCATCGCTATATATGGCCTTGGTGGTGTAGGGTGTGTTCTAGAAAGCAGTCAGAAACCCTAGCAAATGCTGATGACAGGATAGCAAATCACTACTAGCCATTAAGTTCGCTTACCGGTTTGCGGCTCAGTCGGCCGAGTCATGGGTGTTCTGGATTCATGCCAGCACACAGGCTCGTGTCATCGAAGGATTCATGTCTATTGCTGACAAACTCAAGCTACCCGGTCGCAATCGTCCGAGCACCAACCTTCTCCAGCTTGTCTTCGATTGGCTGTCCAACGAACGAAATGGCAAATGGCTCTTGGTTCTTGATAGCGCTGATGACTCCGACGTATTTTTGAAAGGCGCCAGCGATGGCAATAATAATGGGCGAAAACTGATAGAATATCTACCGCAGAGTCAGAATGGGTCTATTCTCATCACCACACGCAACAGGGACCTGGCGTTCAGATTGACTGGTTCCTTTGAGACAATTCATGAGCTTGGTCCCATGACACAGGAAGAGGCTCTGAAGCTCCTGGAGAAGTGGCTCGGTAGAGTGTCGGATTGGAATGCCGCAGCCGACCTTGTGAGGTCACTCGATTTTGTCCCGCTTGCCATCAGCCAAGCCGCAGCCTACATCAGAAAGCGAGCACCACAACCCTCACTTTTGCAATACCTCGAGGAATTCCGACAAAGCGAAAGCAAGAAAGCAAAGCTTCTCAGTAATGATTCCGGTGACTTACATCGGGATCTTTTCCAGGACGTAGGCGCGTCAAACGCCATACTTACGACATGGCAACTATCTTTCGATCAAATCCGTTCCAAGGAACCATCAGCCGCAGACCTTCTTTCATTCATGAGCTTCTTCAATCGACAAGGGATTCCTGAATCACTTCTTCGGCCTTCTAAAGATAGTCACAGCACAGCGCAATCGACTGGCTCCAACGAGATATACGATTCGGACTCTCAAAGTAGCGGCGATGAGATGGAAAATGAATTTGAGGATGACATCAAAACACTACGAGATTATTGCCTTCTCAGGGAAGGCGATGATGCAAGTACATTCGAGATGCATGAACTGGTACAGCTGGCTACGCGGAGATGGTTGAAGGCCAATGGGCTTTGGGACAAGTTTCTTGAACAGTATATTACGGTGATGGAGGGTGCATTTCCAGACGGGGAGTATGAATCCTGGACACGATGCCGACCACTTTTCGCCCATGTGGAGGCAGCAGCCAATCATCGACCAAAGGAGAAAAATATCAAGGAGGCATGGTCACGCCTTTTAGACCATGGCGGATGGTATGCGTTTCTCCAAGGGAGATATGCTGTGGCAGAGCAGATGGTTCTTAAATCAAATCGAACTTTGCGAAAGCTGCGGGGGGAGAGTCACCAGGCAACTCTAGCGAGTGGAATAGTACTCACGAATATATACCTTGAACAAGACCGATGGGAGGAGGCACAGAGTATGGGAGTGCAGGTCACGGAGGCTTGTAAGAAAAATCTCGGGGAAGATCATCTACTTACTCTGGTAAGCATGAATAGCCTCGCATTGGTATATTTAGGACAAGAACGATTTGAGGAGGCAAAGGGGCTACAGGTTCAGGTAGTAGAGGCTCGGAAGTTGAAGCTTGGGCAAGATGATCCGGAAACTTTAGTAGCTATGCATAACCTAGCGTCAACATATGGGAGACTAGGAATACTCGACAAGGCAAAGGAGCTACATCTTCAGGTAATAGAGGGCCGGAAGTTGAGGCTTGGAGAAGACCATCCGGATTCTTTGGCCAGCATGAATAACCTCGCAACGGTATTGTCAACCCAAGGACGATGGGAAGAGGCAAAAGAGCTACTAGCTCAGGTATTAAAGAGTCAGAACTTGGTGCTTGGAGAAGACCATCCGCATACTTTGGTAAGCAAATCCAATATCGCTTTTATTGAAAAGAAAATGGAAGAGGTGGCAATCAATGGTCCGGATCAAGAATGACAGGTTGGATTGGACAAAGTCCGCAGACATTCACATGAGGCAACGTAGTATGGAAGTAGATCAAGGCACATGGACTGTTTTGTCTAACCACAATTACTGAGGAGGATTAATGGAGGTTCAATTGCATTATGCAGCCGTCAAGTGACTCTTAGGTTTCCGACTGCCACATATTGCTGTGACCTCTGTTCAAAGCGATATGTGAGGTTTGTTGACTTTCACAACATGTCGCATTAGAATTCGAATGGGTTTCCCATCAATCACGGTTTGTTTCGAGGAACGGACTTTTATCGCTGACAGTCTCTTTAAGTGCTCAAAATTTCTTACTTACCCCACTTGATCACCTCTACATGCACTGAAGTGTCTAGTGTCAAGTCAAGGTTATCTAAAACAGAGCTCAGTAGATCGTCGTAGAACAATATTGGGCCGTTCTTTGCTGTCAGTATTGCGCTTGGGAGGACCAAGTAAATAAAGGTAAAGCCTAGTCACGGCTCCAGAACCACAACACAAGTCACCCCACGATCTCTGTCATATGCTGCTACAAGTTATATCTCGGACCAAAGGATCATGCAAATGACAAGACAAAAAGAAAGTTTATTCCCCTTTGCCTAGAATTAATACCGGATATTCCACACAATGCCGACTTGGCACAAGGGCCCAAGATTAAGAGCACCCTTGGCGCATCCACAATTTTACGAGCAACCCAGTCAGATTTCCATAGGTTTAAAGGTGAGGACCGTTCTTTGAAACACACTCTAAGGGTCAAAAAATGCCCGCATTTTTGTATTCTACAAAAACTGGGGTTCCCGCGAACGCGTCATCAGCCGTGGTTACTCGTAGTCAAAGAATTCATCACTGTTTGTGAGTCGTGACAGGGCTGTAGCGGTGTTGTGATCTTTTTAGGATCTTGGAAAACTCTGGGCATGGCTCGGCTAGTTTCTGAGTTGGGTTTAGTTCTTGTTGGCATGTGGCAGTGCTCGCGTGTTAATCCCTTGGCCCTTTGTTTTTTTTCTCGCTGTTTATGTTGCAGATGATCCCTTGTTGAAAGCTGATGTTGGGGGAGGGGGAGAGGATCCAGCAGACAGAAATTTTTGAATGCCTTCCCTCGTCATCTTTCTCAACTGCATTCGACCTTTCCACAATCTATGCTGCGTCAGTTTCGTTTGCTCTGATACGACTACCATCTAAGACATAAAACATACAAGACACAAAAGTCAGCTTTTCTCGAAAACTACAGTTACGGAATAGGCGGTGGGGGCATGACAGTGGTCGATCGATACTCATCGCCATTTGAACATCATATGGAACAGATCCACAATGTAAGCATATTAATCTAAGAACCACTCTTTAGAGGCGATCCGATGAACTGAAGATATGCTTTATATAGGGCTCCATCAGTAAATTTACCATGGTTCCTCTTTGGAGGCATCATGCTTATACTTTGCAGTGTCATGTATGTTCTCCATTGCAAATCCGTGTTTCCTACTAACATCTATCAAGCATTTTAGTTAAATTCCCTAGACTATATCGCGGTGGCCTATTCACGAGTAGAAAGTCTAGAGTTGGATCAAGAGGGCATATGGCTTGGACGACACTGGAAGTAGGACGTTCATCACAGAAACACAAATGCCGTTGGTGGCGACGAAAAGACATGTCCCAATTCAGTGCATCAGAAATTTGGTGCGTATCTTCGTCTGGTCATATTATAGGGGCCCAATGCTAATGATTCTAAAGTGGGATATGCTTGCAAACTTTGGGGAATCAGGAACACGTTCAGAGATTAAGATGCGATCACGTTTTTCACACACGATGTGTCGACTCGTGGCTTCGACAAAGTCGTGCCGATGACTGTCCGCTTTGTAAATCGGTGCACATTCCACATAGACAGAGCAGTTCATGACCATATATCAAGACATGATACCCGGAGGATGATACAGTTTTGGCGGTGTTTCCCTCAAGATAGCGATAATACATAGATATAAAATGTAATTTGAACATGTTGTAACACCACAACGATGCCTTTATCCGGTCAATTTTTTAAGACACCCGGCATGGCCAAAGTGGTTCTTTCTGACTTAGATGTAATTCAAAAAGGATATCACGAAGAACTTGAGAATTTCACTGCTAAGCAACCTCGAGCTAAGAGGACGGCGATAAAAAGAGGACATATGTCCTAAAAGGAGTTGAAGTGATAAGTCAATGAAGGGAAAAGAGAGTGGACGTTGTTGTATAGCTTACTTAACCGGGCCACACGATTAGAAAAGGCGATATTAATAAAGGTCAAAATCATTATGTTCAGATGCTAAATGAAATGCCGTTGTGACGCTATGTAAGTGATGGCATGCTGACCAAACCGGTATGGATGTGGAAAGTTCCGTACATCCAGGTCAAGCCTATGGCAACATACGGCGGGAAATGGTTGGTTCCTCTGCGTAGTAGACAGCCCATCACGTCTGATGCGGGCGTAGATATCAAGCCTTTGCTACAGCTGACTCGAGCCCCTGCAAACAGAACAATTGCACTGGTGTTAAGGAAATCTAGATAGCAAATCGTATCCCATGACTTTTTAGAGTAATGGTTGGCTTGCATGTGATAGATAATTCAACGAGCGGGGCTTATCTTGATCGATCAGCCGACATGTTATCGATTAGTTTATCGGATAGCTTATCGATTAAGAATCGGGAAGTGGGTATCTTGGAGGATGCGTGTCCATACGCGTCCTTACATACGTCTACCCTAAATCTAAAATCTTACTTTGCGGATCTCTGCAGGAAGAAAGTTCCGGTGGCACAGCATGCAAAGGCTTTTATTTATTTCCATAATGACCGGAAAATGACGATGAAAACGGTCGATTTTGAACCGTTGACGGAGTATCAGAGACCGATAAATGAAGCTGGATGAGGCAATCAGTCATGCGATGTTACGGTAACAATAATGAGATAAGGCTTTAGCCAACGGCGATAGTCCAAGCACAGAGGAGCAGAGTCGGAGAAGAAACATTGAGGCAACTCTACATAAAAGAATCTGACAATTTATGATGCAGCGTAAGGATGATTGAGTAAGCCTGAAGTAATAGTAAAATACCCCAGATTAACAGATCAACAGATTGACATTAAAGTGGTGATCATCTCTGCAGTGCGCCAAGATAAAGAACATCAATCTACCCCTCTCTCACTTGCAAACGGCAATACGAGAATTGAATAGTGGAGAAACAAAAAGAAGTCTTGTGGTAAATCATTCCGCACGCATCCGTGGTGTAATGCAGCACAGCACAGGGGTTGGTATCTAAGCGAGTCAGAACAGAACCCCTCACCAAGACTTGGAAGACCCGGAATGTGACGCTCAAAATGAATGAAACCTGTTCTTTAGGTAAAAGCCTTTATTAGCAAGAAATCGTTAGCAAAGCTGATAGCACTAGTTTCGACGGCCCACGAAGCCGAGCTGACCCCATGTGGTGTAAGTGATTGGGGCCCATGTGCCTTGCATATGACGCAGTACAGAGCTATACTGGTTAACTAATTACCGCTTGTTCTACGGGCGTCCAATCCCTTGCCCCATGTGTTACGCCCTTGGCGTTTTGCTCTCATCTAGTTATCTCTTGCACGTGCGTCACTTCAGAGCGCTGCAATTGCTCTTGTCTAGTCTAGTCCACCTTGGCTTAGCTTCCAGCCCCCAATTCTTGTATCCGGAATGGGCTTGCTTTTTGAGAAAAAGGTTGGGTCACTGGGGGTTTGTTTATCGGTGGAAGGAATTGATTGCTTGCTTTCTTAAATAGGTCGAGCGAGCCATCTTTTGTCTCTCTTTGCAGATCTCTTTTTTGTTACTGTCGTTTCTGGTGTTTTTGACTGACAGACACCTCAAACCTCACATAAGAGACCTCACATAAGACACATACGAGTTTCATCGGATAAGTGGGAGCAATGGAGCAACAGCAACACGTCAATTCAGCATCCCACATGCCGACATGGACCGACAGCAAAAGCGAAAAGACACTCCTCATGTCTTATCCTCAGAACTCATCGTTGTCGCCAAAGGGTCTGGTACCACTTGACGCAGAAAAAATGGATTTGCGATGCATTTTTACCAACAAACTCATGCCGATCGCTTTTGCGCTGCCATGGGTTGCCGGCATGTTAATATCCTGGGTCCCTTTTACCAAAATCAGTTTATCCTACGCCCCAGACTTTCTGTAAGTGGTGGAATCAATTGCGCCCATCAATTAATCTGTGACAATTGACACTGACTCGGGATAACAGCATCGTGGCCGCCTTGATCAGCACCATTGAAGTCCTCAGCATCGTCGCCGTCTTCCTCTACACTTCCATCCGACCCGACACCGAAACGAGCATCTTTAAGGAGAAATGTCTGAGGGCGTGGTTCTGGTTCTTGTTCATCAGTCCATTTGTCACTGGTACACTTGTTGTTCTCATGGCCAGCGACATTTCCTGCGATCCAGAAGATGACTTGGACATGCATCAGCCAATCTGCCAAGTTGGCATTCGTCTTATCAAGGCCACTGCTTTATGCCGAGCCGGAATAATGTAAGCTTATCCACCACTTTGCCATTATTCCAAGACTGACCTTTCCTCCCAGCGCAACATTTCTTTTTGTCACATCGTCATGGCTCGAGCAGAGACCCAAAGCCAAAGCCGAGCTTGTTGAACCCTGATTTGTGGGATGGAACATTTTACACACAGACATCTATGTCGTCATGACTTTTGGTTCCTTTGTATAACGATTAAATATATATTCTCACACGATACCCCAGAAAGCATAAATAAATTAATCCTCTTATGACCCCCATTTTCGGGCCATCGCGCCGACATGATAAAAAGCTTATTAACTGTTTAGCCACTTTGAGGAAGCCGATAGCCTTCGGCAATGACGAAGAGGGAAGCTTTGATTCATTAATGACGCACAGCAGGGTTTATTCCATGCTTTGTTACCATCCGAGATATCCGGTCGACTTGGATCATGGCCTTTCAAACGCTCAGACAGTGACTCCAGCATCAATTGACGCAAGCGTGATTCATCGTCGCATCGCTTAATATTTTACCTGCGCTTTCCAAGCGTTCGAATCACGACTGATTGAGCTACAAACTCTGTTTTAAGCATAACCTTCCACTTGTAGTAGAGTTTTTTTTTCGATTCATTTCCTCCGAAATGGCTGCACTTTAATATCAATCAATAATCCAAGTTGTTGGGCTCGTGTTCCTGACGGGAGCTGCCGCATGCGGCTCTGCCTGTACACCCTTCCCATCACATTCTTCAACACCTTGTGCCTTTTGTTCTTAACATGGCTAGATCTTCACTGTGCCTCTCAATCCATCCTTCAACTAACCACTTTCAGTAGCCATACTCGGTAGTGAAATCTGCCACAGAAACGATCTACCGACGACGGACTCCGTGGTCCGAAATATCTTTAACAATTCTCCCGGTACCTTGCTTGACAGCTAAACGCTTATCCAGTTCTGGCAGCTTTTTCGCGGGGACTGGAATGTAGAATCAGCCCTAAGAAGACATTTAAGTGAATCCTGGCATATTTTGGGAATACCAGCAACTCTATTTATATGGCCAAGGTCACGCGACAATAGAGCCATGTACTGTCATTACACCACTCGGATTGGACACTCACGGAATATGGCGATATTGCAATTACTGCCCTCCTTCCAACTGCTTTGCGATGCAACAAGAAACTCTTTTAGGTCGTCTGGCATGAAGATCCAATAACATGGCGCTAATTCCACATTCCCAATGACTCACATGGACGAATCTTGTCGTACATGAACAGCACTCTATGGTATTGGGTCTCAACCAACGCTGATCTGAATAGCTGTAAACTGTCATTCTGACGTGACCCATTCCGAGGCCACGGATGGAGCTTCACTCGTGTCTAGGTCATCACATGCGGCATTTCAGCCGTTCTTCTTGAAACCTTACTATGAGAACATTTTGCTAACCAGTGCCTGACGGTCTAACTGAGGAGCAATGTATTGTTTGAAGCACCGCGCCTCTTGCTCTTGGTCTAGCTCTAATCATCTACCAACATCTCTCCATGTTGAGATAGTTAGAGCCAGACCGTGTAATGTTTTTGATCCGGCCGCTGTAACAATCCTTCCGATTTGTACTCCTCGGGCAGCCATCTCCTCGACTTTGATCAATATGTTGAATGGATCAATTTCCTTTTTATAAATTCACATCGTCTACATATTTCCCGCAGTTCATCATCATGTTCACAAGAAACGGCTCCCGCCTAAATTTATGGTATCGTACAAGAATAAAATCTGCCCATCCGCAAATACCTAAGCAGAAGGACCACCAACATAAATCGTCAAAGTCTCGGGCTCCCCCGAAACGACCCCCGAGGCATTCTCATTTCCATCGGGATTCACATCATCATAGGGGAACGCATATCCCTTTCCGTCAACCTCGTAAGAATGCACGATCCGGCTATAATGGCTTGTTGGATCACTCTTGTAATACTCCTCCTGTCCTAGCTTGGGCTGCATATCACCACCATCGGCAAGAAGTGTAGAACGGACAAAAGCAGCGCAGAGACGAGGAACAACGGCGGCATGAACGCCGTTGTCACCTTCTTGCACCGTAAAGGGTCCGCTGTTGCAGCCCCAGATATCCTTCGTATTGGGCTTGCCGTAGCCACGGTTGTCACCATCACAGGTCAATTCCTCGCCCGTGACCCGGCATTTTACCTCGCCTGCCTCGGACTGAGTGTTGATGATGAGGTCTTGGTTGGTGTACTTTGCCCAGACGTCGTTGACGTATGTGTCCCAGTAATCTCCAAAAGTGATGGGTTCAAGATCATATTGGTTTCCGGGAGACAAAACACGGACCGGCTTACCCTCGGCGTTGGCGATGCACATAAACGTCCACGCTCTTCCGTCAGCGTCTTTTTGCTTAACGAGATCGTCGCAGATCTTGCTTACGGCGCCAGACTCGAGGCCAACACACGACTGCTCGCTTCCGTCCTTGAGAGCGAGACCCATGCCGAGAGGAATTCCCACAAAGTCGACATAACTAATGTTGGCGTACAAGACCCCGTTTGTGTATGTAAGCTCGACGAAGCCCCAGTCCACTCCCGCGCTGGGATCCTGAAGATTTGTAACAGAAGGCTGAACTAGACCGTCACCACTACCAATGTCTACCACGAAAAAGTGAAGATCATCGTTGGCGAAGTAAACGCGTCCAGAACTCATGGAAATTGGAATAGTAAAGTCCATGGTCTGCCCCTGTGGTGGCAGGGGAATGGCAATATTGTCCTTGATCTCAACAGGCTCTTTTGATCCGCCTGATTTGGGGTATACAAGACTCCCATCAGCGCCAATGAAAACGACAGTGCCATCAGAGTCCAGCCCCGAGATGTATGCCCTGACATTTCCACCGCTGAAGTTATTCACAAGCTTTAGCGGTAACGAAGCTGATTCAGCTCGACGATTTAACACGCGAGTTTTGTTGTTTGCATATGTTCCGTTAAGTAGATTGTCGTGCGAAACTTGTATCTTTCCGGGGTTTACTCTGATGAATCCCTCTGGTGTTGTATCATGGCGACGAAGGAGTGACGAAGAATGGAAAGGAGCGGCTAGCGCTGTGCCTAGAAGGCCAGCCAAGAAAAGGAATGAACGCATTCTATCAAAGAATGACTTTTGAAAAAGATTCAAAGGAATGAATGAAGAGAAAGGGCAATGAGCTTCACTGAAGGGGAAAACATGGTGGTTGAGTACAGAGCTATATAACTATACTTTACAATCAGGAAGTGTTTCACGAAACAAAGGATTCACAGGGACAGTCTGATGTTCTCCAGGGATGCGGCAAACCATACAAGAAGGAAATATGTTAAAGTGCATGAAATAAACAGGGGAAGTATCCAAAACCGTTTGATATATATTTGAGGGAAGAGGCTGAGGGTGTGCGTTGGACGACATGATTCGTCAATTTGTGGAGGAGCTAGGACGTGTTTGAAACAAGGGTTCTATGAAAGCTCAAACAGTTTTGTTTTGAAGGATCTAGAGTCCATGCTCCTTTCATCTCATCCTGGGGCCAGTTAACGGACCGAATCCCCGGTTTATCTGCTCCGAAGGGTTTTAGTTGTTTCCATCAAGTATTGTCGACTGTTGAACATTGATGCATTTCTGATATAGGACTAGCAACTATAATAGCGGTTAAACGGCCAATAAACAACACCACAACCGACAGGTGATATGTTCTCACAGACTCGGAATGTTTCAAATATTAGAGTTGTTATATATTCGCCAATTCGATTAAAGGATGAAAAGAGCAGAACTTTTTGTTAGTCGTAGGATCGGTTCTGGATTGTGTTGCGTTTCAGCCTGTCAGCCGCTAGACGCACGTCTTTATGCGTTGCGAGACGAGGACGATCCTCCGACACGGATTGGCCTGTGCTTGCGATCCTATTATCACTTCGACAGATAAACATCAGTTTAAATGTTACTCTGTACATGGTTTTACTCGAACTAAACTTGCTTTTCTCAATAAACCCAAATTAGACCCCAATTCTCGAAATATTACAACTTGCTCTGCTTAATCAGATGAGCATTGACAGGCGAAATAGCCTTGCCAGTTTGATGGAATGACAGAATATTCTCCATACCCAGCTTCTCGAACCCAACATGTGAATCCAACGAAGCACCCGCGTTGTGCGACAATAGTTCCACGTTCTTCATCTTAATCAGCTCAGGGCTGATGACAGGCTCATGCTCGAAAACATCCAGTCCTGCACCTGAAAGCTGTCCGCTCTTGAGGGCTTCCACTAGATCCGCCTCGTTGATGAGCTTGCCTCGAGCAATGTTGACCAACTTGGCGCCCTTCTTCATCTTTGCCAGACCCTCCTTGTTGAGCAGCGTCTCACCGGCAAAGGGAGTAGCGACTAGAACACAATCTGCCTCGGCGAGGAGAGTGTCTGCGGACTTGTGATAGACCGCTTCAAGAGGATCTTCGATCTCCTTTGGCATTTGGACCACGTCGTTGTACAGAATCTTCATGTCAAGTGCCTTGTAAGCCTTTTCGGCTATGCGTCGACCGATGCGGCCAAAACCAATGATTCCTAGACTGAAGCCGCGAGGGTTGCGGGATACGGGCGCGAGGTTACGCTGGGCATCCAGGAATTGCTCGCTTGAGCCGGAGCGGGCGGCGATGCTGGACCAGCTTAGTTGACGGAAGACGGAGATGATGAGCCAGATTGCTGCGTCTGCTACAGATTCTGTGCAAGCAGCTGCAGCGTTGCAGTATGTGATGCCTATATCAGTCAATATCTGCACATAAAGAAAGAAAGAAAAACGATTAAACATACCTCTCTTGGCAAGAGTAGCAGTATCAACCCAGTCAAAGCCAGCACCGGCACTAGCATAAATCTTGCACGATGAAGGAAGCAGGGAAATCAATTCCTCATCCCAATTGCCCATCTCACCACCCGTGTTCCAGAATGGTCTGTAAATGGCGAAAAAGTCGCCAAAGGTTTTGTTCTTTAGAGCCTGAATGAATTCGGCGCGAGGCATGCTATGCGAGCGCTTAATGTCGAAGTGAGATTTGAAAGTGGTGTAGAGATCGTGATTCCATTTGATGTCGTCGCCGAGCTGGAGAACAATTGGTTTGGTCATTTTGGCTGTTGATGTGGTTGAGTCTGGGATTGCGAATTGAATAATAGATGATATGAACAAACTCAGAGAAGCAAGATATGGAATAGATCGAGAGGTAAAAGTCCAATGAGTTGTAATATATAAACTCGGACCATCGGCCGATGAACACTTGTTGAGAGAATGCCGTGCTGAATAGCGTAATGTTGACCGTTTCCCCTTCTGTAACGGTTTCTCTACAGGGCATTTCTCACCGCAAAAGGTCCATAGAAATGGCTGTTTTAGTGATGATTATTGGTTGGAAGACTTCCCCGGCTTGTGAGGGGCGCTAAGTTCGGGCTTCTCGCCGAATATGAACTGATCGCGATAGAGACCGAATGAGAGTCTGGGGTAAGTGGAGATGAATTGGAGCTGTAGGAGTCAAAGAATGATGGTCTAGTTCTCAATTGTTACTTTTGAACTCGAGAGTGATACATAATGGTATCTGAGAACCGACCTGTCACTATGTTCTGCTTGTGTATTGACGAATGTTCAAGGTGGCCTCTTCTCAGGCTTAGTCACTACAGTAAGCGCAATTACCTAGCCAAAACCTTTTCCCTCCTTCAGTCCTTCTTCTGAATCCTTGGGAAACTCAACCAAACACCAGCAACAACCGTGATCAAGGCAAGAATAATCGGCTGCAAAACCCCAACACCTTTACTATTCGCAATAGCTCCAATAGCAAACGGGAAAATGGTTCCACCAGTACCACCAATAGCCATAGCGAAACCAATAGCAGAAACGTGAATCTTGGCTGGTAGAAGCTTAGCAGTCACCATGACCGCGCCAGGAAACATAGGTCCCAAAAAGAAACCAAGAAAGGCGACGGCGACGGCAGAGACTATGAAGCGAGGAACCAGCCAGAAGAGGAGTTGCAGGCCGATGCAGATGATGAGGTAAATAGATAGACAAAGTCTTTCACCAAAACGCTCAGTCACGAAACCTAGACAGGCGCGGCCAAGAGCCATGCCTGCCCAGAATCCTGTACCGGATGCACCAGATGCGTATGCTGAGGCTTTTCGTACGCGGAGCATGAACGTGACGACCCAACCACCAAGACCGACTGCAGGACATTAGTATTTATTTGGTAGGGTGGAAAGCTCGGCGACTTACCTTCAACTCCCATGTAAGCAAAAAAGAACAACGAGCAGAGCCATGTCACTTTCGACTTGAGCGCCTCTCTTGTTCCAGCACCACTATCTTCTGACTCGTTCACGTGTTCGAGTTGATAGACGGCACCAGTCTTTTGCCAGAACGAAACAGTGAGGCCAACCCACTCAACCACAGTTATTCCAATCTAACACCATCAGTCCAGTAATTGATCTTCCCTGAGAATAACCTACCATGACATAGTAAAAGGTATACCAAGGCAAATCGTAGGAAACAACCATCGAAGTCGCGATAAGCGGTGAGAACAGCGCACCTAGAGAATACGAGGCATGCAAGAAACCCTGTACGGTATTGGCCTTGTCCATGGCTCCCACCCAAGCGCAGAAGCACGCATCGGTTAGACCGTTTCCAAAGCCGCTGAAGATATTGCAAACCACAAGGACGGGATATGGCGGGTGCAGGGCCAAGGCGACAAAAGTGATGAGATGGCAGATGGGTGCCATGATGGCGACACCGCGCTGTCCGAAGCGCATGTGGATGCGGGCATTGGTAAAAGCTGCGACTGAGTAGCCCGCAAAGGGGGTGAGGAAAATGAGGGAGATGATTGTGTAGCTGAGATCGTAATATCTTTCGAGCTGTTCTCATGTTAGAAGATGTTGCTCTGTTGATTAACATTTCATACATATGGGATCAAAGCCTGTCGTTGTTAGTATTATTTATTATTCTGTCTCTTTGAGAAATACATACTCCAACTGCCGCGTCATTCATACCAGCAATGATGAATGACAAAAAAGCGAATCCAAGCTTGGGCATATTCCCCTTTGGATAATTCCATCTCTGCGCCTCTGTCTGCGCGTAAGGAGGAGGTACATCATCAGGTGGCAAAGAAGGCTGTTCCTCAATTGTATCTTTTCCACCGACGTGACATTCCTGTAGAGTCGTGAGCTCAATAGGCTCTTGGGTTTGGATAGCCGTAGTCGACATGATGAGATAATTGTCGATCGTTTAAAAAAGAAGGAGAAAAGAAAATCAAGATTCCCATCCCTTGGCGGTATTTATCAGCAGCCCAAAGAAATAACCCCCCGGGAACGGATAAATAAATAAATTGATTGCGTGCGCTTTGTAGACCTGTAAAGGGAAGTCGTTCCAGCAAGGGAATGGAATGATTACGCGGGGTTTTTGATGGAGGGATATGCTTATTTCAGCACGCTATACTGCTTGGGGGAATAGTCGGTAGGGAGGACAAGGAGTTTCCAGCTTTCGTGATGACGGCCCGTCGGATGGAAGAAGCGGTTCCCGTCAATACTTTCCGCTCTTTATTCCGCTTTTGTTATGGGGGTTACTTTGATATATTGGATTCATGTCCAACTGATGGTATGAATAGTATATGTTCTTGACAAGGTTGTGAGGTGTTGTTGATGTACTGTTCGTATAGATTGGCTATAGGTATCCCTGTACCCAGTATGAAGCAGTCGCCCTTACTTTGATGTTGTGTTCTAGTGAAATCTATCTGACTGACTAGACATAAGTTGTGATGAATCGACCAGAGGCCATTTCTATTGTTGTAGTATCCATAGATATTCCAAAACTCTGCTATAGTTATGGACCAATTACCAACGTAGCGAGCTAGTCTAGTGGATTATTAGCGACTCAGTGATTCTCCCCGCTGAGAATCGAATCTGCCTTCTCCATCTCAACCATTTCCCAATAAGACGTCCATCTCAATGAAGCGAACAAAATGTTGCATGTCCTGTCGCCGGCGACACAGAAAATGCGTCACTCAACCAGGAGCTTCAAAATGTGGCGCGTGCATTGAGTCTGGTTTTGAATGCCATTTTGAGAGTGATATTCGCTTCAAGCATATACGCACACAAGAGAGAAGCACGCAGAGAGAATGGGCCAGAGTGCCAAATATCAGTATGTAATTTATGCTTCTGCTGATAAATTCATACTCATGATTGTAGTCTCGTTTACGACACCACGAGGTGTCGATGGTCAATTATCTCAACCGTCACCGAAAGATACCACGACTCCACCAGACGTCACTGATGATGAGAACATGTCACAGCCAATACCGGAAACATCCATCTCACCATCTGTTTATGACAACGATCAAATACAATCTGGATCAAGTCCTTTTTCTCCCGTGTTACCAGATCCTTCGCATAGCCCAAATGCACATCAACTCACCGAGCGAGAAGCCTTTCTATTCATGATTTACGTTCACAAACTAGCACCTCTAGTAAGAACCCCGAACCGCAATCTTCATCATACTCACAATTCTAGTCGGACGCATGCGATGATGCTCGTCATTTTGCCCTCCAAGTTCCCCGTCTCGCCCTTCAAGACCCAATGATCCTCAACGGCATCCTCGCCCTCGCAAGCCGCTACGATTCTTACTCTTCACAAAACTCACTAGAAGGCACATACTACCATAACAAATGCATAGCCCTCCTGATAAAAGCTTTCGCTCAGCCCCCTTCAACATGGGACACGACGCTCCTCACGGCAGTGGTCATAGCACGTCTCTACGAAGAAAATGACAATGAAGCTGATCCCCACTATCATCTCGCCGGTACACAGAATCTGTTAAATCACGAGGTCATCACTAGGTTTGTCATGCAGGGCGGATTGGCCGGAGCTGCCAGTTGGGTTCACCTGAGACAAGCGATTTATGTCTATGTTGCGGGGAAGAAGCCGATGGAAATATGTCTTGAGAACTTTGCTCGTTCGACCGTGTTTCAGAGGATGGACGATTCGGCGTATGCGAATCGGGCAGTATATCTGCTTGCCAGGATCATGAAGCTGCTTTTCCCCACGGGTGAGGAGCAGAGCTTGGAGGAGTGGGAGAACGCTGAGATGGAGGTTGAGAGGTGGTTTGACGAGAGGCCAGTATCGTTCAAGCCCATATTTCACAAAGCTGGGAACGTGTTGGAGGATAGACCCTTTCCGGTTATTTGCTTTGCAGCAACTGTTCCCGGTGAGAATGCCGTTAGGGGCTTGCTGGCTGACTGCTAACACGGTGTAGTGATCGGCATGCAGCATTACTATGCCGCCAAGGCAGTGCTACTTCTTCACAAGCTCAATAATGAGTCGGGTCACGTTGATTCAAGCATTGAGCACTTGCAGGTAATGGAAACCCTTCTTGGTTGGAGAGTAAGACTGACGTTTGAAAGGATATTATCTGCTCAAATCTCTGCATCCTCATGGGTCTCGCTTTGTCGAATGAACATGCAGGTAACGCATTTCACCTGCCAGCACATATGCTATCATTATGTAAATAAAGTCTTGCTGCTCCTATCTATCTACTGACGATATTCAAGGTGGATATTGTATAAACGATCCATGTGCCCGAAGGCATGCTATACGGTATCTGGAAAAGGTGGAAGTGGTGATTAGGTGGAGGACAAAATTGCTCATCGAAACACTCAAGGTGGGATGGGATGATGCCGACAAAGACACTGTCACGTTCCAGATGTCAGAGATGACAGCATAACGATTCCTCGCGCATAAATTCCAGGATAGTAGAATAGGGTTACTCAGATTGAAGCAGCACCTTGAATCATGAATGGTGTTTCGGCACTTGATTTCTGATTCCGCTCTTCTGTTTCTCCGACAATTCACCAACTAAACACCATCTCCAAACTCGAAGTCTTTATCCCATCGCTTAAAAAGTCAGTCTCGTCATACTGCAACTGTCAGGTCTTACTTACCGTATCCCAAGGACGTGCCGAGTTGACGAATCGAAGATCAGTTCCCAGTCTGATACGGTTCTCTCTGTCATGGTTGATAGTCGAAGCATGTATCTGAACGAATTAGTATCCATGCCTCTACTCTCACAGGAGTGACATACCATATGCGGACTGTGAAACACAACATCGCCAGCCTCGTACTCGCCAACAAGCCATCGCCTCCCATGTAACCTCCCAAAGTCGGCCGGCCCATCTGCCAAGAATCCCGTGCTCATCATATTCTGGTTGAACGCGTTCCTCATCTCTTCATCACTCATACCCGCCTCTTTCGCCTTTTTGGCAAAGTCACTTTCTATCTCGGCGCCAAGAGCCTCGCTTCCTTCAAGGTAAATAAGACCTCCGCCGTCAAGCTTGATATCGCCCATGGGAACCCACGCTGTGACAGCAGTAGGTTCACCATACCGCATGAAGGATTGGTCGTAGTGCACACCGATGGCTTTGTTGCCTGGTGTGTTGTTCCGAAGCAGAGTTCGGCGGACAGGAAGAGTTGACTCAGCCCAACCTGTAAGACGCGCGACGAAATCTTTCAAAGCAGGATGGTTGCAGAATCCTTGGACGCTGCCATCTTTTGATCCAGCGTACCAAGCTTCAGTGTGTGCTTTAAGAGCTGCGTCGACGAATATTTCCGACTTGCTCGTCTCTCCGGGTCTAGAGTTCTTGCCACTACCAGCGCCTATACCAGGGTAGTCTTCTGGGTCGGCTGCGTCGTTGAATATACCTTGAACAGGCTCGGTCCCCGGCTTTAAAACACCGCTTGGGGACATTGACTTGAAGTATGATTCACGGGCTGCGAGGACATCTTTGCGGGGGAGGAGACCTTTGACCAGAAGATAGCCGTTGGTGAGATATCTTTGATATAGAACGTCCAAAGGCTCGTCTGGGTGAGAGGGTTGTAGTTTTGCAACTTCGGTGGGAGCTAGAAGGCCATCGTTAACGTAGAGCTCTAGGTTGTCGATGGTTGGCACTTTGGTTTGAGCGTGAGGCATGATGGAAGATGCAGTAGAGAAGCTACAGGTAGACAAATTTGAGATGGAAACTTACTTTTCAAGTCTCTTGCTTGTTTTTCTGGTTCTTATACTTGACGATACGAAGTTGAGACTGAGAAGGAAGACAAGTCCGCGGGGAGATTTACCCAATCTAGTAATACCCACACATGGAGATGCCGTCTACCCACCATAAAGGGCGGGGTAAAGGGATCGGCAAAGACGATGACATCCCGTGGAGTAGAACTAACCAGTGAAGACCGTATCAATCAAAGTTGTGAGGAACTGTTCAGACCAGAATCGTGTGCAATAAATGGGGGATCGACTATCATCGTCTGATCCCCGGATATCATAAATCTATGTTATTCATCTCCCATAACAGGAAGGCATTCGCTAAATATCAATTCTAAACCTTAAACTCCTCTTGTCCCTCGGGTATCGCAACAATTGTTTCCCTCGACACCATCACCTGCTGTGTCAAGACAATCCCATTCATGGTGTTCAACTCAGTCTCGCTCCCGGAGAGGCTGTTTCTCCGTTGCTTATTTCTTCTATTCCAGTATGGCCCAGAGCCAATGGTTCCAATTCCATTATCGTGCAATTGGTGTACGGGTCCTGCGTGCTGGTTTCGTGATCTTTCGTGGCTGCTTAGCATGCTTATGTTTGACATTTTTCGAAGGAGAGGTCGGAGGGCTGTGCTGGCTACAACCATGACTGAGATGCAGATCTCGGCTGTTGCCCAGATATCTAGTTTTCCGTTAGAACAGACCCAACTGAGTGGAAAATGCTAGGGCATACATATAGAGATGTCGTTGCTGACAAACGTTGTCTGGATGAAACGTCCAATACTCACGAAAATAGTGATGAGACCGAGTCCGAAGATAACAGCCAAACCTATTTTCTTCCGTCTTGAATTCACCTTGAGCTCTTTTAACAACGGTAGAGGATAAAGAACATCTAAACCTCGTCAGCCACTCGCTTCTCCCACATCTCCTGTAATCAGACTTACTAAGGACTTCAGAGGTGAAGTTCATGGACCAATTCAATCTCATGAGTTCCATCGACATAAAAGCCTGGCAATTATCTTCGGTATCCGCCCAGTTAATCGAGGGATCTGGTCCGCACCAAAACGTGTCGCTGAACAAGGTGACGAGCGAGAAGGAGGCTGTAAGACCGGCCAGAGCGTACAACAGAGTTCGCATTCCCGGGTGCGTGCAAGGTACGAGGTTGAAGTAAAAGGCGATGATGCTGAATTTCGGAAAGTAAATGCCGAAGTCGAAAAAGTAATTGGTCGCAAATCGAATCTGTAAATTTGATCAGCCCATGTCTCTCAATATTCTGGCAGTGGTAAAAATACCTTTTTAAGAGCCACACTGTTCATGGTAAAGTCATCCATGGCATGCATTCGATACGTCAAGGTGTCGCATATTAGCAATCCCTGGCAACATGCCAAACCGGCAAGTAGCAAGTAATCGGCTGAATATAACCTCGCGTTTCGTAACCACACCCGCACGTAGAATCGAGCAGCGACCAGAACATACGCGATGACCATAAGACTCCATTCAAAGGTCTGTCAAAACCTCGAGTTAGCATACCCAAATCCTTTCCAAATTCATCCTCAATACGTGTCGTTTCGTACCATGACAGCTTTGCTGGAGATCATCTTGGGCGGTGATATCGTCGGAGGTCAAGCCTCCTAGTTTGGGTAGAAACTCAGCGTTGGTTGGCGACGCGGATTGACATGGCGTAGTCGCTAGGGTTAAAGATTGAAGAGAGATTCCCAGTAGGACGCAGCTGATATATACCGAGTGTCAAGTGCCCAGGGGCCCTGAAGCACTGACGCGGACTAACGAGTCTAGTACGCTCCTAATGATACGCCACTGAAATCGTCGACGCCATGAGCTTGAGTCAGGTCTTGGACGGGATATTCCATAGTGATGTCAGCATCTGGATGTAGACATAGACGTTCTCGACCAAATCCGAGAGTGAGACCCGTAATAAACACTTTTTTTCTTTTGTCTTGGGTATTGACTATCAGTCATAAGGAAACCAACATGTTCCAAATTGGCAATAAACCAGGCCATTGGGGAAAGCCCCAAAAACCCAGGTCCGAATCCTCGGGTCAAGGATCGTCCTCTCCCTCTTATCGGCGCCAAGAACTGGGATCATCCCCTACAGGGAAAGCTAGTAAACCTTATTGTGTGACACGGGAATTAGATCGACGGGCGTAGACGGCGGTAGGACGGGGTTTTGCGATGTGGTAGCTGTTTGCGGACATGACTTTTACTGTGGCCCCCTCGTTGTTAGTGCACGAGACTTGATCGCACTCTCTAATTGGAATTATCTATGACAACTAGCGCCTCAATCTCGGTTGATTTTTATATCCGCCCGCTCCCAGGAACGATGGCCAGTAATTAGCTTGAGGGAAGACTAGGCTAGGAACCGCACAGTAGTTCCAGCTTTGACCCTGTCAACTGTTCCCGGCTGGGGTATGTGATAGGTGGGAACCTGTCAAGATTGTGACAGTAGCAGGCCGGGGATTCAAATTGCTTGTGTTATTTTGGTACAACATGTCCAAGGACCAAGGTCAAGGTTAAACCAATCCAAAACGTTGCAAGGCTGAGCTGAACCATGTCCATGCTGCCATAATCGAGATGCTCACTGTTAGAATTCTCTAGTCGAAGTCTCTTTCCACTACAGCTCGAAACCCCTATCTCAAATGGGCCGCAGTACCCCAGCTACAAGCCCTAACCTGTTGCAAACAATTTTGCCGGCCGCGATAAGACAAAATTACCATGCTAGAGGTTTTGCAGCAGAGCTAAGACGGCAATTAAAAAGCCGAGCAATCCATCTCCGTAGTAAATGTTATTCCAGCTGGTATGATCGCTCTAGATTAAGCGATGGATCCATATATATAGCCCCGTCTCCCCAAGATCGAGAAGAGTCTTTGCCATACTGGATCCATCACATAACATCATTGTTGACAAAAAGAAGGTAGCAGAGACCGTTTCGGGGCTGGCGGGTTTTACTACCAGTGAGTAATTTCCACTTCAATTGACCTGTCATGTTTTCTTGCCGCTTTGTCCTCCTTGGTTAGTCATTTGAGTCATGTTGGCTTTCGTGATTTGCGTTGCATACCATGGCACGTAAAAGGGCCAATGCTTTGTCAGTGATCCTAGCCATGTCTCAGATATCTTTTTTGTCTCGTGATGTTAATCAACACTTCGGGCTTAGTTCATCAGAGGATAATTGCCTCAAACACTTTACTCATCACAATCTGCCATCTAGATCTGAGCAGAAAGTCACTGTTGGTCTGGTACGGTCATGTATAAACCTCGTAAGGAATTTGATGAAGGCAACATTGCGTATTCAAGTTTTTCTATGTCTATTCTCCCAGCCCAGTCTCTCCATCTAAGCATTCTTCTATGGTTCTACAACTGAGTAGAGTGTCTTTTCAGATGGATTCTTCCCATCCCTCTCTGTTCTGAACCCAGCCAACTCATAAATCAGAATCCCCCGGGCAAAAAGAGCACTCGCCATCAACCGAATAACTACGATCGCCGAGTCCCTGACACTTATAAACACCAAACTTGACATGATCAGAGTCCCATAGAATGCTTGCAGCGCATCACCGATATAAAGAGCAGATACCAGCACCAGGAACCAACCAGTGTGCCTGTCATTCGTCTTGATCTCGAGTCTACTCTGCCAAGGGGTTGGTGTAAGCTCAGCCCAGACTCTATGCATCAATTTGCCTTGATTATTATCTTCCCCCCGTCCGCCATGCCCTTGAACCGATATCCTCAATCTGGCAGTAATGTATCCAGCTAGATGCAAGGCCACAGCAGCAGCGGTCCACACAGCGGGAAGAAAGTCGTCGGCCGGGGCAAACGTGCATACTGCCAATGCGCAAAGCTGATACGCGAGATGGGCATTGTTGGCAACGGTTGCAGCAGCAATAGTATACTCTACTACAGACACAATAGTAGGTGCCCAGAATGATTTTGGTTTGCCAAAGTTTGTACGGAATGGATCTGTACCCATCGTAGCTATAAAGTCGTCATACTCTGTTGCTGTGAGAGGGCGTACCCCAGAGCTGGACATTGACAGCAGCGATGCAAGTAAGGGACGGCGGTACGCCAGCATGGCAGTATCGAGATACGATGCGCTCATCAGTTGGAGGACCGTAGGCGCGAGACCGAGGATCACAGCAGCCGAGGCAAGTTCAGCCTTGCGATACTCGGGCATTGTTTCCAGAATACATCCTATCACAGAATAGCCCAATTGCGGCGTCGGGTCAGAACGGTTATTGTAGCGGTTCAGAGGTTCGGTGCAGTTGTTTTCGAGCTGTTCTTTGATCAGGTGATCCCAGGCTGGGAAGAAGTTCTGGTACTGATTGTAGGAGCGCAGTGCGATGGTGGGCGTGACATGATAACAAAGGATGATTGTAGCAGTGAGAATATGGCTCAGATAGCCTGGTATTGGTCTGTTGGCAGCCATTGTAGCTAATCGAGACCGTATGTGAGAAATGAACGTTGAATGGTCCAGGTATTGTAGGAAGGCTCGAGTTTTATATCATATTTTGCGCCGGTGCAGTATCGGCAACGGGCGATAAATAATCGATTCAGACCGGTACTTGTGAAGCTTGAGTTATTTATAACAGCGATGTAATAGGTTTTTAGATCATCGTAAGCGCTGAGGCTGCCTGAGCTGACAGTACTGAAACTTTTAAAGTACCGCAGCGGGCTTTGATCCTTCAGTAAATAAACCAATGATAAGGGTTTTATTGTCTTAGATTGATTGATAGTACTCCATAGACATCGGATATCACGGAACCTGCCACGCCCTAATCCACCAGCATATAGCGACCAGCCTCAACTGGGTAACATCAAAAGACAAAACGGGTAAGTGTATTAACTCTTTTCAGCGCAAGCGTGCTGTAGTACTATACTTGCTCGGGGTTCTGGCCAGGTATTGAACAGGTTATTATGCTAGCCAGCTCCGTGGACCCGTTGAAGGAATACGATTCAAAGGGAAGAATATGTTGAGTCATATTCTCTATTCAATATTTCAGCGGCCCGGCCCGCAGCTTATTAATCATAATTCGGGCACTAACTCGACCATTTGAACTCTGAACTAAGTGAACTCCGCCAGTCATTACCATAAATACATTACAATTACTCTGCTTCTCAATATCCACTCATCCGTATCGCGTCCAATTGGGAAAAAGGAAATAAATCCAGCATCTCACTCTCAAAAGGCCAAGCACTTCCCCCTCGCTAACAAGTCTTCACCCGCACTCAGCAGCGTCTCAATGTCCCTCTTCGGACCGGCTCAAGCCCAGAAGCTTCATTCCAAGTCGTAGGTCTAACAGGTTCGGTTGCTGAAGAAACTGTTCGGCTCAATCTCGCACGTTCTGCTACAGCTGGTCTGGCATCAGACATGCCCGCGCCTGAAGGGCGGACGGCCATCGAATGGCTTCTCCTCAACGAGGAAGTGTTCCACTGACTGGTTGAGCCTTCAGGTAGAGTTAACAGCGTTTGGCCATTTGAAGCTCTTATACTATGACTACTCGTTTCACGCCATGAGAGTTGTCTTGGAGGTGCTGTAGATGACATATCCAGCAGAGGTGGCGGGGTTACACCCGTTTGTGCACAGTACAAAGAATCGGTTCTGGTGGAAGATACGCTGGAAGTCCTTCTGGACCGATTGGGATACTGAAGATCCTCAGACGCATGATAGGACCTCCTGGAGGGCGCTCTTGCCAAGTCCGCACCGACTGTCCAAGTATCTGAGAGAACGCGTTGGCCACGAGTTATGTTTGCCTGCTGGTTCTCAAATTCTTCAAGAGCCCCTAGCAGACCACCATGAAATGGACTTTCCCGTGGGAGTTGTGTAACAGCTCGTGACCTTTGATCCATCTCCTGTCTGAGTAGATCATATCTATCGCCCAGAAGGCCCGTTGGGCTGAACGTCGGTTCCAACGTTGACTTGGGTACTTGTTGTCCCTGTCTTTGCGGGTCCGATGAAGGTGTGAGACTTGATCGAAGACGATGTTGGGTCTGCTCGGGGAACGAATACAAGTTTGCCATCTTGTGAGCGTTGGATATTCAAACTGTCGGACTGGACAGTTGAGCTCGAGAGGGAACAAAGGAACATTTGAAGTAATGTGTAAAGCATATACTAGTTTAAGTTGGAATATTGGTTGCGTACTCAAAGACTAGTGGTTTTGTGTTATTCATATATACTATTCTATCTGATCACAATGGTATTCGATGTCTGATACTGAAACCAGCAATGATAAGAGTAGATGAGATGATCCTTCTCGGTGTGTAGCGTTCAACACCGCCTCACTCCAAATCAAGAAGAGTATCAATTAATACCTAGTTCTGCAACACAGCCTCAGTCAAACTTCCAATTTGCCAACTAATCCCATCCTTCTTCCAAAGTCCGATCGATATCTCGCAATCGCGATCAAGCTCAATCGACAGTTTAGTGATGGTTTATATGAGAGAAACTGGGTGAGAGTGAATGACCAATGGCGAGAGGCGCCCAAGATGGTAACCCTGATCCTTTGCAAGGGATTATCGGTAAAAACTGGCCGTGTCCACCATGAAATGTCAGCACAGCCCCGATCTCGAGTATCACTGCGCCACCACGTTTTATTGGAGAATAATTGAATGTAATCGTCATAAAACAAATCTTTGTCTGTGGACTTGGAATTTGAGACAATTTCTCAACATGATATCTGATCAAAAAGTCAATGTTGGGTAGTATCGTGGATATGAATCTAGTTATCTGACCATAAACTTTCATTTGTACCAACTCGATAGTATCAAAGTCGCTCATATCTTCCTCTTTCATGGATTAAAAATTGCCTCTAGTTCTTTCTCGTAGGGGGCTGTGCAATATTGAATCAGATGTTAGTCGTGATCCTTTGCGCGGGGAAGCCATATCGACCATTGCCCGAGTTGCTCAAGTCCAATACGGTCCTAATTAATTATTGTATGAGCATTATTGTGATTAAACCGTCCCCCCTTATCCTCCGATTTTTTCCCAACACCACCCGTATTATTCCTCCTCCTTCAACGCCGCCCAGAAGTTCAGTACGGCATATAGCCAATCTCTGTTGCTGATCCGTTCCTTCTTTGACTTTCGTGTAAGTTCACAACGAAAAGCATCGTGACTCCAATGCTCACACAAAACTTTTGCCCTTACCCTAGCCGATCCGTTCATCAGAGCCATCTTCAGCTATCTTCTTGTATGTGGCTGTGATGTCGATAGCCTATGTTTTCCACGCGTTATGACGGGCATGGACTGACTTCGAGGCAGCCGCAAAGGCGAAGTAATAGATCCTTGCAAAGATCTTGTCGTCAGGGTTCCTTAGAGACTCCCTGAGAGGCTGGAAAGATTGTTTGTCTGGCTTCGTTGTTGCCATTTTTGGTAAGGGAAATCTCCCAGAAGAAGTGGTTTTTAGTTGTTGATGGAAAGAGAAGATCTCGAGAGGAAGGAAGCCGACAGATATTCTCCCAATTTCCTTCTCTAACTTTCGTGTAAGTTCACGACAAAACGCATCAGGGAGGTAACTTGGATCTGGGGCAGTATAAACCTGTATCATCTCAACTCTCTGCAGACCCTGAGGACATGTTCATATATTGCTTGCGCAGCTTCATCGTCATTCAGCTTTGTGCCGTCAACCCTTATATGGTAGTAATCATCATATAACATCGGGTCTTCGGCGCTCTTATCATCGCCGCGAGCCGCTCGCCTTCCATTACGAATCAGGCGTACAACGTTCTCCATGTTGCTGGTGATGGTGACAGGCACAAAGGTGCAGCCACGACGCGCAGCCATGTCACGATAGTTGAACATAGTATCGTGGCCGATATCATGGGAGGACGTGATTTGGGTCATGACATAGATGGACTTTTTCGTGTCCTCACATTCTGCCAATTGATCGAAGACGGTAGATAGGAGTGCGTGGCGCACAAACTCCCATCTAGGATGAGTGCGCGGTAGAATGGCTTCCGCCGGCCTGTCAAGATGGTGGTTGTGAAAGCATTTAGCGTCGTGGTGAGTGAAAAGGTCGACGAGCTTCCTGGCGATTCTTAGCATATCTGAGTCCGGAAAGCCATTGATGAGGATTATCGGAAGAGGCCTGGAGGTCGGAAGAGGCATGATGATGTGGGTGAGTTGTCGGTGATGTGGTCGAATGGTTACTGATTACCAGCAATTCTTTAGTCTAACAGCTGTGTTACCAGCTGTGTTGATTGATGAGAAAAAGGGAGGTGTTGGCTCGAAAGGAGGCAGTGGGATAAAGAGAAAACAAAATCCCATGAGGGAGGAAGTTGGGCATTTTATATCTTACTGAAAAGCTTAGCCTAGGATATAGTCCTGTCAAACTTTTTCTAATGAGTCCTCATGCACAAAGCTAAACTTGCGGTAATTTCTGAATGTATTAAAGTATGATGCTTTTTATTTTTGTTTTGTTTTTTTTTTTTGTTTGTTTTTTTTTGAATAAAAGGCAGTTTCTGGAGAAAAACTAAGTAGAGTTGGCTATACCTTATTAACTGGCTACTATTGCCCCTGGAAGACGCTGGCACCTAGAGGATACCTGGAGTAACGCTAGACATGACTTACTGGAGGATCTAGATTTGCCTGGTTACCGTGGGATACGAATTACTGGGTATGCTGGATGGCCTGGAAAGTCACGGTGGAATCTGGATATGATACACTGGACGCTGGACGCTGGACGCTGGATACTGGATACACTGGCGGACAGAGACGATACCAGCGACGCGAGGATATTTTTGATACCATAGGACTTACGAGAACATACGTTAGCGAACCGATCGACCGGACCGAGGACGAGAATGATACCAAGTTTCAGTATACCATGGACCATGAACGTGTGGACGGAACTGGACATCCCACAGGGTAATCAACTCATTGTTTTCCGATTCCAGGGTTTGCTGGTACAAAAACTTTGAGCATGCAGACCGGAAATGACCGTGCTTATTGCAGGGGGGACCGCCATCGGGGGGACCAAATATTGACTGGCTTATACACAAGAAGGCTCGGATTGAAGATGAGGGTATATTCGACAGTGAGTCACTCGACGGAAAGTTTGTTTATGAGAGTTTGCTTCAACACATTCGACAACTTTATGTACTTTCTTGTCATCACTGACTCTCTCCTTTATTTAAAGTTTCGAAGTGTTGAATCAAGATTCTGTGAGGCAAAAGTGGTCTTTAAACGAGTTCATTTAACAACCTCGAGTTCCACTATACAAGCACTGAGATTCAACCACAGGCCCAGAATATACTTTATCAGGTTTTCGTTGCATCTGGATCTTGACATATCGTGGCAGTTGATGTCCTTGAGGATAATAACTTCGCAATCTGGTCTTGACTCCATACTTGGCAGACGTTCTAGATCCGCAGTAAAGTTTCAGTGCACTACCTGGCTTAATAAACTATAGTAGATAGACAGCCCAGCAAGAAAAGTCAGGGATTCCACGAAGTGATGTGAAAAAATCTTCAGGTGGAGAAGAACTGGCCAAGATTGCCGAAAGCGAAAATGCAATGAAGAGGGGATAAGCCATAGAAACGTCCATCCATTTTTTCGCGGTATCAAAGGTCGTATGGAACTTTGGGTTCTTACATCTGGGTCTTGGCCTGGTATTTCTTCATAGATAAGTAGTAACGAATCCAGTAGAAGCAAGCATTGACCGCCAGCGCGTCGAATTGGTTGAACTAGACATCTAACTGGTGAAAACCAACTCGACACCACGCCTCCCAGCTCGTGTACCCAGGTAACGCAACTCGGACGCACCCTCAACTCCCCGGTCCCGACACAAGGACATCTGTGCTGGCATCCCCACCCTCGCTTTGTACAGCCGAAACTGCATAGGCAGGGCGACACAAGCCCATAACCCTTTCGAGAATTGTTTTCAGCAGCGCTTTCTAACACTACATGATGGGGGTTAAGACATGCCGCTCTCCCGCATAAATGGGAGGTGCGCTTGACTGATCCTGGTTGGTATGTGTATGAATGCCAAGTGGCGGTAACTGAGATCTAGGTAAAAAAGTTGACACTCGGATGGCGGCCCTTGGTATGATCCCATTGGAAAACATTTTACTGAAAGAATGATTTCTGTAATAATCTGTCTGGATGGATGTAATAATCTGTCCTGATGGTGAAAGAATGAAAGAATGAAAGGCATGCTGGTCTCACGAATCGCATGACGCGAAGAAACCCTCGTCCAAGCTGAACCTGGCGATCAGATCTTTAGATTACAAGAGGATTCTCATGTTAACGGGCACGCCAATTCATAATACCTTCATAGACCTTTTGGGGCAAACAATGCTGCTCCCCGACGGAGGCGTTTTCGCAGGGGAAGACCAATTCAGAGCTATACTTGGCATTCTCGGATCGTCAGCTCCGGCTGGTTATAGAGATTTGCTGGCGGTCCTGGGCGATGAGGCCCCGGCTCCAGATCAGTAACTCATGTTGAAGCGCGAATTGGTTGGCACCGTTGTAAGAAAGCTGGATATATCCGTTAAGTTTGTTAGGTGCTTTTCGGGAAAGAATTCAAACCGATGTGCTTGCGTTGTACTTGACTCAAGACGCGGTCAATCTGTATCTTGGCTTGTCGTAAATGGACCTGGCAAGAGTTTAGGCCCTTAGCCTTGAACTGTGAAGCTAGAAAGGGCAAAGGTGTTGTTAGGACGTGACATTTTAGACCGTTCTATGCCATGCATGAGCACACTCTATGGGATAACTGATCCTTCTTATATAACGACTAAACATGAATACGTTATAGTAACGAATGCAGTATCCATTTACACAATTTTATAATGGTTTCCTGAAACAATTACCGCAGCCTTGTCCTGGATTCGTTCTTTTCATCTTCGAGTGTCGATTCTGGATGGTAGCTTGGCAGGCGTCATAGAATTATAAGTGGTTGAGGATGAGACATGTAATTTTGTGATCTATTATAGCGCGATCGATTGATGATATGAATAAACTCTGTAAATCTACAAAATTCTAGAGCAAAAATCATCGAAATCCTCGTGCTCTTGAAACCGATATACTTTGATACATTAATGCCGAGTTATCTTGAGCGCCTTCAGACAGAACCTTGATTAGCAGACCAAAGCAGCATCAGCCTATGTGTATTTTGTCTATACACATTCCTCGACGATCTAGATTTTTGGCCATCAACACGCCATAGCCCCATGACATTTCATGACAATATATCTGCGCCATGACAGGATATCTTCATTGGCAGACGTCACAATTTAACGCAAATATGTCCGCAAACAGTCATGTCTTATATCCAGTAGCTCGTTCTCGGTCCAAACCGGCTGAGACCGGCGCTGATCCTTTTATTCCCTAGACGTTGGACCCCCATTCCTACCAGAAACGCTAACCCCAACTCCTTAATGCAGGTACACAAAAGGCCCTTTAAATTTCTGTACCATGACGAATGCCGAAAGGACGCTGGAGACAATTCTCTGAGTCCCTGTGTCCTTTTCTGTCTACCATACTCTTCATCTTAGGCGCCCGCGACTCGCTTCTGGGCTAGACCTCCCAATTTCTCAGCCGCGGCTCCCAGCGTTCTCGGGTCAGCACCCTTGATCTCGGCCTGGCCATTGACGGCGACCTGCTTGCCCTCCTTGAAGAACATAAAGGTAGGCATGGCGGTGATGCCATACTGACGAGCAGCATCCTGGACGTGGTCAACGTTGACTTTGGCAAAGGCCAAAACGTCTGGCACGCTGTGCTTGGTGGCGAGCTGCTCGTAGACGGGGGCGATGGCTTTGCATGGAGGACACCAGTCAGCGAAAAAGTCGACGGCGACGTATGTTGTTGACGAGAGGAGCTTTTGAAGCTCTTCGTTTGAAGTAATGTGTTGGACCATTTTTGCTTTTGTTGGTTGTGAGTTGTTGGTTGGTATTGATCCGCGGGTGATCGGCAGAGGCTGACTCGATAGTGTTTGAGTTTAATGCAGATTCAGAAGTGTCAAGATCTAGATGTGGCTTGCTTCTTGTGATTGTGGAATTATCCTTGGCTTGGTTGAGGTTTGATGTGTTTATATTGTTTTTTTCTCCGCATGCCGTGGATCTTGACAGAAGCTGACAGAGCCGCTTTGAAATGTCGTCTTGTTCACGTGATGTTGCGCAATTGACGATTTTCACAGCTCATCAAGGTGGATGACTAAGTCTCCGCCACGATATGGTTAAGCCACAGTCAGCCTCATGTCAGCTTTTTGCAAATATCCTTGACAAATTCTGTCGTGAATGGAATCACATCTTGTCGTCAAGCTGACAAATAGGCTCAACACGACTTCATAAGCTATAATACTGTTGATTTGGCATAAAATAAGTCTTGGCTCATATGACTAGTTGTCTATTTTATTATTGAACAAGTAAACTATAATGCTTTCATATCTCATCGCACTCGCAAGTCTAACCCCAGAGTCCCTAAACTACCCTGTAACCAACATGTTTCTTCTGTACGTAATATCGTCACATCCCACTCAGCCCAGAACCAATGGACTCAAGCTCTGACCATCATGGAAATATCACCTCCCTTTTAAGGCTGTGCCTCCCGCAGTGGAGAGACTTTATCCCACCTCTATACTACTCCAGTAGTGGTCAAACCGGAAGCTGCCCCGTGTATTCTTGTTAATCCCTCGTGTGCCCCCTGAGAATATGTATTGAAGCAAGTCGTGATAATTCCGACCAATAATTAATCCCACCGGATTAAACAGGGTTTACGCAGGATTGACCTGAGAAGAGTGCAGTAGCTCAGGTCGGTATCAGCCCATCCAGTCTCTTGGGTCTGACTCGCTTTCTTCCCTACCCTAGATCATGAACAAAGCAAAGAAAGTTTATTATGCGAGACAAGACCTCGACTATCTATGTTGAAAAAGTGATAGCTCAGTTCAATCAATGCGTGTGCGTTTCCGGGTAATGGATTCCGCGGGTCATATCTTTCAAGGGTCAGAGCTTGGCAGCGTCAAAGAACAACTTTATGTCTCCTGATTTGCGACGCCTCCCAGTTTATCTTTGAGAGCACGTGGATTTAATTCCGCTGTTGATTGAGGCTTGCATTAACTAGAATAATGGATTAAAACGTTTTGATAACGAACCGACAAGACGCCAAGGCGATAACAACGGACGAAAGGGAGAAGCAGCCATGGGATAAAACCGCTCATTGAGCTGAATAATTCTAGACGAGAAAAAAAACTAAACTCGAGATTCCTGTTTTGGTAAGTGGGGGAACTAAACGAAGCCTCGATGGCGTTCTTCGCTTTTTCCTCTTCTGCCATCATCAAATAAAACGCTACGCAAACTATTGATCCTTCACATGTCACTTTTGCAGATAGGCGTCTCAAGGTAAATGATATCTTATAAGTACGGTTCGGTCTTCTCGTCACAAAACTGAGACCGAGACAAAATGGTCAGACTGTTGACCAGGATAGGATCCTCAAGGACGTGTCAAGTGGAGTGATCGGCGAGTCAGAGCCCCTGATACCCACGCGATCGTGGCTTGGCTAGACAAACTAGCAAACTCTATTGTTGGATTAAGGCACGGAATTACAGAGAGCTCAGTTCGAGATTACTCGTGGTCTTGGCTTGCTTTGATCGCTGTGATGAAAGAGAATAAGGGTCTTATCATTCACGGCTGATCGTCGCCTGCCAACTGCCATGTCGTAGCTGGAATGGACAGGAAACGTTGTTCTGCGACGATCTTAAGCGCCACTGTCGTGTCTTAGCTCGCCACCCTGACAATAACCGGTTGGGTACGGGCTTTTCTGTTCTGCAGGCGCCTTGACGTTCTTTCCGGGTTCTAGACGTGACAGTTGGTGTGACTGGTTCAGCTCTGGTAGGGATTAATTGCTGGGAAAAGGTTCCATCCCTGGTCAGCGGCTGAGAGACCGACCAATTCGGACGCAAAGAAGCAAGCAGATCGTGCTGGATTCAGGGATGCTGCGTCCTTCAAAACGTGGCGAACTACATTCCCATTCCTTCCCATCATGCAAGGGAACTCCCACGAGGTTTGGATTGAAGATTACCAGGGGTCCTTGAAGCAAATCAGAACTGAGACTGATTCGATTCTGTGGTAAGCACCAACAGTCAGACTAATAAACTTGGCGGGTGTCATCGGTTAAGGCCCCTCATTTTATCGCAGCGACAAAGAATTCCTTCACTCAGTGGCGTTTTGGTATTACAGCGGTGCATTACAAGGGATGAAAGAGAGTCAGAGACCCATATCTTCAGCCCAGTCCCAATGTCCGCAAGCTTGACGTGCTAACTGTAAGCTAACCAACGACCCGGCTAACCGAGCTCCCTCTCGTCTTCCGTCGCTTCTTTTCCTTCACAAGCCAGATTGAGAGACACAATTCGTCTTCCCGGATCGAGGTCGAAGGGGCCCCTGAGTACTAAAACTCCACTTGATTCGAACGGGTTGTGCGGAGGAAGAAGAGTAGAGTCTCCTCCCCCCCTTTAAGTCTAACCCACCCCCGCGTTACCTTGTCCTTTGCTGGCTTGGTTTCTTAGTTTTTGGTTTTCCCTCCATCCCATTCATTTCAGAGCGTTGTTACCCCAAAAAAATAAAAGACACAAGTCATGAGCCGTTGCATCCTCGACACGTCAAATTGAAACCACCCCAATCTGGCGACACAACCAACCAACCTCGTCGATCGTCTTCTCACCGAAATTAATAGCGCTGATCCGTGCCATATTCGACCGTTGACACCTTTTCAGCCTCAACCCGACTGTCTCTACCACCAACAAAAAAAAAATCGCAAACATGACGATGCTCGAGGCTGAGATATGGACCTGGTATGGTCTATCGTGGGTTATTGTCATTGCCAGAATGTAAGGAAGTGACTAAAAGAGTCGAAGAGTCAATTGGACTGACACATCCTGGTTGATAGGATATCGCGAAGAATGTTGTTAGGTTCGATCAAGAAGCTACAAGTTGAAGACCTCTTGATGATAATAGCCATGGTCCGTCAATCGTTCATCATTGCACACAATTGGGTCTAACAGAATGCGCAGTTCACCGATACAATCCTCATGGTGGGCATGTCCATCATTTCGCAAACGAGCAGTAACCTCATCGACCCCAACGAAGACGTCGTCCTAGACGCACACGAGATTTCGGTGCGAGAATATGGTTCCAAATGGGTTTTGGTGGTTGAGCAGATGCAAATCATGACCATCTGGCTTATGAAGTACTGTCTGTTGTTAATGTACAACCGTCTCACGTTGGTACTCCCCAGTTCACATTTGCGCCAAACCTTGTTAACATTGTTTTAGTATGAGTTTGAGCCAGAACTTGGCTGTCAAGTTTGTCGCTGCCTATGTCACTGCCGGTTTCGTCGTTATGGAGATTCTCTACTTGGGAGTCTGGTGTCGTCCGTTTAGCCAGTACTGGGCTGTTCCCCCAGAGAACAGTATGTCTACGTTGCAACAACTCGAATGAGCACTGCTAACCTTTCCAGCTCAATGTTCTGCTGCGACAAACCATCTCATCACAAACGCCGTCATCAACATCACATCCGACGTCATGATCATTCTTATCCCCATGCCCATCTTTCTCAAGTCCCAGCTCCCCTTGAAGCGCAAGGCCGTCCTCATCGGCGTCTTCGCCCTCGGCGCATTTACGATTCTCTCCGCCATCCTCAACAAATTCTACTCCTTCAACGAACCCTTCGGCTCAAACTGGACATTCTGGTATATCCGCGAATCTTCCACGGCCATCATCACCGCCAACCTGCCTTACATCTGGACCCTCTTGCGCCGCATCTTCAAGCTCGGATCCTTCAGCGGCTCGACCTACGGAAAGAGCACAAACAACCCTTCCAAAGCGTACCGTTCAAACTTTACAAACGCCCGCTCCGGCGTGCGCTCGCAGATCCGCGCCGACCATACCCTGCACCAGGTGGATAGCGAGGAGGAGATCAACAACAGCTACGCTTTACCGCTCAAGATCTACGCCAAGCGCGAGGTACAGATCACGAGTGAAGATGCAGGCCCCGAGGATCGAAGAGGTCCTGTGGGATGTATCCCTGACGAGTTGATGAGTCATAGCAAAGACAGTGTGCGAACAGAAGATATGGAGACAGCTTCTGAAAGATCAGCAGCTGGTGTTGTCAAGGTATATCACGGAGTATAGGATTTCTATTTAATGTCTTTTATTTTTTCCCAGTATCGATCTTGGGTTATGTCACGCCTAGATCAGAATACCCAGAGATGTATATTTTCTCAATTTACCATATAGAATATTAGTGCCTACAGCACAAAACATAGAGCAAAATGACGAATACGTCACTTTTCAAGATTAACTTGGACGATCACTTTTCAATCTATGAGGGAAAAAAACTGTCATGATTACGCGAGGCGCCACCGTTGGGTCTACTCGTTTATCTAACCCATGTCTTGCCTGACCCTCGCAACCATTTTCTCGATACAGCTTAGCCGAGTAATCTGCACGAGCCATCAAAATATCCGAAGCAGCTCCGACCTGACGTTAGTCCTGAACCAACACATGTCAACTAGCTCTTAGGGGGTCGACTATTGGTAATTGTCTCGATTTAGTCTGAATCCTTCGTCCCTCTCCTTTCTCAACTAGCTTCATTCCTTTCGGGGAGTCTTGTATCCCCGGGACAAAGCCGTGCTTTCCCGGTTTTCGGGTGGACAACCAACTGACCGGACTCTGACGCTAGGTTATCTCCGCGATGACTGGCGTCCAACAGTGAGACAATCGCTTTTCCTTACAGGGACGTACCAAGACCTTGGACTCGATAAGACTAATATAGTGCCTCGCAGATCCGGGTGAAAGGGGCCCTGAACCGAGTGTGGTGGTCTGGTCTGGTTCCATTACGAGGATCTTGGTCATTAGAATTGTTTTGTTACTGATTTATGAACATAATTATCGGATGTCCTTGCAGTGTTGTAATGTGTCGTCAACTGTTATCACTGATTGACTTGTGACTCTCAAGGCTTGTATAATGTGCTTCTTTAATCATCTGTAGTTGTAAAACTGTTTTAACATCATTGAAACTAATAAAAGCACTCCATGGATCCTGACAAAAAGCCGGATAAGCTTTTCCATAACATCAAAAGTCCGCATCAACAGGAGATTAGGCATGCATCGACGGGCTGGCTCGTGGTGGACTGGCGCTCCTACGCTAACTAGCCAGCTAACTAACCAGCTAATTAGAATAAAACAATACGTCAATAGTTTATAGCAGGGTGCCAATGGATAAAGAAAGGCGAGTTTCTATAAAACGGGTCATAGCATCTACTACAGAGGCATAATATCTATCCACTCGTAACGATAGATAGATATGTTATCACTGAAAGCCATTGGCTTCTGCCTAAGAGCCTGACTGCTTAGATACCTCTACTTGTGTTCGCCGACATGTTATTATGTTCTCCAGTGGTGATCCCTCTAATTTTTCAATACTCCCCTGTCCTATTGATACACTACCTACCCAAGCTTGATCCACTCAAAAGCAGCGGCATTCAGAGCCGCACTCTGTTCCGTGCGGCTTACACCTGGTCTAATATACATGTTGGGCATAAGAACGTATATGCTAGCCAAGTCCGCCGTTATTGAGACGGTCCTTTAAGCATCTCATCTTGAATCAGGCGGGACGCAACTCTCATGACTACGTTTGAAGGTTTGCATAAAAAACCAGAGAGGTCTTGTTGGGTCAAACCCATTTGCTGCTATTGCTTTCGTATAGAAATAAAGACATTTTAGAAAGGTGATGCTGTCATAATAAGGACCGGGCCGGCTACTGAGGTATTTCGTCGAGAAACCCGTGTGCTAACACCTACCAATGAGATCTATAATATTATACGAACCATCTCAGTTTGAGAAGGCAAATGAACCTACAGCTGTCTTATCTTCATCAGGTACTTCGATGGTTCTCAGACTTTGTTCGTCGTGTGGCAGATCCCGGAGAATGTTAAAAGCAAAGGCTAAGCCCAGGAATGCAGAGGGGCTAGATGGCGAGGAGACCTATCATACATTTATGTTCTATAGTATTTCATCCTTGTTGAATGGAAAGTCTGTTGGTCTCAAGAAATGTAATTCGACTTCAAGCTCCCCTTGGGTTACTACTTAATGACTCCGGGACACCTTCCTGTTATCTTCTCGATCAGCTTCGGTTAATCTCTAATTATTCTGTTTGGTTACTCTTGCAACTAAACCTTCAACCCAACAACTATACCGAGGAGCCTATACTACTTACTTGTATCGAGATTAGAAGCTGGAGTTGGGAGCTAACCAAGACAGTATTGTATAGCAGAGTAAATGCTGAGTCTTATGCAGAGTTTAGAACATGCACCTACAGATGGAAGCATATCTGCTCTGGCTGGCAGGACTGTTTAAATACTGTCCATGAGATTTATCTATCAGCCCAAGTACATCTTAACGAAACGATGATTATCTCAAGTTTAGTTATTGACAGAAGCAGAGATGGTATACAATAACTATTCATTCCATCTAAAGAACTGTCCAGTATTGTCCTAGAGCGTAATTACGGATGGGCAGTCTCTGGGATGCCTAGGATGACGGGGAAAGCCTTGCCTTAAGACTGGGTTGAGGCTTTGAGCTGCATATTGTGGCGGTGACTGCCTGAATAGGACTGACCATGTTACACAAGTCTTTTTGCACTTTGCCTAGCCGTTAGTAATGCCATTGATAGGATGCTTACAAATTCCCATTGATCTTGGCCTTGAAACAGGCCAATGGCCTGATGACACATAGTTGTCCATTACATTTGTACTGCAGTTATTATTCAAGCCAATGGTAATGGCCTGACATGATGACACACAGCTGTCCATTACATTTGTACTGCAGTGATTACTCAAGCCAATGGTGATATTCTGGCATGCATCTTTCCAAGAACGTATAATGCCACACCTATAGCCATGAGTCATCTTGAGGTTACACGATGCCAACTGGGTATTTAAGGGGCAGGATGCCCCCCTCTCGTCTCTTTCTTTCTCTTCTCCTTCATCCATCCAGCACTTCCTCTTCCCCTTTCTTCCATCTAATACCTTCTTTCTCACTGAGAGCACTATCTCTGTTGAGTTGTCAGATTTCACATGGCTATGCGGAATCGTGGTGATACGCGCGGGAGACGCGTTACTGTGTATCGTGGCACGCGCTGGGCGCGCTCGTCTAGGTATTCTGGATCGGGGAGGCTTTTCTGGCATGTTCGCGATGATAGTTCTCAATCTTCCTGGAGTCGAGGTCGCAGCATTGTTGCACGTGATAAGACGTCCAATGTGACCTTTGACTGGAAATGGAAAAGGGACATGGATTGGTACATCCTGCGCGAATCTGTTTTAGACCATCTGGATTGGTATTGTCTAGAGGAATCGCCGTTTATTTCTGTGTACGCAGACTATGTTTCTGCACTAAAGGAGGCAAGGCGCAGAAAAAAAGATGGAAAGACAAATGTTACCATTGTTTGTATCGACACTCGCAAGAGAAAGGTCGCAGTTCAGTATCGCAATATGCAGAAGCTGGTGTGTGATCTAGACATTGAGTATGATGAGATCCCGCCCAAAGCGGTCCACAATTCAGAATTTGAATGGATTTTCCTGCACAATATTCCCAGGTCTACCATTGTACGCTACCACAGGATCTGAGATCCTGAAGACATTACAGTGTCTCTCATGAAGGTAAGCGAGTAAGTCACGCGACAATCGTGACCAGGTTCTTGGCGTTTGGGAGCCAGCACAGCGGAAGCAGTGCATTTTTGGTCTTTCTGGGCATGAGTTTCGTATTCAGACTCAGGCAACGATGGAGTGTGGATTTTGTTGTTGGAATTTTGTTTCGAACCTCTGGTACTGGTTTTCCCACGGGGTTTTCCCAGTGCCACAACGCGAATGCGAGGGGATGAATGTGTTGTTGTTTGTGTATATAGACACTGTTGTTTCTTGAGAGAATTATTGTCATGTGTCTTTGGATCGCCTGGATTCATCTGCTTTGTTCTAGAAATAAGTAGGCTCAAGGATGTGGTATACCTAGCTGGTGTTCAAGGAGTCAGTTTGCGGCATGCTCTCTGGTCTAGGCAGCTGTTAATTCTCCCTGTTGATGATGGCAATGATTGTAAACGCAACAATTACTTGTCAACAAGTCCTTTGTTATCCACAAAATGTGTCATATCAGTTGCTGTGTCTGATAATATCCCAAGCAGAGATAACAGTTGCTTATCGACTTATCTTATCGCTATCATGGAACTCGATATTCCGACATTCCGAATTATCAGGTTAAAATTACCCTTTTGGTCAAAAATCAAGTCGTCCACTGACATGTCTCCATCACAAGACTCAGACTTGAAAGCGGGGAAGACCGCCACTCTATCTTATCAAGTGTCACTATTCCCATTCCGGTTTATCTTTCCGTTGAGGCTCGCCTGCACCCCGCGATACAGGACTGAGTACACAAGCATCTCCCCGCATCGATAGAAGGCTCCATCACAAATCAGACCCGATACGGAAAAAAGAGTCGGTATCGGAATTGTTTGTTTCCAAGATGAGACATGTTTCGCTGCTCGAGAAAACATTAAATATCATGTCCTTCCCTCCCTCACTTCCTTTGCTCTTGTACTTGTTTTCTAGTCAAGACTTTTAATCACAGCAATCATGGGCCTTACACAACATCATCCCTTTGATCCTCTCACTGGAGACGAGATCGCTGCGGCGGTGGATGTTATTCGAAAGTATCAATCTGGTCAACTCCTCTTCAATGCAGTTACTCTACATGAGCCTCGCAAGGCGGATATGCTCAAGTGGCTTGAGCATCCCTCTGATGGAAACAAGCCTCAGAGAGTTGCAGACGTCACTGTGATCCTCCCTGATGGAGCAGTCTATGATGGACTCGTGGATCTCAAGACAAGAAAGGTGCAGAAGTGGGAGAAGCTAGATGGTCTTCAACCGATTGTAAGTTTGTTTTCATTTTACTGAAGAATGTCTAATGACTAATGACAATTAGATCACACCCGAGGAACTCATTCAGGTTGAGGCTATCATGCGCGAGGATCCCAAGGTCATCGAGCAATGTGAACTCTCTGGTATTCCCAAGGAGGACATGCACAAGGTCTACTGTGACCCATGGACCATTGGCTACGATGAGCGTTTTGGAAGCAACATCCGCCTTCAACAAGCGCTCATGTACTACCGTCCCGACCCAGATTGCTTCCAGTACCAGTACCCTCTTGACTTTTGTCCCATCTACGACGGCGCCAAGAAGGCCATTATTCACATCGATATTCCCAGCGTACGTCGCCCATTGAGCAAGCAGAAGCCCGTCGACTACATCCCACGGTACATCAACGAGAACGGTGGTTACCGTAAGGATATCAAGCCCATCAACATCACTCAGCCAGAGGGTGTATCTTTCACCATGAACGGCCGTGTTCTCTCATGGCAGAACTTCAAGTTCCACATTGGTTTCAACTACAAGGAGGGCATTGTCCTGAACCACATCACTTTCAATGACAAGGGTATCGAGAGGCCCATCTTTTACCGTCTTTCTCTGTCAGAAATGGTTGTTCCCTACGGTGCACCGGAGCATCCTCACCATCGCAAACACGCTTTCGATCTTGGCGAGTACGGCGCAGGATACATGGCCAACTCACTCGCTCTCGGCTGCGACTGCAAGGGTGTCATTCATTATCTCGATGCCCAGTTTGCCCAGCGTGACGGCTCTGTCAGAACTATCAAGAACGCAGTGTGCATCCACGAGGAGGACAACGGAATTCTCTTCAAGCACACCGACTTCCGTGACGACTCCGTCACAGTCACACGCGCGCGCAAGCTCATCGTGCAGCAGATCTTCACGGCAGCAAACTACGAGTACGCATGCCAATGGGTCTTCCACCAAGACGGCACGATCCAGCCCGAGATCAAACTTACGGGTATTCTCAACACATATGCTCTCAACGAGGGTGAGGATGCCGGACCATGGGGAACAGAGGTGTATCCCCAGGTCAACGCGCACAACCATCAGCATCTTTTCTGTCTGCGTGTGAACCCCATGATTGATGGCGTGAACAACACTGTCAACATGGTTGATACTGTCGCTAGTGAGGCGCCGGTAGGAAGTCCACAGAACAAATATGGCAATGCTTTCTACGCGAAGAAGACCAAGCTTCGCACAAGCGGCGAGGCAAAGACGGATTACAATGGTGCGACGAGTCGAACTTGGGAGATGGTGAATGAGAATAAGCTTCATCCTTACTCCAAGAAGCCTGCTTCTTATAAGCTTGTAAGCAGGGAGGTTCCGGGCTTGTTGCCCAAGGAGGGATCTCTTGTTTGGAAGCGTGCTGGTTTTGCTCGCCATGCCGTGCACGTCACTCCTTGTAAGTCTTAACCAAACATTGTGGCGAGGAGTTTGTAATAACATTTTCCAGACCGTGACGATGAACTCTGGGCCGCAGGCCGTCACGTCCCTCAGACATCCGGTGAACCTTCACAGGGTCTCCCCGAGTGGATCGCAGAGGGAACAGCCAGCACCGAAAACACAGACATTGTTCTTTGGCACACATTCGGAGTCACACACATTCCGGCACCCGAGGACTTCCCCATCATGCCTGTTGAGCCTATGACGTTACTTCTTCGTCCAAGGAACTTCTTTACCAACAACCCTTGTATGGATGTGCCACCCAGTTACTCAATCACTCCTACACAGGTGGCCGAGAAGAAGGGTGCGTTGGATCAGCATGACAAGGTCAGTCAGTTGGCTTTTGGCGGAAAGAGTTGCTGCTCTGGAGGGAATGCGGCTGCGAGGTTGTAGTTGAGTTATATGAGGTGGATTGGAAAATATTGTACAAAGCATAAAGCGTAATTTGATGAATTTGTTCATTCGAGCACATTGATGATACGATGTCTTTATTTCTGTTGCTACAAATCCACGCGTTGTTGTAAGATGAGTAGGATCTGGACTTTCGGTCACAAGCATATACCTTCTGTAAAATGTAAATGGTTACTGACTGAGGTTTTGGTCTTGTTCATCTATGAGGATCTCGACCATGCCACCACATTGGAGACTAGTTTTCTCAGAACCAAATAGTTATTATTCATGTTTCCACCAGACATTATGTCGCTATGATTATCGATTGGTATGAGTCAAAGGTTCTAAAATACTCTACCAGGTTCCTGCAGACCGTCATGTATCTGATACTGAAGTGCGAAAGAATGGATTTGCGATATGAGTTTAATGAAACTACCGCATTTGTTGCTTCAAACTATCTATACACAAGTTTGAGACTCCCTGTCACAACAAGCAGTCAAAAGCCCGGGTGACGCAATTGGTTAGCGTGTCAGACTTTTACAGCATAAGTAAATCTGAAAGTTGCGAGTTCGAGTCTCGCCTCGGGCGATCTTTTTGCGTTTTCTGACAACTATTTAATTAATCTCCTAAGCGACAGGAATCGATTGCGATCATTTTTCAGATGACTCGATAACTGTAGCATGAGTTGTGGTCGATCGTGGTTGTGGTATGATGATGCACCGCCACGCTATTGCCACAGTACGCCACACCTCGGGATGGACCACCTACTGGTTGGACATTGTCTGGTTCCGAAGGGAATGAGAGAATACGTGTTAAATCGCGGTATTTGCATTGCCTTGTTGGGTTTCAGGTTGGTAGAACTTGCCACTATACCGTAGTTGTTGTGGTGCTGGGGTCTGCACTACGAGTTGGAGTCCACGTCGAGCATTGCGATGTGGTTGAGAGAGGATATTCAAAGGCGACAGTACAGACGGCGTTTCTCTGGAAACTATTTGAGCGCAGAAATTACAGATATTACAGTTTCACAAACGGTTCAACAATTGTGGCTATGAATTATATATTCGCACCGGCTCTACTTTCGTAGTCTGGCAGCTTGAGGTGGTAAAGGCCACCTAATTCGAACTGATTCTATGATGCCGGACTGACATAACGGCATTCCTTCGTGAAATTGATAGACATGGGCGTCTTGAAAATAGCACCAACCTCTATTGTAGTTTTGACTTGGATGATGACTACCTCGATCGCCGTCATCATATCGTTGATTGTTTTCAGCTTGACATGGTCTTCTACTTGGAATGCCTAGTCAAAATTCCCGAGATTTTGTCTTAATTGCCTCTACTTAGTCGTAGTCACGCCTTAAAATTCCGACAGCAATCACTTGAGCCTCGAGTCCTAGCCAGTCTCTTTTATAGACACGCGTAAAGTGAGGCTTTGCTACCTAGCTTAGTTACTCAAGTGTAGCTAAGCTGTAACAGCTTCAGGTATCCATCATTCGGAACATATTCGTAAAGATTGGCCCGAGTTCGTCACGAGGCTAGGTCTGACTACAGGACTCAATAAGCCACATACTATGTAATACTAGGCAGATTTATGGGATCATTCTCCGCTTAGTCGTCGTGTGCTCGGCGCAGCAGATGACAGTCTGGCAGAAGCCCACGCCGATGGACCCTCAACTATTCAGCTAGAAACTTGCGATCCGGCACGCTCTCGATTCTTTTTTCTGCTTAGAGAAGGCGATCTATTACGATGATTCTCCGTGGATAAAGCCGAGAGTGGAATGCAAGAGGCCTCTCTGTTGCTGCGCCACTTATCGCTAAAGTGTGGCGTGTGCTCTGTGGCGCTTTGTGTTGAGGTTATCACGAGTCAGACCGACAGTTTCAATTTTCACCGCCTGAACAGGCATGATCCTGTGATGAGTGACTATTCATCATCCATGATTCCGGTTCAACATTGGAATGTTTGTCGATATTGTGGATGAGGTTGTGGAGAGATGGAAAATGGAATGTATGTACTACCGGGTAGGTATTGGAATTTAGGTAGCTTAGCATCTTTAAATTACCTACCTCAATTCTCTCGTGGTCTTCAATGTTGCTACGTGTAGTTATAACTTTTTAATTTATTTGATGTTACCTACGATAGACACGCCTATCTGTGAGTGTACTATAATGCCGTGTCTTTTAACGTGTCGTGTCACAATAGGTGCCACATGGCCGATTCGTTTGTTTGTCAGTGCACAATGCCACGCTCAACGAGTTACTCACCATGTAGGTTCACAATGGTGTGTCGGGTCGTTTAGATGAAAAAATCCCACTTACATTACATGCGCTGCTGGTATTGTACAATACGTCTCCACATCAATTGTCACGCAAGGGAGCGACGCGTCCGAAAGCTCACAAGGCCCAAGACGCGTCGCATGAGCCTCGTTCGGCTTTCAACACCAATCTTCCGAGGTCAAAGCTATCGCCACAGTAAAAAATGGCATGAATCATCTAGTACAACCTAAGGACCCTACGGACCGGCTCCCAAGACACAAACTACGCGTCCATCTACACCCCGACAACGCCTCAACACTGCCTCAAACTATCTCTCACAAAGCGAAACCCAATTGAATCTCCTTCTCCATAGAGAAAGGCCAACGCTAAACGGTATTAACAGCGCCCGTATTTACTACCGATATGCTATCCGTACGGATTACTGCTTATCCGCCGGTCAGAAAGCCCTCATTGACGTCATAGAAAGAAAAAAGTTCTGCCAAGAAAGGGAAGCTCCTAAGGAGGTTATGCAGGCAAAAATTAAGCTTATCCATAAAAAACAGGGGTTCACCAGTCGGCATTAAGTTACAGGATCGGACAAAGTTGTGGTCGCAGGATTGTTTAATTTGAGCTTGGACCTGTGTCTGGTATATTGCATGTTTTGGTCGGCTTGTGATTTGTTATTTCGCCCATAGACATAATGACCAGGGAGGCATTAGTTGCGAGTTTGCACTGCCTTGTTGGTGTCTCGATATGGATGTTGAGTCCTTTTTTCCCTCTCTTCCCTGTCTTGGCAGCGGCAAGGTCTGAGATGAGATGCCGATGGACAAAGAAAAAAGGTCTAGCTTGTGAAAGGCAAAACAAAACAAGCATTTTCAAGTTTGACCGTGGTAATTGCCAAGATCTAACGGGGAGGCGCCCGATGCAACATGGACTCTCATCAATTCTACCATCTTGTTTTTCGCATTGTGACATTTTCTCTGTACTGCACACCCTTAGTCGAAAGTCGTGGTGCCACAGATCTGATGATGATGAGCTGGTGACGGTCTCGGTACCCCGTCCAATCCTGTTTCTACACCTTTCACAGGTAATTCTACTGGTTGAAAAAAAGTCATACTGCATGAGCTTTGGGTGGGGTGTGTTGAGCTACGAGGGTGATCGATCGACAAAGGGGCTATGCTTGAGGAAAGACAGAGAAGAAACGATCAAAGTCTGTCACAAGGCGCATCTCACAGGTCGAGAGGCAATTCACTCTATCAACTTTAAAAAATGGAACCAAGAATCCACGGTATCATGATTGATTCTGTAGGGGATATTGCCTTCCGAGGCATCCCATTGCGCCCCCTATTATCCAGTCCCGGATTTTTCAACGAGGATCTAGCGCGAATGGGCGGTATTAAGCTTAAAAACGAGGCTTAGACAGTGACGGAATGGAGTCTTTCAGTGGAGCTGCTGTGGGGTTTCCACGGAGATTGAGATTGGACAAGAGGACTTGTTTTTGTGATTTGATTAGCTCTGTTTTGTGATTTGAATGGATGTGACATGGCGGTTAAGCAAAGCCTTGGCAGAGTACCTCACTAAACAAGATGGACACCTTCTTTTGAGATCAAGAGTGTTACGTCAGGAACTGACTGTAACAAGTCATGATTATTCTTTTTCTTTTCTTGTCTAAAATACTGTACGGTGCGATACATAAGCACTTGGCTCTGTCCTGCAATCCCCGGTCCATGTCAATGCCCTGAGAGTGCCCCTGCTCGTGTACTAACCGCCAAGGTCTAGCTCGGTTTGAGAGGTCAAGCAATTCATCACTTTTGCCCCTTCCAGCTCCAATCATTTGGCCTGCCTAGCTTCTTGGCAGACCTCGTGGCTGTGGCTGTGTATGCAAAGTGTATTTTCCATCCTTTCCACTCCCCCGGTCATTGTAGCCAGTCCAAATATCTTGGCTTTTTCTCCTCTCTCTTTTCGCTTTCCGATTCAATCAATGCTTTAATTCATCTTCGTCTTCAAATCGAACAGTCAACCCTTGATTGAGTGATTGATCGATTCATCAACATAACCTCAATCATGGATTCAGACGCCCCGGCTAAACGCCCTAGGGCCCCTACAATTACAGTTGACACAGCTGCTGTAGATACAACACACTCACCTGGTAAAGCTCCAGTGCGATCGCCCTCTTTCGGCCCTTTCGATCAATCGTTACCGTCCAAAACAACCATCACTAACAACTCCCAAGGAATAGATTCCATCAACGCATCTCCATCTCCTTTAGACGACACAAATACTTTAGCAGTTCCAACATCAAAGTCGCGCGCCGGATCATGGGCTTCTACTTCTCCCTCGACCAAAGTAGGTACCGACCACGAACAAATATCACGCGATGTCGAAGCCTTACGAAAAGGCGATCAGCAAGAGATCCTCAAACCCGATCCCGGTGAGGAGGCACATTTCAACGTCGAGAACAATCCTTTCGCCTTTTCGCCTGGACATCTCTCCAAGCTTATAAACCCCAAGAATTTGGCCGCGTTTGTCGCCCTTGGTGGACTACCCGGTCTAGAAAAGGGCCTGAGAACGGATTCCAAAGCTGGATTGAGCCCTGATGAGGGAAAGCTTGACGGCGGTGTTTCTTTCGAAGATGCCACTGCGACAAAAGAAGGATTCAAGGCTTCCCCAACGACAGATGTGCTTCCATCGACGGAAACTCACGATAACCATCACGCGACAGCCAAAGACGCTTTTCCCGATCGCAAGCGAGTGTACGGCGCCAACCGCCTTCCGGAACCCAAAGCAAAGTCCTTCCTCCAACTCGCATGGATTGCTTTACAGGATCACGTTCTTATCCTTCTCTGCATCGCAGCTGTGGTGTCTCTGGCTCTAGGTTTGTATCAGACCTTTGGCGCAACCCACCATGAAGGCGCCAAGGTTGAATGGGTAGAGGGTGTCGCTATTATCGTGGCCATCACCATCGTCGTTGTTGTTGGTGCAGCAAACGATTGGCAGAAGGAGCGCCAATTCCAGAAACTCAACCAGAAGAAGGAAGACCGTATTGTCAAGGTTACACGCGCCGGAAAGCCCCAGAACATTTCTATTCACGATGTTCTCGTCGGCGATGTTATGCTTTTGGAGCCCGGTGATGTTATTCCCGTCGATGGTGTCTTTATCTCTGGCCACAACCTTAGTTGCGATGAATCTTCTGCCACTGGAGAGTCGGATTTGATCAAAAAGGTTGGCGCCGACCAGGTGCTTCACGCCTTGTTGAATGAGCCTGCGCCGCAGCTCAAGAAGCTTGATCCTTTCATCATCTCTGGCGCCAAGGTTCTTGATGGTGTTGGAACCTTCCTCGTCACCGCTGTTGGAGAGCAGTCTAGCTACGGAAAGACTATGATGTCTCTTCGTGATGACCCAGGTTTGACACCTCTCCAGGCCAAGCTCAACCTCCTCGCTGGTAAGTTCTCTCATCAAATGAAATGGCACAGATGCTAATTTTATCAGGCTACATCGCCAAACTCGGTAGCGCTGCTGGTCTTCTTCTCTTCTTCGTCCTTTTGATCATCTTCCTGGCTGGCCTCCCCAACAACTCCGACTCGGGTGAAGAGAAGGGTCAAGCCTTTCTACAGATCCTCATTACATCCATCACTGTCATCGTCGTCGCTGTCCCAGAAGGTCTTCCCCTCGCCGTAACGTTATCGCTCGCCTTTGCGACAAAGAAGATGACTCGCGAGAATAACTTGGTGCGACACCTTCAATCGTGCGAGACCATGGGTAACGCCACTGTCATCTGCTCCGACAAGACTGGTACTCTGACAGAGAACGTCATGACTGTTGTCGCTGGTGCTTTGGGTCTTCGTGGTCGTTTTACTTTCGGTGATTCCTCTCTCGACAAGTCTGAGACTTCTTCACCTTCAACGCCCACCGTCGAAGGCTCAGAGAAGAGCGGTACAATTCCTCTTAACCAATTCGCCGATAAGCTTGACCCCGAGTACAAGGAACTTCTCAAGACTGCCATCACCGTCAACACAACCGCCTTCGAGTCTGATGATGGCTTCGTCGGTACCAAGACCGAAACTGCTCTGCTCGACTGGGCTCGTCGCTACCTTGGTCTTGGACCTTTGGCAGTCGAGCGATCGAACCACCCTATCACACAAATGTTCCCCTTCAACTCCCAGCGTAAGTGTATGGGTGCTGTCGTCCAGATTCCCGGTCCCACGAAGGATAAGCCTAAGCACCGTCTCTTCATCAAGGGTGCTTCTGAAATTGTTCTCGGCGAATGTACCACTATCCTCGGCGATCCCACACGAGGTCCTGCCACCGAATCTCTGTCCGACAGCCACAAAGACGGTATTAAGTCTGTCATTACTAGCTACGCGACCAACTCTCTCCGTACCATCGGTCTTGCATACCGCGACTTTGAATCGTGGCCTCCTGTCTTGACTCTCCGCCCCGAGGATGAAGCCAACACTGACATCGACCTCACCGATCTCGTGCACAACCTTACCTGGATGGGTGTAGTTGGTATTCAGGACCCTGTCCGAAAGGGTGTTCCCGAAGCCGTCAGCGACTGTGGTATCGCGTCTGTAAACGTCAAGATGGTCACTGGTGACAATGTCGAAACAGCCCGCGCGATCGCTCTCAACTGTGGTATTCTCACGGAGTCCAACCTGTCTGAGCCTAACGCTGTCATGCAAGGATCTGACTTCCGCAAGCTCAACGAAACCGAGCGCGCCGCCGTTGTCAAGCAGCTTCGCGTTCTTGCCCGTTCAAGCCCAGAGGACAAGCGTATCCTCGTCAAGGCACTACGCTCTCTGGGTGAAATTGTCGCTGTCACTGGAGATGGTACCAACGATGCTCCCGCTCTCAAGGCTGCCGATGTCGGTTTCTCAATGGGTATCACGGGAACAGAAGTCGCCAAGGAAGCATCCGACATTATTCTCATGGACGACAACTTCTCATCTATCGTTGTTGCACTTGGTTGGGGACGTGCCATCAACGACTCGGTCAAGAAGTTCCTTCAATTCCAGCTTACTGTCAACATCACAGCCGTCGGTGTGACTTTTGTGTCTGCCGTCTCAGACGACGAGCAAAAGTCTATTCTCAACGCTGTCCAGCTTCTCTGGGTTAACCTTATCATGGATACTTTCGCCGCTCTTGCTCTCGCCACGGATCCTCCCACTGGAAGTCTTCTCCACCGTGAGCCTGAGTCGCGCACTGCTCCTCTCATTACCATCACCATGTGGAAGATGATTATTGGCCAATCGTTGTACCAGCTTATTGTCTGCTTCGTCCTCTGGTTCGGTCGCGATCCTATCCTTGGCTACAACGAGACTGAAGTTCGATCGCTCATCTTCAACATCTTTGTTTTCATGCAGATCTTCAAGCTTGTCAACAGTCGACGTATCGACAACAAGCTTAACATCTTTGAGGGTCTCCACCGCAACCATCTCTTCATGCTCATGATGACAATCATGGCAGCTGGTCAGGTCATCATCATCTTCTTCGGTAGCGACGCCTTTGTTGTGACACGTCTCAACGGTATCCAGTGGGGTATTTCCCTGGTTCTCGGTTTCTTGTCCATCCCGATTGGTGTCCTCATCCGTCTCTTCCCTGACGAGTGGTTCGCAGCTATGGTCAATGTTCTCGCCAAGCTCTGGCCCAGCTGGATCCGCTTCTCACGCAAGAAGAAGGAGGACGCGTCCGAGGAAGAAGGTCAAATCGCCTCAGAGAAGCAGCTCGAAGGTTACGACATGGACACAGCCCTCCTCGGCATCCGCGACGACCTTGAGTTCTTGAAGCGTGTCCGCGGTGGACGCATGACAGCTCTCAGCGACGCTATGGAACGCTCCCGCGAGAAGATGCGCCAGAAGCTGCATCGCAAGCGCTCCGATTCCCGCCCACGAAGCAAGATGCGCAGTCGCGGTTCATCAAGATCGTCCAACAGACCTCCCATCTCACCCATGATGTCCGTCGTCGGTATGCCCGGTATCGTGGCTGCCAGTGTAGCAGGTCTTCAACCAGGACACACGGGCGTCGGTAACGAAAACCCAGATACGCGACAAGCGTAGTGCGTGCGACTGCTTTATATCATTTTTAAGTATCTGTGCTCATTTTTAGAGATTGGACATGTGTGCTGCATTTTTTGAGACTTTAGGTGTACGAGTTCGATCAGAGCAATCTCTTTTTTCTCTCCATCTTAATCATTTATCTGTCAAAAAACAATCATTATAGAGTGTATGACTGGAGTTGGTGGCGGTTTGCAATGAAACGAAATGGATTGTCATAGTCTGAGCGAAACATTTTTTACATATTAATAAGTACAAATAAGATATGTGTATACTCTTCTACTTGCTTCTTTCGTGACCTGAGAGCGATGTCCATCCCAAGGCGTCCAAGTCGACGTCTCCGCATGCCCCGATATATCCAAGGTTCAGGCTGAATGTCACAACGAAAGTGAAGCTGTCTGCTACTACCCAACTGTCAAAGCGGCTGCCAAAGCCAACGGGGGTTGATTCATGTTCTTTCAGCCCTCCTGGGGTCTTAATATGATAGCGTCCTGATCAACGCCACTAGCCTGTAGACTATTGATTTCTAGACAGGGGCTCACCAATCGCAACACGATGAAGGAAATTAAATCTACGGGTTGAGCGAAGGAAATCACTGAGCGTTGACAGAAAATAAAAACGGTCACTATAATAGCTCGTATACTTATTCAACAGTGTCCCCGTTGTCAGACTTGTTGTACTATCTCGTTCGTTGCACACACACACTCTTTCAGGAGCTTTCAGTCACTCGTTAAAAAGGCTAAGATGAAGTCCAAAACTCTTCTCGTCAGCGTGCTCGCTTCCCTCAATGTCTCGGGTGTCACCGCTGGACCCTGCAAACCTGTGACTTCACAGGCTACCCAGGCCACTTCCGCCACGGCAGAAGAGTCGACTGTGATTGATCTGACCACTACTATCATCGAATCTGAGACCGTTTCTGAGACACTCGTCCCTTCTACTACCGTTATCAGCTCCCAGCCAACTGAAGAGTCTACAGTTGAGCTCTCCACAACCACTACAGCTGCCGAAACCACCTCAGAGGCCACTACAACCCTGGAGGCATCCACAACAACCACAAGCCCACCTCAATGCCCTACTCCCGTCGCTTGCGATAACTTGGGCTTCGACTGGGCCTACTACAGCAACCCAGCCCAAAACACCGATACCACATATTCCAGCTTCAGCCCCCAATCCTTCAAGCAAGTCAATCCTCTATATGTCGGTACCACGCGCCAGATTGGTGGTCTGTTCCAGCCAGACAACGGTGCTCAGAGTGCGCCCATCTACGGCTCCAGCCAAGACCTGGAATTGGACTATTTCGCTCTCAACCACCACGGCTACCTCTACTCCTGCGAAGCTGGTACCTACAAGTTCGACATCCCCTACACCAATGACGCGCTGTATCTCTGGATCGGTGCAAAGGCATACGCTGGATGGACCGGGAGCAATGCGGACGCCAAGGCCCTTTACAACCAACCTGATCATATTGCTGGTAGCGCTCATTTCGAGATTGACTTGCCAGCTGGCGTGTACATCCCCATTAGATTCGTGTACGGACAGGCTCAGTATGGCGGTGGTTTTACGTTCACAGTTACAGCTCCTAACGGACTTGTTTTGGTTGGAAATGATGTTCAGTCTAGCCCGTATGTCGTGCGTTACTCGTGTGATGGTATTCTAGCACCTGCGTACCTCCCCTTCGGCAGTGAGATTTAAGACATCTATTGGTAGATAATGTACATGTCTTTATTTTTCTAATGTATCTAGTCGAGTAGCTGTCTTATATAATTCTAATGCGTACCCGAGAATTATCTGGAATCACATAATCGTCCAGGGTGGAAAGTACAGGTTGGTTTTGCTCGTACCACTCACGATTACATTCACTTGGTGTAGAATCAACCCTCCCCGTTAGGCAGCAAAAACCAACTCGTCGGTATGTACCAGCATCTAGCTGTCGAAGTACCAAGCAACCATATTGAAGCTCATCGGGTGATCTGGACAGAGCAATTGGCGCGCAAAAGACTCGATCGCCAATAGCAACACCCTCATCCTCAAGGCAGTCAAGTATGAAGTTCTCTAGAGCATGCGGAGTCCCGAGTCCATGCAGCCACCTATTACTGCCCAAACCTATGCCAGTGTAATGGGAGATGTCACCTGGTATCAATGCTACTGCCATATCCAGGTAGCCGCCCTTGACGGCCCCGGTTTGATCAGTCGTTGCCGGTTCACACGCTGCATCGAGAAAAAGACAAGCGGGCTTTGGCTCTCCCTTGGGTTTAGACGGATGTCTTTTACCTGGCCCCATCCACCACCAGCAGCAGTTACCATTGCCGTCAAGCGAGGCCCAAGACCACGAGGGCGCGCGGTAGTGGATAGGTCTTCTACTTACGCAGAAGCACGCATCACTATTATAGATGGTATAGTACCAGCAGAGATCGTGGAGGAGTGTATCCTGCCAGAGACCTGCTAGATAGTCACCGCCTCTGATCTGCTTGCGTCGCTGAGCTAGACCTGACAGTGCAGGTAGCTTATCAGTAGCATTCGTCAGGTGGCGGTTTGTATAGTTGTTGACCACTTGCTCCCACCATACCAGAATACCTTGCGGGTCATCGGAAGGGGTTCTAGTTGATTCCTGGAAGTGATTATGCCGGTGCCAGGGAAGATCAGACCCGACTTCCCGCAGTCCCATCTCCCCACATCCACAGGCGAAGTTAGTTTCGCATCGCCACTCGATATCATACATTCCAAAGTGCAGAACACGAGGGGGAAGGAGGAACTCTTGAAGGGTCCAGCCTCGCCTTTCTAATTCTGGACTCTCTACATAGTGACTGATCAAGCACTGCCTGACGTACAAGGATGTGCGTTGCCCGTCATCAGTTGTTACCTCCACACTGTAATCATCTACAGGCTGGGTAGAAAACATGCCGCTGTCCATGTGGGTTGAAAGATCGGCAGAGATGGTGAAATGCGAGTTAAGATATGTCTCAGCCATGTTGGAGTTCTCCAGGGCAAAGTCCTGCCTTGTGATCTCGACCTCATCAGGTGTCATATCCGCAAACTCTTGCAGGATGCATAGGCTATCAATCCAGAGATACCTGATGTCCATGGAACGACAAACTACGACTGCATCCTGGAAGGTAGTAGGTAGATCATGCCACTTGATGCTGTTCATATGGTCTTGAATTGTCCGTGTTGTGGTTTTGAGTTGTTTGTGTTTACCATCACCCCAACGATGACTGAGGCAGACATAAGGATGCTCATTCCCTTGAGTCTCAACAAGCCTGATCGGACCATTTAAAGATTCTTCAACCACAAGTAGCCTTTTTGGTAGTGGATCTCCTGGGCGGCTAGACTTTGGGCAGTCATGGCTGGTCAGGCACTCGGACAGCCATTTCCTAGCCTGCTGAAAACCTTTCCTTGAGTTTGTGTACCGTCCAAGACGATACCCTGTGGGAAAATGATATCCTTCGATTGTGAAGTCTGTTTCCGACTGGCCTCTCCTGTCTCTGAATATGGTAATTTGACGACTTGACCCGCGCAATTCGAAGAGAAGTTGACTGCGACCGAAGAAGTCTTGTATCTCCAATGCATTGAGCTCAGTCTTGCTTTCGTCTTGGTCGTTAGATGATGGCGCCAAAAGGTCAGGAAGCCGCTCTCTTATATACTTTAAGATAACATCTCTGTACAGACAGCACAAACGACACACGTCCGATGACGAGTCTATCTCAGAGAAGGTATACCACCTAAGAGAATTGTCTGATCCTCGGTGAGGGCATTCCTTCTGGGGCTGGACGAAAGGCTCAACTAAATTTGTAGTGTTCATTTTGACAGCGACCTCTATTGAGGCTGGAAGAAGACCGGCGGAATGAAAGGGAATGGATGTATGCCAACCTCAAAGACGGGGTAAGCAGATAAAAACAAGTGGGTATGCTTACATTAGCTATGTCAGTCTCATCAGGTGATATCGATAGCCGGATCAATATAAACACGCCATGACTGTATCATGTTCTTGTCGCGTTAGAGGTTTTATAATATCTTTCATTTGGTAATTTTATTAAAACAAAACAGCTTCTACAGGGGAGACGGCCCAAATATACATATAGTATGTAGATTCACCTCAACTGTTCAGCATAATTCAAGTCTAATCTTGACCAATAATAACATCCTTCTTACGAGACTCTGGCAAAACGACCAGCTTCTCCATATCTCCCTTCTTCACAACGCCCTCGACAGTAGTATTATGAGGCGCCCAAACCTTGAACCTCACATTCCAACTCTCAGGCCACGCAGCAAGCAGTCTGATATCATCCTCCACAAAAGTCTGAACAAGCTGTTCCTGCAATCCAATAGCTGCAGCTCCATAATGGTTCAGATCAGGCGTCCAGTCGAAATTGGGACCCTTGAAGATGGGAAACTTGCACACTTTACTTGGCGAGTATCGCTCCTCCGTCATGGCCGTCGCGTTGGCTGTGAAACCCATGCGGGCGAGCCAGATGACGTCCTGCTTCCAGCCAGTGTTGCCGTGGTAGATGACTGTTTCTGTGTCGTAGAGATATGTGTTGATGGCGTATGTGAGGTTGGGAAGTCCGAGACCGTATTCAGGCCAAGGGAAGACGGTGTAGAGCTGTGGCACTTCGCTGTTCTGGACGCGCGTGTATGCTTCTGCGGGAGCGATGCATGTGTGTCCCTGCTGCTCGCGGAATTTGTTGGCTGGGATCTTATCAAGGTATTTCTTGTAGTACGTCTTGTTCTGAAGGGCGAACTCGTCTACTATGAGAAGATCCTTTATGACTTGGCGTAGACCAGCCAAGGTAGAGACTGGGTTGTACGCTTCTTTGTAGGTCTCGGCTCCTGAACCGGGGTAGATGACGAGAGATTCGTTGCCAGCGATACCGGTCAGTGGCCAAGGGTTACGTTTGAGCATCTCGCGGGTGTAGTACTTGTCGAACCACGCTAGTTGATACTCGATAAACTCAAGGTATGGCTTGACGTCGTAGCCAGAGTAGATGTTGGCTTGTAAGATCATGTCGGCGAACTCACTATAGGAATTGTTAGCCTCACATTATTGCACCTCATCGCCTCTCAACCACTTACTTGGCAGTATCCTGCATATGATTCAACCAAACATTCCACAATTCTCCGTCAGGAAAGAAGTCAGGACGGGGAGTATTGGCATCATCATCATACCACTGCGCATTATACTCAAACACATTTGACAGTCCCGTATTATCGATCTGTTCCAGGAAGTAGGCCGCGTCGAGATTCTGATACACCTTTCCTCGAAGAACAGCATTGGGAGTGATGCGTCTGTAAAAGTCGAATTGCTGCGTCATGGTCTCAAAGTCTCCGGATCGGAGGAGAGGCCAGTACAAAAGACGCTGGTTCTGAGCAGTGAAGGTACCGCCTCCCCAGCGTCTGTAGTCAGGCGTGTAAGGGCGATAGGGGTTGACAAAGATGGGATCAAAAGTCCAGAGTCCACCGTTGAATTTGGTAGGCCACGCACCTTTTGCGTTGCAGCCCATCAAGAATCGCCAGATCTGGTAGTTTTTGCCGACTTGGAATCCAGCGTCCTTTTCGCCCTTGTCCTCATTTATAATGATGTATGATCTGGCCCAGTATTCGTGCCACCAGGCCAAAGTGGCTTCTTGTGTGTTTTTGACTGCTGACTTGATGACCTTCTTGAGACCCTTGTACCACTCATCATGATCTTCGGTCTGTGCTTGGTACATGGCGAGTGAAATCTTGAATGAGTTTTTGGGTGATTTACTTTCGAGATTCCAGGCTTTGTAAGTAGTGTTGATGTAGTGACCATCAGTCACATCGCCAGGCTTGAGCTGTTCAGAGTGCACAAAGATGCCAAACTCGTTGTCGCGCATGGGATTGTACATCTCATCGCTGTACTCCTCGAGCCCCTGCTGCTTTATCTGGAAGTTCCATAAATCAAGCTTCTCGTTTCGATGGCTCATGAGGACGCCATTTTCATGGAAGGAGATCTTATCAGCGTACGTAGTGCCATTGGCAACCTTGGATGTATATATACCCCAGGATCCCTGGTTACGCTCTTCATTGATGATGGGTCGGTCTTCGAAACGCCAGTTCTCATAAGCCACGTTGACGGAAATCTTGTCAGGACTGTCAACTTCTATGTGCACCACAGGGTTGAACACATCGACCCAGACTTTAGCAGTGGCGTTGTCCTTGCCAGTATATTGGACATAGCCGTCGTTTAGGATGAGCCGTTGCTCAAAGTCACTGACAAATGGATTGGGGTCGAAAGATAGTCTGACACGGCCAAGTTTGAGAAGAGAATTGTTCTCGTCAAAGGTTCCGCTTTTGGCGACATACATGAGAATAGTGCCTGTGATTGCACGCATTAGCATTTCGAAGAAAGTGTTGTACAGAAATTAAATTCCTTACCATTCTCATACCATGTGTTCAAACCAATGTCACCACCACCAAGAGGCATTGAATCGGCTGAGCCGTTGACACCAGGTTTGTTCCAGACGACATCGTACGATGATGGAAGTGTAGCCATTACACTCGTGCAATAGAAGAACAGGACTGGCAAGGTCCGACCAAGGTACCACATGTTTGCTGCTCGGTCCGAGATAGAGGAGAAACAAAGCGGCGGTGATGGGGTCCTACGTCTCCTCCGACTGAGGCTTCGAATGGCAAGACGAGCAAGCTATCCACATCGTCCGAAGCCAGTGGGACGTCAATGACACGGTATTAAATAGTTTCCACCTTTAGTGCGATGTCACGATCATTGAACTGCTATCACCCCGCTGTATCCATGTCTACCCCGCGAAGCTATCAAATATAGGAACACGAGTGGACTCAAGCTAGGAATAGTAGAAAGATGAGAGAGCGATAATAGCTGACAAAATAATTCGGTCAAATACAGGCTGACCAGGCCAGCGTAGGGTTCTCTCTTTTTCTGCACCCTGCACATCAAGCCTGGTTGGACAACTCCGGGTATCATATGGCGAACACCGGCGATGTGGGCGAATGCGGGGAGAAAGCAAACCAAGGTTCCCTTGTAAAACCCCGCTGTTATCAACTAAAGCTATCAAACTGTGCCATAACTAAACTGCTGTAGTGGTATCAACTTCCAACTTGGGATAAGATGATCTTGTTTGTAAGACTTTAGTGTCGGCAAACTTCGGCAATTAATACCGGCGACGATCCGACTGACCGGAGATAATGCTCAAGGGGATAGTTGATAACAAGAGTAGATATATATGGAGGCTTAATAGACCACATTCGCGGGTTGTCGCTGCGATTTCTTCCGACAACAGTTTCTAATGAGAATTGGTTCAACAGCTCTGGGGGAGCGTCAAGGTTTGGTGAGTGACGGATTATTCTGGTGCAAAACCTGTTTATGGTCAAAAGTCATGGACAGTCCAAGACCAACCATGAATGTTCGCAAGACACCCTCAAAAGAATTGATAAGACGAGACTATGAAACCACAAGCATCGCTGGTCATCAATAGTTGAAAAACACCTTGAGTTGTAGTGTACCAACATCTTACATGGAACTCAGCCAGGTGACCCCAAGGCTTAGGGTGACAAAAATAAATAACCCAATTAGAGTGATCTCAGCATAAACTAACTGCTTAATTTCGTCCCTTATGCTACTAGCGGCCAATTTTTCTAACACTCTAGGCTCTATTGTTTCTACAACACCAGCCCACAGAAACAGATGAGAATTGAAGCCAAGATTCATAGTTAAATACATGTGTAAAGCGACCGCTCTCTGACTCAGATTGGGGCGAACCTCTGTAGTTGTAGCCATGTTGATCACTAACAAATATGCCATCATGGTCAGCCTATCAATTAGGCTGTAGGAATGGAAGGATTTAGTGCTCACTGGATCAGCACAAGGAATGCACCTCTGGCTAATGAAATGCTTGGAATCGCACTTGATTTGAGCAATGAAACGATGATCAGTCCGAGTTAACCCATCATTCGTTTTGTTTCAGATGAATGACTGTGCCACTGTCCATCTGAGCATATATAGACTCAATGTGATCCTTGATTCAATATCCGCCACCTCAATCTTCCCAATCTAACAACCCAGCCGTTGCCATCATGTCTCAATCGCGACAACAAGTATACAAAGCACTCAAAACATCGCGCGAGAAGTCGTTACGACCTATCTTGACGCTTCTAAATGGAGACGCAAGCTGGCTAATGTCCTTTCCCCGCCCCAAAGCCGAACAGACTTCAACAGGGAAGGCGTATTTCCACATCGTGTACGAACCATGGCTACAAGGCGACGCTTCTTTATTTTACGCTTGGTTCTTCAACATTGCGTTGAGTGACAAGGCGGCGGTGAACGATGTCCAGGGTATCGAGGATATTATTTTGGAGATTGAAGAAGCCGCTTCAAATCATCTACCTAAGGACATGACGAAAAATACACCGGAAAATGATGGTTACCAGGGGAATATTGATGCTATAATGCTTGCGTTTCACTATCTGGACCACGTGCACGAACCAACTCTCCGAATGTTTGACTCAAACATTCCCGTCATTGCGACTCCTGAAGCAGCCGATGTTGTCAGACCGTGGAATCATTTCAAAACCATCTGTTTGAGTCGTGACTTGCAAAGTTCAGCCAAGACATGGCGATCACCAGAGCTTCATCCAGAGTATCTACCCGCCTGGCTGACCGTCCTTCGGCTACCGGGTCACGTAATTTTGAACTTCTCCACTGCCCTGGTCTGGACTCATGAGAACGACACCAACGAAGAAGTCCACGAGACTATACTGCTATCACCACACGGGACATATCTCGATCAAGGCCCTCTAGATGCCTTTCTACAAGCAGAGCCAAAGACCAATATCCTGACACTGCTGCATGGCTTGAAAGAGAGCCACGGGATCAACGGCGTGAACAAATTGGGCGCAAAGGGGGGGCTTGCTCTGTATAGAAAGATTGGGGGAAGCAAGACTTGGATTCTCAATCATGATAATGACTTTACGTATTCGGGTCTTTTCTTATGGGTCACGAGGACGGCTGATTTGCCACGGTCAATGGAATGGGCTCTTGAGGAAGAAAGAAATCAGAAAGAGGAAACGGCAGAGTTGGAAGTTCCAAACTTTGTTCAAATTGGTAATGGAGGCATGGTCATACTGCAGGAGTAATCATGTAGGAGTTTTGTTTCTAACATGAGTGTCATCGGCTTCTAAAGAAACCTTGGGCCAATAGCCTTAATCAGAGTACCCATTAGCTAGTCTGAAAGAATTTGACCACTGCTTTTGCCATCTGTTCTTCAGACACCCGCGTTATAATTGGTACGTTCCTGCGGGAAGCTTCGTGCATAAAGTATCTTAGGAATAACACTTCCATATGAGTACGGAGAGCCTTGCGAGGCTTTCCTCGCTCCATCATCTCCAATGAAGCCTATTACTTTCCAAGTTAGGTGGTAACATGATACAGTTTAGCGTCATTGATACGATTGCGGCCACAATACGCCGAAATCTAAGTTCGGTGTATTCTCAATTGGGGCATGTTAAGAGAAAGGGCCATAAGGATGTCCACCACATGACTGAATACCTCCACTTTCGAGTACACCACTTATTACACTTTACATTATTCTTGCCTCTAAATAGTAGCGTAAGTGTTGCCGTAAATGCAAGTAGGTTTTCAACCGCATGATTCGGAGCTGGACTAACAAATGCTACTGGCTTAATCTGCGAACGCATATCTGAGAATCTGCTTCTATCATGTCCTAAGTCATTAGATTACACAGAAGAGATGTGTACTTGTGACAATGCTGTGTTCTAATGGTGAATATTTTCAGCCCGACGCTGGGGCAGACTATGTAAATTTGTGTAATGCAACATCGTATAGTCTCAGTGATAGCCATGCGGCTCTAGTGATAGAGTCACGGGAGCAAGGAAAAGTCAAAAGAGTTTCAAGACGGAGCCCGTCACTCCGGATGAGCTGTGTGTGTGTGGCTGAGGGTAACTCGGCTTTTTGAGGCAGCGGGAAGACCATACCCGCACCTCCCAAGACCCTAAAGTAAGCTCAAAATACAACGCTAGATACTTCTGTTGCCTGCCAAGTAACCAGAATCCTGAGTATTCCGACTGAGACGCGCAAATTGCTACTCCTGGTTCTTTAAAGAGACTGCTATACGTTCGATATGTTTGTTCAAACTAGAGGCTTGTGTAGACTTGACGTGTTGATGACAGGCTGGCTTGCAAACTACTGCTCAGCTGGTGGACATATGCAAAGCAGAAAAGACTAACGATTGTGGCTTTTCGACCGCCTAGTCTTGCCCAGCTAGGTCTCGTCCTGGACAAAAGGTTGTGACTAGTATCGATTTAGGGTAAGTGTTATCTGCCGAACATCCGTCTTTGGGACATAACGCAAGCCTTGCATGGGCTTTGTTTAGCCATCTATGTCTGTATGGCGAGAACTATATCACACTAATGAAGACGTTGAAAGCCACCTCAACGTGTATTGAGGCTTGCATAAGGAAATCATATAAAATTGTCACTCCCATCAAGCTGTGTGGCAGCAACACATATATCTGCATCCTCAAAGGCCATCTTACTGTTGTCTTGTATATTGGCTAAATTCTTTACCAAATACCAGCACACACTACCTCTGCTCTCAAAAATTCTCACTCATTCGTCGAGCTGCCTCTCAACAGAGCCATGTTACGCCTCAAGTGGATCATTGCGACCATCACAACTACAGCTTTCGCAGCACCCCAGGGAGGTGGTCAGCCTATTGCTTGTAACACTGTATCGCCAGTGAACTCTTGCAATAACCTTTGCGGCACCTCTATCCAAAACTGTTACAACGATTGTTACAACAACTATTATAATTGCGGAGACGGGAACTGCTATCAGGAGCTTATTCAGTGCCAGAATAACTGTGTAATCATCAACCCCTGCCGGCAATGCTGCTCCCAGGCATCTGTGAAGAAATGCCATAGATCTGAGGCGGCCAACTGTTGTGCCTCGGCATACAGCGCTTGCGGTTCTATATGAGACACACGGCTTGTTGGAATGTTCTCTATCTACGAAATGTTTCTGTGCATGGCTATGGATTGAGTTTGTTGGATAGAGAGAGGTATTTTTGCTTGAACCATTTTCACAGATAAGGATCGGCATTGAAAGGTGGTGTGTCGCGTGGAAAAATTGCCCGTGCTTTATCAGATCCATGCCGAGGAAGGGATGTGACGTTTTTGACAGGGCTCAAAGAACCTCACCGAAGAGCTAACTGTATCTAATACTTTAGTCACACATACTGTAATGCTTCAAGAATTGGGTATTATATTCTTCACTGGAATCAATTTTCAATCTCTGGTCAGACGAAACATGAAGCTCAGCTCAGTGTTGACGTAACTTAGAGTTTCACTAAGATGAGTTGTGGCTCCAAGCACTTTATCTAAGGAGACTATTACTCAGGCTAACCCAGGCTATTTAGAATTAGGGTTAAACTGATGCATAATTGGCGAGTGAATAACTGGAACTGTGCTAGTCATAACAACGGTTTCCTTATGATGCCTTAGAAACTAAGGATAAGAGAGTCATGACTAGGATAAGATGCCTTGATACAAGGGAACGATATCCATTTTGATTGTACATCAGTAAGTTCATCAAGTCAAATGGGAATCTCACTGTTTGAAGCCTTGTAGAACGTCTTGACATATATAGGACTGAACGAAACAATACAAAAATACCAAAAAGAGCAATTCAAGAAGTAAAAACAAAACTATCACCGACGCTACCTCTTCGTTCTAAAACCCGCGTCAGAAGAATCTAATCAGCCTCTGATCCCTGAGCGCCGCACAGCTCCTTGCAGTAGTATTCCATCTATAACCTGATTAGAACTTGAATTGAACAAGGCTCATAAAACTTACCTCGTCGCCACCGATATGGCCTTCAGGAGAGTTGCAGATAGTACCGTCCTAGTAACAATATCAGTTAAATGCCTATCCAGTCAAAAGCTGTTGACTCACAAAAGCACAGTCAGGGCACGTGTTCCACCACTCGCTTCCCTTGTTTCGCGCCTTGTAGTAGTTGCAGGCACATTCAGTAGCGTCAGGAAGGACTTCGTAGTTGGTCTGCCAGTCGTAGCTCACGCTCCAGGCTGTGCCGCCCATGGGGGAAGACACCCTGTTGGAGACGCAAGCGGCAGCCTTGTGGAGTGCAGCCTGAGCACTGCGATGAGACAGTCTGTTAGTTTCCTGAAGTTGATTATAAGTTGTGGTGAGACAAACCCGGTTGCGGCCACGAGGGCAAATGTGAAGAAAGAGATCTGCATGGTGAATGAGATGATGTTGAGTTGGTGATGAGAGTGATAGAAGCTGGACTATTGACACAAGGATGATGAGCTGAGTGATTTTGAAGTCAACATAGATTTCTACAACTCTTTATACTTGTCGACTCGACTTTTGGCCCGTGTAAGTTCCTGTCGGTCCGACGGCAGTTGTTTATCTCGTCATGTCATGACTCTTTACCTTGCTCAGGGACGATCACGACGGCTGAAAACTCGGTACATCGGCATATAATTCCACCTATAACACAACACGATTTTATCATTTTTGAAACATAGATAGAGAGATTTAGTCTAAACGGCCCGCTACGTATTGCCGGGCGGTCGGTATACGTGAGGCGGTTGTCAAAACTATAATCATCCTGTTTAATTTACCAACCCCACAGCTAAGTGCGAATAGTGTCGTGATCGTCACAGACGTTAGGCCTTACGATAAAACCCCACATTCGATCATCATGAATTCGGTATTGCATAGGAAAAGTGCCGTGCTTAATACCCACTCGTTGAACTTTACTGAAATAACGATAGACAACAACGTGTTATGATGCGGTCAAGATAATGGACCACGAGTTGTTTAGATACGAAAGAAGTTGGATTTTCGAAGCTTCAACGATTCGGCAAGTTTGAACTTGAAGATATGGAGTGTTCGGCAGACATTGAGTTATCATGACCCGTCTTTGATAATGAAAAGGGCATAAATAGTCATTCGTCTCCCACTTGTTTCATCATTCACCAGCTTCATCACAGCTTCAGCAATCAGATCAACTCCCATCTCTCTATCACACTACCTTCAAGCATATTCTCAAAATGCATTATTCCGCCTTTGTTTCCGCCTTCCTCGCTTCCGTCGCTGTCGCGATCCCTGTGGAAGAGAACCCATTCCCCGGAGCTACCAAGTGGACTGCCAAGCATCAGGTCCAGCCCGGCGATGTCATCGTCCCTTTCAAAGACAGCGGTAAGTCTTCTTTGTTCTCTTATCTGAATGATACTAAAACCTATCTCAGCCTATGTCGTGAAGGAAGAGGAGTATCTTGCCAAGCTCAAGGCAAAGGGCATCAAGATCGGTGCTCCCAAGCTCGACGAGAGCTGGAAACCTTACGACCCCGCTGTTCACCGTAGATGGACTCCCCCCACCGGCCCATGGTGGGTCAACAACACAAAGCCATGGGGTAACTCCACGGACCACAGGGAGGAGAAGCGAGATGGCTGTGATAGCACCTACTACATCACCACCGACAAGACCGAGACCTTTGTCGATTGGGACGTGCAGATGTCCCCCGTGGTCTGCGCCGTTGGCGATATGGACATCAGTGTCTCATCTGGTTACAACGTTGCCAACGCTGTCGGTGGTAGCGCAGGAGCCGATCTCGGATTTGTCAAGGATAAGCTTGGGGCTAATCTTGGTATCGACTACAGCAAGACTTGGACCACCTTGACATCAGTCGTCACCAAGGGCACCATCAAGGACGGCAACTGTGGCGTCATGATCACCAAGCCTCTCACCACCCGTCGCTCTGGTCGTCAGTTCCAGGGTTGCGTCGGATCTGCCAAGGAGGTTGGTACGTGGTATGCCGATAGCCATGAGGAGGGCAGCTACAACGGTATCAGCTGGGTTGAGGGGGCTATCTCGGTTTGTGCCAAGCCGGGAACCAACCCTCCCTTGTCCCTCTGCAACGGTCAGGGCAACTTCCGATAAAGTGGACTCGAGAACATCCAACGAATTCCAGGGATGGAGTTTTATCTTCGATGGGGGGTTAAGACACTTATGGGTGTCATTTGGTAGTAATTTGGTTGTAACTTGGAAATGAGATGCGGACTCGTGACGCACTTCTAGACAATTATATTTAAGAATTTGATTCTACTTTACTTGACATTTGAGACTGTGTTTTGTTTGTTTGAGAACAATCTGAGCCCCAGTTCATAGTATGTTCTATTCGTAGAGAGGGATGCGGGCAAGATAGTCGCCCTAACCTCTAATAAGCTTGTTGAAGAAGAAGAGCCGTCGATTGTAAATGACTTAGACGTTGCTCAAGTGAACATTATATGGTTCTTGCCGTCATGAATTTCAAGGCTCAGTGCTTCGACGTTAGTCACCATGACTCCTGTCATGTTCAGTGCTGCGGATAAACGTGTGTGATGAAGAGATATCTAGAGGAGTCCTGTCGACTATGTCACAGACGTTGTGTGATAGTGGTGTATGACTATCCAGCTATTCATGGCGATATCATGATTAATCAACAGTTAGTGAGTGAGTCGCTGTTCAGCCATTCCCATGTTGCTGGCGTGCGAGAAAAGTACCACATAATCACAACAACAGAGACATAACATCGCGATATATGTAGTAGGGGGCAGCCGTACTGAAGTGAGAAGGCAAACAACACAATTTCCCCAACAAGCTGAGCTAGCCACCAATACCTGAAGATAACTGAAAAAGCCACAATGTCCGAACAAACCTATGGAGTTTACGTGTATGCCGTTGAGAAGCGTTTCGTCAACGACCAGACAGCATTCTACGATGCATTGAAACGCATATTTCCAGGACCCAATGCCTATACTGTCCAGGAATTCAGCGCAGAACTTGCATCCCGGCGCGGCATTGAGGTCGCGAGGGAACATGCCACAAAAGTCACGGTAATGACAAAAATCGAACCATCACCGGGATTTGACTTGCAGAGGAAGTTGCAGGAGGATGGGGTTATTCAATCCGAGCCTTGAGCGGATGCAACGCAGGTGCTTGATGCACATCGTAGTAGAATAAGAGAGAAATAAAGTTCTAACCCTCATAAGACAAATGACGAAGATATGTGCCTTGATGCGAAGAGCAAATGGTGTGAATTTGTTGCGACAGTTGTGGCTAGACTCATCCTCAAACAACGTCAAGTAATTCCGTCCATGGGTCATTGCATAACAACGTGGCCATACTGAATCTATGAGATGATGTAAAAAAGTAAGTTTCCATAAACGAAACCTCTACCAATGATGCGACAGTGGGCTAGATAAACAAGCTCTCACTTCATAATTCTGAGGTTATCGTGGCCAATGGATAACCAAATTGACTCTCGATATCGGTGAGGGAAATCACAAGAGAAGCTCTCTTAGAGTTCAAATAAAAATATTTAATGACCAAAGTCCTCACCCCTGCATTGTCATTCACCAGTGTTTTTTTCTCTTGTTCATTTCCATCACCTTTGACCATGGTTCTTCTCAAACCTTTCCTCACACTCGTGATCCTGGCTCTGAGCCATTTCACATCCGCAACTCCAGCAAGACAATGCATGAAACAAGAATGCCGAAGAAATAAATGTCAAAAAAAAAGAATGTGAAAAAGGTCCCATACCAAAAATTCACAAACTATCGTCCACCGAGCTCGCCACCTACGACGGAAAACCCGTCCCCCACGCTCGACCACTCCAGCCGCGCCAATTTATCGTTGGAAAAGACAGTAGAAAGGAATGGGAGAGTACAGAATATCCCTTCAACGCCATCAGGGTCATAAGAATGGGGAAGGAGTTGTGCACGGGTACGGTAGTCGGACCTCGACATTTCATGACAGCTAAACACTGCTTACCCGACGAATTGATCCCTGTCAAATTGGAGTTTGATGACGAGAAAGGTGCTTTTACGAACTTGGTGCATATCATTACTGTTGTACCAGAGAAGAAGCTTTGTGGTAAAGTCGATGATTTTGCTGTCCTGGTCTTTGACAAGCCGCTGTTCAAGTATTCGGGGTATTTCGGAGCCAAGACGTTTGATTGCAAGAGGGACAGGGACAAACCAATATATGTATGCAGCTAACCATGCTCAGATGTTATTCTTTTAAGCTGACGATGGGTACAGAAACACGCCGGATACCCAGTGGTCGACAACAAGATAAAGCGCATAAGTCAGGACGACATCAGTGTCAAGATTTGCAAGTTCTGCGACCAGGCAACTCAGCTTGCAACCGATACGGATGTTGAAAAGGGACAGTCTGGTGGACCGTTGTACAGAGTGGAAGATGGGGTGGCATGGCAATATGGTATCTTGAGTGGTTGGGGCAAGCTGGGCAGCATCTATACGTCGGGACCCAATTTTGTCAATGCTATTGCTTTGGCTCGCGAGAGGTACCCTTAGGTATCTGTGTGATGTAGCGTGGAGGACTTCAGGTACACTAGGCCAGAGATGGGTCAGTTGGCTTGAGAGTCAAGGATAAGCTGGGGGTGGTGGGCAGAAGGGCAACCTACCGTAGACCCATTGTCTGCTGCCGAGTAGATCCCCGGCGTGGCAAGCTCAAAGCAGACAAAGTCAACACCCTTTGAGAAACGACGGAAGGCCCTGAATGGTCACTTACAGAAAACCGCTTGAACTATTGTCCCTTACCAAGCCATATGCGATCATACGATGTGACAGTGGGATCTCGTCTGTCCAATGGCTAGGTTAGTGCATGTAAACAGGCTTGGTATCGACACCATCGGTCTCTTGATCCTTCAAGCCCTTCGTCGAGACCTCGATCTTCAGCAGCTATGACATGCACCAGCTACTTGCATAAACTTACGTGCTGCCGGTGGCCCCGGGGGTAATACCACCAGCCAACCCCTTAAGTGGGATAGATCAAGGTCTTCTCTACAGAACAAGTATCAACCGTGATGCCCACCATCTTAGACCCTGTCCTTGCATGTGAAAGGGGGTTCAGACCAAAAACCGTCCGTCCTACTCCTAGTTTAACCACCTCTACTCTCTCGCACTATGTGGTCAGAAGCTGACCGTAGTACAGGCGCATCCGTTAAGCTTTCTCGAGATGAGTCCATTAAACTGCTGCGAAGTTATTTGTAGGTGTTGGAACATGCCATGGGATGCAACTAATAAGGTGAACCTCAAAGTCCCTGTGCCATCTAAAGGCAGTTGGGTTCGTTCATTGGAACTCAATATTGAAGTAAAGAGTCGCCCCTGTGTGTTGTTTTAGTTCACCCTAAAAGAAGAAAGAAGATGTATTGTAGCGATGGGAGTAATGATCGATATCGTGAGTAGTATAACAAATCTGGCGAAAGGACATCATTTTAAATGCAGCGATCTCGATTGTCAAGCGGGATAGAGCTTCAGTCGCCCCTGATTACTGGCATACATCCCTCTTTCTGACAATCATGTCTTTGCTTCCGTAGCTATAGTTCCTAGACACCAACCGAATCATTCTCTTGGCCTCTCCCATGAACGTATTCCTTTCATCATAACAGCTAGCACAGAACCTCAAAAAGCAAAAAGCAGCGTCGGGAAAGATAGGAATGTGGAGTTTAAGCGCGGATCCCGCTTATCTTGCTTTATTGGCTTCATGTCATTGTTGACAAGTAATTACTTTTGCATATTGGACTGGTGACGATGTAGCATATCTGTCTTGGCCTCTTGTCTGTTCCAAGTAAGCTCCGAATTAATCCGATCCCGGGACCAAAAGATCCCCATATCAGCTCTCCCTTCAACGACCAATGAATAGAGCGCTTCTCCAATAGTCACTCGAGATCTCCATCCACTACGGGTAGAGCCTCATGGGGACATTCCAAACGGCCTTCCAGCTCATCATCTAACCCAGCTTTGGAAGCATACTACCCCAATAATGTTGCACTGAGTCTATGGTTTCAATCAAACAACAAAGTATAATCTCGTTAACGAAGGACGCCAAGAGAAAGCCTACCCGTACCATCCCGAACATTCAAGGTATCATCTCCCTCGACCAACGACTGCAGAGCAACTTGTTGGTAACCTTTCGGGATCCTTCGCAGTGGGGAACGTAACCCAAATCAACAGTCCGTGCTTGACTTAACTCGACTTGGAGGAATAGGTAAGCGGTCCCGAATCTCACAGTGAGATAACTGACTAGCCAAGTTGTGGGGAAGATGGAGGGAGGGGAAATCTTGGCCCAGTCTGGAACCTCGGGTACTCTAATTTAGCAGGGTCAAGGTGAACCAACAACTCACAAGTTGACAAACTGACTGATATTGGATGTGCTCACCTTGTCTTGGCGTCTTGCTCCCGAAAGAACACGGGGATATTGTGGGACAACGTCACAGCGCATTTGGGGATGCAGATGCAAGGCTCCAAACTGGGTGCATATGTTTGGTGTAGATCTGTCAGACGCTACTTTAGTGTTTATAGCGGTCTACGACTAGAAGTGTTGGTTTCCATTGGGTCTTGTTAGTTTAGCCTTATGGTGTTTGGAAGGAAGAGGTGGCGGTTGATGTTTGTACATATGTTTATAATGAAAGACTGCCAAGTATTCTTTCCACTGGTTGATAAGAGGAAAAGTCGGGGAAGAGAATTTAGGATTTGCCCCCCAAAGCCACAGAAGCAGCTAGTTCTCCAAAACTGTGTCCAGGCAGAGTTTGGTTGCTATCAACAACTAGACTAGACTCTAGAGCAGATGTGCTGGAATGCCGTAGGTTTAGCATGATGGATGCAACCCTTTTAAACAGAATAACCAATGATCAATTCGACAAACCAAGAAACCAGACTTCTAGAAATCCCTCGTCCTTCTTTAGTACCTGATCAGCTTCGACCCTAGAGGATAACTAACTTCTTACTGATGACCCCGTGGGGGCTGAGCAGCTCCATGTACATTAGCCCCAAAGCTAAAAAAGACTGCTACTTCTTAGTGGCTGGTTCAGAATCGGAGTCAAGCCAAGTCCATCTCCTCACTTCAGCGCTTACAGCACCACGCACTGACTCGAGATCCTTGACTCCCCCCAAGCATTAAAATGTTACTGCACGATGTAAGCGCCATGTTGCAGCGTTCTTTTCGACGGGATTCTTCGGAACAGCTCTAGACTTGCCAAGGATGATAATTGATGCAGCCTACGATGGAGTGATGTAACGACTCCAACTCTGTGACAGCATTTCCCGACTTTTTCGTTTAGGGTGGTATTCGTGACTTGACCGCACAGGGGATATCCTTGCCTCGCTTGTTCGAGAGATTGAGTTGGGCCGTTGAAGTTGACGATCTTTGATGGAGCACCTGCATTAAACGGTCAGCAAGTTGCGCGCATCGGTGTTGATACTCGCGTTAGAGAAATCCACTGCCCAGCTATTAAAATTGTCACAAATTATGAGGAGAACGGCCAAGAGAGAGGAGAGTCTTGGTCTGCGGAGTCACAAGGAGCAAAAGGGCGGAGGAAATGCTCAGTCCTGGATGCGGAGACTGCTTGATCCTTGGCATAACAGTCTGAGCAGACGATGAATCATGCAACCAACAACTTGGGTATCACGTTTAAAACGTCCGGTCTCCAGAACGTCTCCCCTAACGCGGGGAAAGATCAGCCACTCGGGCATCACTTCTGGAGCCAGTTCGTCTCTGTCTCTGTCTCCCCCATCTCTACTCCGCAACCTTAATCTTTTAAGCTTAAACTCCTTCCCCTTTGAGGTTAGACCTAATGGTATGCTGCGGGCGCATGTCCTGCTTGGGGAATACCGCCGTTGACCCGTGGGGGAAAGAATTGAGCAACGCGATAACTGCGCATGTTTTTATGTCTGCGTCCACGTTCTAACTTCACGACACCATCTTCTCTCTCCTCAGCGGCTGTGTGTTCGGGTCATTTATCCAATCAGAGATAAACACACATAACGCCGCTGATGCGAAAAGTAAACCTTCTAGAAGGAAAGAAGCATATTGGTAAAGCTTATGCCTTGATATCGCGTATTCTACAACCTGTCAACGCCCGTCATTCATGCTAGATGGATGACCCATGCATGCCCTTGTTCGACGTTGGATTTCGTTTTCTAGCGTCACAGACTTGTTCACGCGAGGGAGGAGTAGTAGTAGTTCGGTAGAGCAAAGACCAACAGATGATCCTTTCACCTACCACTAGGCATCACCCTTATCCCAGCATACCTTACAGTAGGCGAAGGAAACTTGTTATAGTGTCTGGATATTAGTTATCGTTACTACCCCGAATAGGCTTGGCCTTCTCATGCTGTTGCAATTCTAGTAGCTTGGCATGTTGGGTTCTAGACCAACTCAATCTTGTAGCTTTAGCTGTACCCAGATCTTGCCTCCGGCTTTGCCAACCTCCGCTACCACTACTGTACCATTTCCCAATACAACTCCTTCCACAGCTCTCTCCATGCCCATAGCTGCACCCCGCATTGCGGGGGAAGACGGCGCCTTGGACTACGGGGGAGATCTTTGTATCGTTAGTCTCATCCCCAGGTTTTACCCCATATCCCCAGAGTCTCTCCATATCTATATAACACTCCTCCCATGCCCTCGTCTCGCCAGCTTCTCATCAAGGCAGTCACTCGCTTTGACTTCCCTCCTACTTCATCATCATCTCATATCTTCCAATCTTGTGATTGTTTCATCTCCTCGCCATCATGGCTCATAATAACCGTGACGAAAAGGCCGACATCAGCAAGGATGCCGAGCCTCACATCTTCCAAGATGAGCACCCGGAGAAGCCCATCCCCAAGTACGAAAAGATCGATTACTCCGGTGCCCACGAGAAGACAGACCCCAAGGAGATTGCTCTCGTCAAGAAGCTTGATCGATGGATGATGCCTATGCTTTGGAGCATGTACTGGCTCAACTATCTTGATCGTAACGCTATTGCTTTGGCGCGATTGAATGATCTAGAGGAGGACCTTAACCTCCAGGGAACTGGTAAGTTAAATCTGACCAGTCTTTGTTGATCTGGCTAACCAGACTTTAGAGTACCAAACTTGTGTTTCCATCCTCTTTGTTGGTTACATCCTGGGCCAAATTCCCTCCAACATGTTCCTCACCCGAACCCGCCCTAGTCGCTACATGGTACGTTCTTCTTTCTTTCTCCGCCAGGCTTTCACAAGCTAACACCTTCAAGGGTATCATGATGATGCTCTGGGCCATTGTTAGTGCTCTCACCGCCATCGCCAAAGACTACAAGGGTCTCCTCCTCACCCGCTTCTTCCTCGGTCTCACTGAAGCTCCCTACTACCCCGGCGCCGTTTACCTCCTCTCCATCTTCTACACCCGCAAGGAAGTTGCTACTCGAATCGCCATCCTCTACACTGGAAACATCCTCGCTACAGCTTTTGCCGGTCTTATTGCCGCTGGTATCTTCCATGGTCTTGATGATGTTGCTGGCCTTGCCGGCTGGAAGTGGCTTTTCATCCTTCAGGGTGCAGTCACTTTTGTCATTGCCGTTGTCGGATACTTCATCCTTCCCGACTTCCCTCTCACCACCAGATGGCTGACTGAAGAGGAGCGTCAGCTCGCGTACAACCGTATGGAGCTCGACACTGTTGCCAACAAGGGTGAGACCAGCACCATGGAAGGCTTGAAGCAGGCTGCTAAGGACCCTCTCGTCTGGATCTTCTGCGCCATGGCTCATCTCCACTTGGCTGCCAATGGTTTCAAGAACTTCTTCCCTACTGTTGTCCAGACTCTCGGCTTCAACCAAACCATCACTCTTGTCCTTACCTGCCCTCCTTACCTCATTGCTGGTGCAAGCACCATCCTTGTCTCATGGATGTCCGGCCGCTACAACGAACGAACCTGGCACATCACCGCTTCCAAGGCTGTCGCTGTCGCTGGTTTCGCGGCCGCAGCTGCCACCATGAACACAGCAGGCCGCTACGTCTGCATGGTCATCTTCACCATCGGTACCTACGCTGTCAACAGTCTTATTCTGGGTTGGTGCGGTTCCGTCTGTGGTCAGACCAAGGAGAAGAAGGCTGTCGCTATCAGCATGGTCACCATGATTATGAACGTCAGCTTCATCTGGACTCCTTACCTGTGGCCCAAGAGCGATGCTCCTCGCTATGCTATTGCCATGGGTAGCAGTGCTGGTTTCAGTATTGGTACTGCTGCGCTTGCCTGGTTGGCCAAGATTATCCTCATGAGGCGAAACCGCAAGCTTCGCGCCCAGGAGAACGAGACTATGGTCTACTACGTGTACTAAGCAGATGGTGAATGATATCGGAATGAAGAATTTATTGGATTGAAATGATCTCGGGTTAGGATTCTATGAGCAGGAAGTCTGGATATATAGACAGTAGATACGTCAATACTTTGTCTTTCAGCAATACGATACTGCTTTTGTACTCATATACCACGACCCGGATGATCTGCCGTTAAATATGTGTCTCATGTCTGGTCTTGTAATCTAATCTGGTCAACAGTGATCCCTTCTGCCCCATCATCTCTGCTTCATTACAATCATGGACAGGCAATCACCTGCCCCAAAGTCTCCGCTTTCAGGTATCGTTCAAACATCACCGTTACTTGCATCCTGACCAGGATTCGCCTCTTCATAGTGCAAACGCTTCACCAATCGATAGAATCCGGCAGCCAGTGTCGCACCGAGAGCTGGACCAAGCCAATAGATCCAATGATAGCCAGGGAAGTCCGTACCAGCAACAGCGCAGCCGAAACTGCGGACAGGGTTAACTGAGCCACCAGTAACATCCACACCTGGGATCAGAATGACGAATAGGGCAAGGCCAATGCCGATCGGTGCCATGAAAGTATCTCGGGACTTTTCGGCAGCAAGCATCAAGACGACGAAAACTAGCTGAGCTGTAAAAAACATCTCCAAGAACAATCCTTTGGCGATAGAGGTTGAGTTTCCGAGGATCGTGTTGGCTTGGGCCACTGAACCAGGAAACATCACATCGACCAAACCAGCGGCGCACATGGAACCAAGTATCTGCGCAGGGACGAGAAATACCGCGCGTAACCAAGGCAACTGTCCTGAGAGCCATAGACCGAGGGTAACCTATGACAGTAAAGTTGGAGTTGAGCATTTGTGAGAGCAAGAAGAGTTCGTACTTACTGCTGGGTTGAACAATCCTCCGCTAATCCGATAGAAAGCCCAGTCATTCACCAAGAACGAGAATCCGTATGACATTGCTATCCATATATCCGTGGTACTCGCAAAACCACCATTCACTTGAGGGAATGGCGACTGACGAATGGCCATCATGTTGCCGGCATAGCCAAAGTAGAGGAAAAAGAATGTTCCGATAAACTCTCCTAGTGCAGCAACTGCGTGAGCTTTGTATCTGCTTATATGACGACGTTGTGTTAGACCCGGATCGCTGTGGCCATGTCTCTTTCCCATGGAAACCATCGTTTTTTTATCTCAGTTGGATTAAATGAGTTTCCAACTTTGGCAGACTGTTGAGACAGAATGGGTTATATATGTGCTGTGAACTAGGGACGTGTACATAAGGGATTGAGTCTCAATACTTATAAAGCATTACAATGATGATTATCTTTATATGATGCAAGTAAGTTAGAGAATGACGTACGCGAGATCTCTTTCTGGAGATTAACATGGTTGCGTCGCCAGATTTGAGGGTCGACAATGACATCCTTTTCGTCGTTCATGACATCAATCGGCAGTCACCCAAGTTTACATGTCCCTTGAGAAATTTAGTTGTCTGCTTAATTGAAAGAGGGTTTAATTAGGAGAAACGATCATCTACGCATCAAGAGAGATTGTAGCGAGTAGCAATAGCGATCGATATCCTCGGCAACCTCCAAATTTGGTGTTGCTCATTGACCAACCAACTGAAACGAGTCGATGATTGGACAAGGCGTTGAAACCCTTCAAGCAGGTGATCAAGTCTCCCAGACACCAAAGAGGAGTTAATATCATTCTGCTCTATAGATCATATGGTGATCGATGAGTCAAAATTCTCTTTAGTATTATCGGTCAGCATATTTTCCATCATGTCCAACTCTCATCATCCCACATGACTGTCTCCAATTAATTTGACTGAAATAGCAACCTTTTTCGGTCTAGCTTCATGGCCCCTGTCACTGTCAGATCGTAAGAGTCACGGACTGAGATAATAGCCTATATGGGACTAGTCTCATTTACTTCCCAACAGGTAGAATGAATAGAACTTGAGTGTTTTCAAGTATAAAATCCTCATCAACTGCAATAAATCATCAATCGACACTTGACTTAATCACATCGATCTCTCTTATATTACTACTCCCAATCTAAACCAGCACGCAAAGTCATCATCATGGAATTCGCAATGCCCCTCGATGAACGTTTGTCTCTCCGACAGGAGCTGCTAGACGCAAATGACAAATTCATCTTGGATCTTCCCAAGGTTGAGCTTCACGTTCACATCGAAGGCACATTGACTCCCGAGTTGCGATGGAACCTCGCCAAGAGGAACAACCAGATTCTCAAGCTCGAACGCACCGGAACAGTGTACCACAGTCTGGAACAGCTCAGAGAGTCGTACAACCTCATCCAGCCACGTCCAGGACATCGCATCGACAATGCTGAGGAGAGCTTCACCTTTTTTGAGGCTTACTACGGAGGCTTTGAAGTCCTTGTTACGGAGCAAGACTTTTATGATCTGGCGATGAACTACTTTGAGCATGCTGCGTCGATGAACGTTAGGTACTGCGAGCCATTCTTTGATCCACAGGGACATACAAGGCGTGGTGTTGCTTTTGAGACCATTATGAATGGCTTCCTCAAGGCTCAAAAGGAAGCCGAGACGCGTCTGAATGTGAGTAAATTAAAGTTACTGCCAATTCTGATGCTGACTTGAGAACAGCTCAAGTCCAAATGGATCATGTGCTTCCTTCGCGACATGTCAGTCGAGTCAGCCATAGAGACTTACGAATCAGTCCTGCCGTACATGGATATGGTTATCGGCATCGGCCTCGACTCTGACGAGAATGATCGACCCCCTCTCATGTTCGCCGAAGTATACAACAGGGCTCGCAAAGACGGGTTCCGCATCACAGCACACTGCGACGTTGGACAGAAAGACACATACAGAAACATCCGTCAAGTTGCATCTGATCTCGGTTCAACCGGTGCAGACCGTATAGACCATGGTCTCAACGCAGCTCAGGATCCAGAGCTCATTCGTATCATCAAGGACCGCGGTATCGGTATGACGATTACTCCCTGGGGTTACCTTCGACATGAACCTGTTGATGAGATTTTTCCTCGTATTCGAACTTTGTTTGATGCTGGTATTCCGCTTGCTATTGGGAGCGATGACCCTTCTTATATGGAGGATTGCTGGATTTTGCATGATTTTCTTCTCGTCAAAAAAATGTGTCAGTTTAGTGACGGGGATATGGTGAGGTTGACGAGGCATGCCATTGATATGTGCTGGGCGGATGAGATTTTTAAGGACGAGATTAGAAGCGAGCTTGATCAAGTGTTGGCAAAACATTCCAAGTGATGGGCAGGGAGATAGTCCTTACAGAATATTTGTTTTACTCGAAGCCTTCTTCCTGATTCGTTTCGATGTGCTATACTAGCATGATTGTCCGACCAGGTATGCTGATAGTGTAGGGATCAAACTCTTCACTTCGTGCCCAGACAATTTCCAACATTTCAAGAGCATTGCTATGATGTCGACATCCGATGGTTTTAAGAGCAGTCCTCAGGCGACTCCTGATTTGATCTTTCTCCTTCTCAGCATCGCCCAACCTGACAGCGACTTGGAAGATGGGCCATAACAAAGCATAACTCCAGGAAGATGCTGGGGGGATGAGTTCTGCAAGATTCAAGACTTGACCAGGCAGAGATTCGCTCTCTTTGTGGCGGTCAACTTGGGGGAACAGTCGATAGAGATAGGCCAATATGCCCAGCCTCCAGCCTTCAACCATGTGTTTTCGTTGACCTGACATGGTAGGACACTTCCAATCATGCGCTCGTTTTTGTAAATCCTCAACATGTAGTGCGGGTGATTGAGAACGTAGACATCGAGTTTTGAAAAGAAATGTGATCTCGACGATAATCTCAAACAATTCCACCGGGCAAGGAAACACATCGTAACTCCATTGCCTGTGGCCATTTCTTGATAAGCGGCCGATTATTGTCTTGACTTCCTCGATCGTCAGGTTCGGTAACTTATCAGAGGTAGTGGAGCTCATGACATCGAGCCTGGATTCATAAGTTAGTGAAAACTTGACTTGCTGCGATCTGACAATTTACCACGCAAGACGCTGCTCAAAATAATATCCATTGGCCGATCCATCATAGTCTCGATTGCGTAAAACAGCAGTAGCAGCTTTCAAGTGCGTATGAAACTCGACGCAGTCGCCAGAACACATCTATTCCTCATGAGCAATAAATCTATAAATGGTTGCCTTGTCATACATCAAGCTGCGCAAGCATCAATATGCTTGCCAAAACGGTCTGATCCGTTGCAGTAGTCGGGCTTTGAAGCATCTCTCTTAGCAGGTGTGTAGCATGAACGCGTAGCCGTAAGCTCTTTTGCTCAAGTTCTTTATCCGAAGTTCGAGCTGCGATGTGACACGATGCAGCACCAGCAAGAGCGAAGCGGATCGGAGGGACGCTGTCGATGAGAGGAAGGACATAGTGAAACATGGGGTTTTCACTTGGTCCATTGCCGAGGTAGAAGATACGGCTGAGTTCCGCGATATCTACACGGATGTCGTTTCAGTAGGTTGTTTCATGGCAGTAATGGGAAAGGGCGGAGTACAGTACTCGACGAACTTTTCAATCTCGTCATCCGGGACAGAGATGAAGTTTGACTGTGGAGTTGACGGTTTAGATGCATCTTGCTTCTGTCGTCTTTGCCTCAATCTTGAATGAGCACCAGCAATAAGAGTTGGACTGTCTACCACAGGGATAGACTTTCCAGCTAGTTTACCGCGTGCAGCTACACCTGGCCATTTCGTGACGTAACCTTCACACTGAACACCTCTCTTCTCGCAACTGAGACATGTCGGTAGTGTCCTGTCGCATTTCCGACCTCGTCTACGACATCCGATACATGCAGTAGCATGGAGTGAGGCTGCATTCATTGGGTTCGTGGTAGGATTATATAATATTGGTAAGATGCAATGGATGGATCAAAAGTTAAAATGAGAGCTGAAGCTTACCCCAGAGAAGCAATCGGTGAAATGTATGCTTACTATGCCACGCTAAACTCTTTTAAGGAAAGGATATCTCGTTACAAACATTAATAACCATGGCTGACCAATATTATTTTGTATTTCAAAGCCAAGTCACTCCGTGGAAAGCTTGAAGTCCGAGCTGAAGACCAATGCCAGCCTGTAACAGTCCCTCTCCGTATCTCGACGGGGGGCACTCGGAGTAATATTTCCCCTCTTTTTGTAATTTGTCGCATCTGGAAATAGGGCTGTTCTAAGGCTGTCGACACGCCATTAGTGACCCGTCTGTGGGATGCTGGCGATACTGGCAACATATCATCTTTGTCGATATAAATGCAACGACTTCCCAACGTTCAAAGAAGTCAAAACATCACCTAGTCCCAATTCAAGACACCCTGTGCATCGCTATAACTCCGTTCGTATCTCGATAACTTAACCACCCACCAAAATGGCTCATTCTGTTGCTCTCATCTTCGGCGCCGGCTCTAACGTTGGATCCAGTGTCGCCCAAGCCTTCCTTGCAAAAGGGTACAAGGTCGCCGTCGCCTCACGATCCCAGAACCCTGAAACTTCAACTTCAACTGAGCTGCATATTCCCACGGACTGTAGTGATACCAGCTCTGTTCTGAATGCTTTCGCAAAGACCAAAAGCGTGTTTGGATTTCCTAATGTCGTCATCTACAACAGTCAGTCGTCAATTCTATAGCAACAACGACTCGCTAATTCAGAACAGCCTACTCTGGTCAATGGAACAATGCAGATAACATTTTTGAGGTTCCTCTAGACCATTTCCAGAGCAGCGCTGTGGTCAACATTGTCTCCGTCTACGCAGCAGCCCAAGAGGCTGTCAAAGGCTGGGCCGAACTGCCTGCTTCGAGCAAGCCTACTTTCATTTTGACCGGCAATTGCGGAAACGTTACTCCCATTCCAGTCATCATGACATTGAGCGTCGGCAAGGCGGGTGCCGCAAACCTTGTTGAAATGGCTGCCAAGTGCTACAAGGATAAGGGTTACAGGTAAGCCTTTGACTGTATATTAGTTGGAACAGAGCTAATGCTGGAGACAGGTTCTACTACACTGATGAGAGACATGAGGATGGTGCACCAATGTGGAAAGGCGCGACCGCTGAGGGACACGCCCAGTTCTATACTGAGTTGGCTGAGGATGAATCGCGAGAGTGGTATCAGACTTTTGTCTCTGGTCTTGGATACAGAAAGCTACCTGCGCCCAAGATTGACTAAGTCATGGAGTATGTCTATGTCTAGTATCTCGGCTATGCAATGGATTTACATAAGCCATTTCACAATCTCGTAGTGCTAGAATTTATTGTCTCGCCAGGATGTTTATTGAACAGAATTATATATACATAACAAATATAACTGATAACTTTCTCAATCACCACCAAGAGGCACTTCAAGCGCCTTGGTTGACCTCCTTCGACCATTTCCATGGACCATTGGAATCCATAAGCATCGAGTCCACAATCGCGGCGAATCGCTTAGCAAGACTTGACGGAAGAGTACTTGCAAGCGTTGCTGGGACCGGAGCCAATCTTCTTGGGCTCGTTACCGGGAGTGGTACCCTGGTACTCAACGCAGATCTCCTTGACGGAAGAAGCGCAAGTACCAGTGATGGTGGAAACGTCACCCTTGTTGGAGTTGATGCCAGTAAGGACCTTTCCGTTGTAGGCCTTGACGTTCTTGACAACGACGTTACGGGTGCCCATCTTCTTGCAGTTACCGCAAGATCGGTAAAGCTTGCCAAAGTCGACGACGGTGAAGCCATCAATGGTGACAGTGCCGAGACCGTTGTGCTGGATGACCTTGTCCTCAGCACCAGTGGCACCACCACCCTTGACAAGAGCGTTACCATCACCCTTGAGGGAGAGAGCGTCCTCACAGACCTTCTTCCACCAAACGTTCTCGATGGTGCAGGATCCCTCGCAGTGAACACCCTCAATCTGGTCAGCGCCGATGATGGCGTTCTTGAGAGTGGCGCCGTTCTTGAGAATGAAGACAGCGTCGCTGTCGCCGCCCTCAACTTGACCAGTGCACTTGACACCACGGCCGTAGGTCTTCATGCCACCGTCAAAGGTGCCAGAGATGTACTGGACCTTCTTGTAGGTGACGGAGCCCTTGGAGGCGGGGATGGGGAAAGAGGCGCGCTTCTCGAGGGCACCCATGGTGTTGGGGGTGACATTGCCCTGAGGAGTGGCGATGGCAGTGGAGGCGAAAAGGCCGGCGAAGACGATGGAGAACTTCATTTTGTTGGTGTTGATGTAAAGATTGTTGAGTTTTGTTTGTAAAGAGAGGATAAACCACCAGGGTTAAAGAGTGTAAGAAGTTAGATAATTGTAAAGAGAGACTTGAGACTAAGGAACGAAAAGGTGGGATTACAGAGATGTCTTTTGACTTTATATAAGAAAGATTCAAGATTAGAATGGACCATCGATTCTTCATTCTTACGATGGCATTCAACGATATCCCTGTAAGTTGGTGTTTCAGATCTCATTCAAGGATGCTGTCAACCTGGGATGAGCTTTGATTGGCGGAATAATCTTGGATGGAGTTGAATCTAGAACGTTTCCTTGTTAGCTTGGTTCCTGGCCTTGATCACAGCGTAGCATCAAGATTTTGCAAGACTTGTGGGCATCAGTTTGTTTCTGTTAAAACGATGAAACACCTTCTGAATAAACATAATTCTTATATCTTGTGATTACAGTCAAAGATTTGCAACTAGTTGCAATTATCAAGGACATTTAACAATGTCTCCTGGTGATTGATGCCAACCACTTGGACCTTGAAAGACAGGGCTGAAGAAGCTAACTCTAACCCCAGTCGCTAACGGAAATGAGGTGGAATCATCAAGTGGATTCCTCCGTGTTCGTCTCCCTCGTTCTCCCCCTGATGGAACAGTTCTTTTCTTCGCTCCTCTCAAATGTTAAAAAGAAGCTTCATTGATAGTGACATGCTTTTTGTGGTCCTTTGAAGCTTGGTTTAGCTTGGCTTTTACAGTGACATGTTGTAGTAGGTCCTGTAGCGTGTTTTGCGCACTGACTTGGGCATTTTGCCAACTGAAACACAGACACTTGTTGCAGGCCGAGCTGAGATTTAGCTACTGCTTGACTACAGTATCGTGACACGGGACAGGAATGCGTCACAGCGGCGCTTGATAGACTGTCGTACTGGAAAGATCGTAAAAACTCAAAGTAGCCAGACCCAAGCTGTCGGTTGCTCGGTGTTTTGGTTCATCCCGATGTGACATCTTTGTCATTAAAACAGGTATTTGGGGACCGTAAATCGAGCAATCAAAACGGTTCTACATCCTGGATCATACCACTCTGTAATCTTTTGCTTCAATGCATCCCGGTAATAATCAATCTTGCCTTTCTTTGTGGGGTGACAAGAGATTAGTACTACCCTAAACCCAAGTTGTCATTACTTCACGACATCCAAGTTGGTGTCATTGATAGATTGGAAATCAACTGTCTAGCTGTTAATTGTCATTTAGAATCACCGTGAATATGCTTTGGTGATCTCGAGGCATGGTTGCCTAAGGGTCATGATTTGTAGACCATACCACTGCACCTACATGCTAGGAAACCTACAAAAATCCATCGCATTCACCAAGTCTGGGGCTGCCGGCAATTAAATTCAATGTGGATCAAGATTATTTCCTGCTATCAAAAAACACGAGCATGTAGAGCCAATGCTGAAACACGGACACATCGTTAGCGGTTAGTACCGGAATTTGCCGTTTCACCGAAAAGCTATCTTGGAACAAGCATGCTCGGATAATACGATGTACGCGGACTCAAGTTTCTATATACGCGTTTATCGGAGTAGAATTACTGGTTCCGACACCTTCCACAGATTGGGTAGGAACTGACAAGATAGCCCCATGAAATCCTTCAACTCTCACGATAAGCTTCAGGTAAAATCCCCATAAGCTCCGCTTTAGTCTGCAATGCCAAAACCCGCGAGTACCATTTATGTTGCTGTGTGAACCCTCCTATGATCCAATAATTCTCAAGACGCAAATGACGCTTCCACATGCCACTAATTTCACCTTCCGAGTCAACGCCCCAAGTTGCGTCAAGACGAGCAGCGATCTCACCAGGATCCATGAGGTAGTCGTGATTTACCGCTTTATTGCCCCCGAGAATCTCAACTGCCGTGTCACGAGCATCACGGTCAGCAAATCCAGTGCACCATATAACAGCGCCTGCATCCGCTTTGCTCCCGTCTGAGAAGACCAAGCCCGTCTCTGTAAATGCTACAAGCTCAACTCCTGCTTCAACATTAGCCTTACGCTGCGCCAATATCTTAGTACCACCTGTATCGATATAGTATCCACCAGCCATCTCAACGGAATTAGAGTACAGGGCCTGATCTGATGCACAACTGTCAAGTACAGGAAAGCCTGCTTTCGCAAGAGCTGAGTATCGATCTGGCTCCTGTGATGCGAGCATGCGGGAATGGTTGCGGGCTAGCTGGCCACTGACTTGTATCGGGAGCGCGAGGAACATCCTATCAGCTGCAACAACGCCGATATTATAAGCGCCTAGACTGTTCCCACCTGCTGGACGTACTCTAATGGTACGATATAGGTTGGAGACCGAACGATAATTGTCGCTCCGAGACCAGCCGCATGACAGTCTTCCAAGATATCAAAGGCCGTGTTTGTCGCGCCTACGATCATGACGGACTACGGTGAAAGAGGGAAGAATGTATGTTGGCGCCTTTGTATACTGTGCGTCTATCATGGACGGGACGTATGACTTTTGCGATGCGATACCAGTTGCTTGAACCAGATGCTTTGCACTTGTGTAAAAGATCACAGTAGGTGTCTGGACCTTCATAACCCATCTCTTGGTAGGTTTGTTGTACAGGGTAGATTGAATATGGGCAGATGTTATGACGTTGAGCTTGAAAGAGCTGATGAACCGTCGCAACTGATCAGCCAACTCGTCTTTACTACGTAGATGTTCTCCCTGATATTGCTTCTCGTAACCTTGTTTAACTCTTGTTAGCCTTCTACTTGATATTCTGAAACAAAATATACTCATGTATGGCATTTCGCAAAGTGAAGCAGGCAGCTTCATGCAGTCATATTGTAAAGCCCAATTATCTCCCACATTTGCATTCCGCTCTGCCATGATGCTCTCAACGCCACAGGCTTTGAGACGAGCTGCGAGAGCTGCAGCGCTGGACTAATGTCAGTGACACATACGCTGAAGGCTTGGTACGACAATTACCCGTTACCACCACCGAAAATAAACACATCTGTCTCGAGATCTTCTTGGCCATCAAAGCTGCGACCTGCATTTTGCAGCAGGGACTCATCCTCAGGGTGAGTATCCAAATTCTCAAGGGTTGTGCTTAGGATCCAGATCTTCCATTCCAATCCCGCAGCAGCATCAGAGATGGGAAGTAGAAGAAACCTTGCGCTGCAAGTAGTTGCTGGTGCGGCAGTTCTGAAAGAAAGTGAGACATCAATGAATTGCTGAAGAACACAGAAGGATTATCAGTCCTATCATGATAGACCCAAAGAACATGGCAGTTCACAAGAATAGTTGTCGCAGAGACAAACACGGCCCCTTCCAACTTCCAACCCGCCTCATATCGTCTAGTCTCTTTCAGCTTGTTAATATTACTTGCAATAACCTCAGGATTGACAAAGGTCCGCAGATGATATGTGAAAGCCAACGAATCTTTCCAGCAGCATTGTTCGGCATAGAAACATTTCCCAAGAGCACTGATGTCATTGCTGATCAAGGCGATGTTAAACACATCCACGACAACTGAGGCTTGCTCTACCTCGCTAGATTCTGCAAAAGAAATTAAGTTGACGGTTTCTGGGGAAATGAATCGGATAGGATGTTCTTCGAAGAGCTTGCAAAGATCCCCAATAGAGGTTTGGATGTGAGCCATTCTGGAGACTTTGGTGAATTAGTTATTGATGTTTGTCAAGGTCGACTTGGTGTTGAACTCATATCATGCCATGTTGAAGCTCGGGACTAGTTATCAATTGAAATAGTAGAGTAATGCGTCTTTTTAAGGATATGCATCTCTAAAAACCCGCAATCCCACACTTAAAAACCACGAAGGATCACAGGACAACGCTGTAATATAACCACGTCATGTTCCAACGTTTATATAAGATAGCAATAAAAACAGATATAACAGTCATATCATTTAACTGCAATTGGGGCTCCGATAAATAATTTTGAAGATTCTTGGAGGTTTCTTACCGCTTCACAATCTGGAATAACTTCACCTCTGATATCAATTCATACACATGACACTCGCCAACAAAGCGGGAGTGTTCACCAAATGGTCACAAAATGAAGGTGTCGCACACCCAAAAAAAAAAGGACGCAGAGAACATCCGTGTTCTGTAAGTTCCTCGGCCCAAGTCCAATATATGCCAAGTCCTTGGTAAAGACCAGCCGTAAAGGCTAGACATTTATGGCGAATGCATTTCTTTTTGGGCTGAATTAGAAAATCGATAGTTTGTTCCTGAATCAATAGTGCCGATGTAAGGAGAAAGCGATCAAGACGCTAAAAAGCACGTTTTCAGGGGTAATTGATACAACCAACATCCCCATCTGCTTACTCCCAGTCCACATTAAGCACACTAGCCAATCTCAGCTCGAGACTTTGCTCAATTGGTTTTAGTCAAAGGTCGTATAAAGGAAATACAGAACAATTAGTACTGAGCTAAGAAGCAATTAGATGCATCTCAGCTCAGGAGTAGTCGCTAATCTACGACGGATTGAGAATCGCATCTACAGTTTAGGTCTTAGTCTCGTCTGTGCCTCATAGTGTAGGATGGGATTTCTCTCTACGAATTTCCCAGGCCATATATCTCGTAGAAATCCCCTCCCCTTGTGGATAGTCCAACGATCCATCCTTTCCTTCATTCGCGATTTCGTGAATTTGTCGCTCGTTTGAAATGGTGTCGCTCAAAGCAATTGCAGTCGCGTATGCTGCGGCAAACCTCATCGGGGTAGATGCAGGTCTGTGTCGCCCATCTACCAGGATAACTTCAACCTCGACTATTTCCGGAACCCAGACTTCATCCCCCATCGTTTCGTCTTCCGCCTCAGGCAGCAGCGCCGTTGCATCTGACACGACAGAAATTGAACTCACCACGTCGACTGATGATGCCAGTACATCTGAAGAACCAATTTTGTCGACGAGCGAAACTCTCAGCCAGCTCACATCGTCAGGCAACCCGACGACATCAGATGTTGTGATTGAAACATCATCGACTATTGCAAGCAGTCTCACGGTGTCTGAAGAACCCACAAAGTCTGCTGACCCTACCGTATCTAGCGATACCGCGACCTCGTTTGATACCACGACATCTATTAATACTGCCACGTCTGCTGAATCCACCACAGTTGCAGACACAACTATAACTACGGATACTACAAGTCAAGCGGATACCATCACAGCTGCTGATACCACTACAACTGTTGACACCACAACTGCTGATACCACAACTACATTGGATACCACCACGGCGGATACCACCACAGCTGTTGATACCACCACAACTGTTGATACCACAATAACTGCTGATACCACCACAACTGTTGATGCCACGACAACTTCGTCAGAGCCTACAACTACAACTTCACCCTGTGTCGAGCCCACAAACTTGCTCCGACAGCCCGGATTTGAGGCTTCAGATGACGGAGACGTCTGGGGATTCTACTGGGGCGGCGGCTACATTGATCACTTCGATCCCAACAACGCTCGAACAGATCTTGGTCTAGCGTATGTCAGACTTGGTACTTCTTGAACGGCTTGAGCTAATACAAGACCAGGGTCCTACCTGTCCCTGACGGAGAGGAGCGACGCATGGAGCAGCGTATCCACATAACCCCAGGCACAGAGTACACAGTCAAATTCTACTATGCTCTTCAAAACCCGCCGTCGGTCAACACACAGTGTTTTCTGTTTGCTACTTTTGATTACTACACGACATTGAGTCAGGTGCCCATTCCCGCCGATACGGAATATCATCTGTACTCCGCATCCTTCATCTCAGGCGATAATCTGGACCCAGCTATTGAGATCGGCGTCTCTTGTCCTCAAGCAAATAATGGCTACACAGCTACAATTTACATTGATGATGCATCAGTTCTGGACACTACTAACGAGTGCGATGCCACCCCCGTCGACCCTGACGCTCCCCCCAAGTCCACGCTCCTTGTCCCTGCTCAGCCAGAGGCACCAAATTGCCCTGTAAACGTCGTCAAGGTCCCCGGCTTTGAGCCTGCGGGTGGCGACCAGACGTGGAAGTTCTTCAACAGAGGAGACTTTGTGCAAGATTCGTCCAACAGTCGAACTGGAGAGTGGGAGGCGTAAGTCTACATTTATCATTGCATTCATCCCGAAACACAGACGCTAACAACCACCAGACTCCTCCCCAGTGGCACTATGACAGATGCCATTTACCTCGAACAGCAAATCGATGCACAAGATCTCTCACCCAGCGAACTTTACGATTACCATTTCTTCTGGAAGCCCAGTACTCTGCCAGATTCGGGCCGGTGCTGGATCTCCGGCGGTTACAACGACCAGGTTTTTTTCACGTTTGCCCAGGTCAAGTCTGGAGCAACTTCGTCCACTGGATACACCATTTTCTCAGCCCGATTCAGAATGCCAACCGGCAACCTCAATCTTCAAATTGTCTTTTACTGTGATTACTACCAGGGCAATTCGCAGCTGGGTTCCGTCTACGTCGATGATACTGCACTGATTCAAGTTGGCGGCTGCGAGGCATATCCTGCGACAGGAGCACTTATTGAGAACCCCAGCTTCGAGATCCAATCGACGGGAGATAGTACCTATGCTTGGTATGGCACCAACGGCATGGCCATCAAAGCTGGAAGCACAGACAACGGTCCCGCCCCCAACACCGGCAATAACTACTTGTAAGTACCTATCTCACATAACGATCCGTCGAAATGGTTTACTAACCCAACCTAGATATGTTCAACTGGCTTCCAACAGGAAATCAGCTACAGTCACCAAACCACTGGCGAGGTCTCTAATTGCAGGCCAAGAGTACGTTCTCCAGTTCGACTGGGCGGCAGGCTCGGCGTACACACCTGATGATTGCTCTTTTGAAATTGCTTTTGGCACAACTACTCGAACCTTTACACTTTCCGACCAGATCACCCCCTATGACTATCAGTCTCTTCAGGGCAGTTTTACACCGGCTGAAGATGTCGAGTCCATGACCCTGACAGTCTCATGCTCCAACACTGTTCCTGACTTTGTGTTCGACGACTTTTCCCTGCAGTAGTAGATAGACGCTGGCCAGCCAGCATATATACACAAACAAATAAAGAGAATTGAAGGAGATGCTCCGCAATTAGATAGGAGTGACGTCGACCCAAAACCGAGTGTCGTCAGACTTATACTTGGGATCAGAGTCAATCTGTTTCTTGATCCACTCGACGGAGCTGCGGTAGAACTTGATATCTTCCGTATTGGGATTTTTCAAGCCCGTGGCGCCATTGCGGTGACCAGCGAACCACTTGTCGTAGCCATAGTGCTTCTGGCAATCCCAGCGCGAGGCGACATCAGCATAGACATCAGAGCTACCAGCTGTTAGTTAGTACGTATGGAAGGAAGCATTGGAATTCTCGACTCACTTCAACTTGGCACCGTTGTTCCACTGATCCTCACTTTGGCCTTTGAAACCAGCGCGTGAAGCACAGACTCGTAGCATCCCCCAATTTACCTTGAACAGACCAAAGTTGGCAGCATCACGTGTTTTGCCATCGCCTAAGAATACATTAGCAAAATGAGAAATTGTTGATGCTAACATCGAATTGACGGTGTATGTGAAGCTACGCTTACCATACTTGTAGTTTGGCGTCATGTGCTCGTCCTCGAGCATAGCGATGGCGACATCCAGGGTGTTGCCACCTGCTGCTAGAATGGCTTGCTTGCGAGCTCCGAGGCCAGAGACAGTGTAGTTGCCACGATCTCCTGGGGATGCCACAGCGACAGTGGCGAGGGAGAACGCGGTGACAAGACTGGGCAAATGCATGGCGGACTGGCAATGCAAGGCGGTGGTATGATACAAAAGAATAAGTTTGGCGAAAGTAGTAAACACTTTGTGCTGAAGTCTTTTATCGTTGATGTCGGTAGATTCCCATGAGGGAGTCATATTTATATAGTTAGATGGCGAGCTACTGACCTGCAAAAGGAGACATCCTAGACATGCCCGTATGGTATTTGATCATCAATTCACATCGGAGAATATCCTCCGGACTCATTCGATGTATATTCCCCTGTTATTTCCTACATTCATTAACAGACTGGCAGGTCAAGGGAGGGAAATCATGTGATCGATGCTGAACATTGTCCATTATCGATCTAGCCTCATCTACCTGAGATGCGCTTCTATCCAGGAACTTCAGAGGCGAATAACAAAGACTTCCAACGGTGGGATGGAGCCAAATCCATGTCCGTGGATGACATTCATGTCAGACACCCCCGGTCCGTGTTTAGACGTGGGTCACAATAATTCAGCCAACAGACCCCTGGGTTGATTTCGTCCTGAGACTGTCCAAGGACTCGGTACCTTCCACTGCACTAGTTTAGTTTCGTCAAAAAGGTACCCGTAGCAGCAATCTATACCAAACTTACTATTACGTGTACCGCAAAGCCGGATAAAAACTGGATTGGATTCTAATGAGTTTCAAAGTCGGACCGACATTTGATCATCATCATATCACATGTAAGTTCTTGTTCTTCAGTCCTTTCGATACGGTCTCTATTTGAGGAAGCATTACCACACACCATGTCTTCTACGCACTTCTAATTTACCACGAATCAAGTAATTGCGCTTCCTGGTGCAGCCACAATTGACCTTACCCTGAAGCCTCGTGGAATTTGTACGTATCTCGGCTTGACAATGTCAGCTTTATGATTGTGATAGTGTCGGTGTACCATACCTTCAGTTTTCAAATGATCATGAGAATATCTACGCCGTTATAGTCATGTCAATCCAATGTTTGCTAATGCCGACCTTCCGACGTATGATGTTGTGTCTGCCGTGTTCCAATTTTACCTGTCTGTGTAAGAGAATTCATAGCGAAGCCGTTATCAGCACTCGTGTTATAACATACAATTGCAAGAAAAAAGAAGTGTCGCGGAAGATGAACTCCCTCTCACATTATCGTCCTTCCTTACAACGTTATAAGATCCCGACAGCTGCTATCTAGGAGCATCACAACGTCAACCGTTTTGAGCAGGTCATTCTCGCAATGCACTCTACTAAAACGGCTCAAAACTTATTTGACATGTAACTACAAGATATAATCCAGACTTTTGAATCAAAGATTGCATCAGTTCACCCTACTACGACAACTCTTATTCCTGATAATTGTCTGAATACTGGCGGCGTGAAAGATTGTTTGACAATACACTGATTGAAGGGGGTCATGTCACGTGCGAGTGACGCCCAGCAAATTCAAGTGACTTATCGCATCGTGTCTTACGTACTTGAGAGATTGAACTTGTATAAAGACTCTTCTACATGCTCTGTACGCGGTAGAATGCTGCTGGAACAAGACTACCAGCTTTCATCATTTCATTTTCATCTGAAAAGTATGAGAGGAGAATGCCACATTCCATGATTTAAAGCTCAAGAATATCTCCATAATAAAAACATGTTCTATGGAAATGCAGAATGCAGTTTTAAACCATGGGAAACAAAATCGGAGCTCTGGTTATTTGTAAACCATAACTCCAAATCCACCATAGCTTACTAGAATTGTGAATATAACATATAGACATTTGCTTTTAGCTCATTAGCAAACGAAAGCGTTGTTCCAGAAGTAAGACTAGAAAACATAAGTAAAGAGACTAAGTAAATGCTTTTTTCTTTTTCTTTTTGACTTGGCCTTGTCTTTTCTCGACAAAGGACAAGGTGAATGTGTCAGCATAGCATTGCAATTTTGATTGGTTATGTTGAACCCCTGAAGGGCTGACATGTTGGCAACCAACAATCCGTTCACTCGCAGCCTGATTCCAATTCTGTCTCTTTCATAATCTCAGAGCGTCAACTAGAACAGGTGGAGCCTATTCATGGCATCTGCACAGCCTGATGTCTCAAGAGAGCAATAGTTCTTGACATCGAAGAACGAAGTTCAACCTTGCTTTTGGCATTTTACACCAATCAAATGGATGAGATGGATGACCTACTTTTATCCGATGACAGAGTTCCGAGTCCAGGCGATCGAACGAAGCGACGCAAACTTGGCCACCAGCGCACCGAAGACAACGTTCCACACAATCGCTACACAGTCGCCTGGATATGCTGGTTGGCTATCGAATTGGCCGCCTCTCGCGCGATGCTCGATGAGGAACATCAGAGCATCCCCCAACCCCCTGATGATAGGAACTCATATATCCTAGGGACTATGGGGAAACACAATGTTGCTATTGCTGGTTTACCTATAAATGAATGGGGAAACAGTAGTGCAGCCAGTGTCTTGAGTGGCATGAGGAGGACTTTCCCTAATGTCCGTATCGCCTTGGCGGTAGGCCTGGGGGGTGGAGTTCCAACCAAGGCCGACATACAGCTTGGTGACGTTGTTGTAGGAACTATGGTTGTGCCTTGTGATTTGGAAAGATACTCAAGAAAAGCCTCCAACAAAGAGTTCCCCCTGGTACCCGACTATGTCATTCGCGCATCTATCTCGAACATCCGATCACAACACGAGCTGAATGGTAGCCGAGTTCCTTCTATCCTGAGAGACAAGATGAGCGAATACTCCGCGTACAGTCGACCTGACGTACCAGACCTCCTGTTTCGATCATCATATCATCATCCCAATGTCTCTGATTTCTGTGATGAATGTGATAAAACGCAGATTGTGGAGAGAGGTACACGAGTCTCTACTGATCCTGTTATTCACTACGGGAGTATTGCCTCTGTTAATTGGGTTGTTACGGACGCCATTTCCCGCGACAAGATTGCCAATGAGTACGACGCAATTTGCTTCGATATGATGACCTATGATCTTATGGATGTTATGCCTTATCTATCTATTCGCGGCATTAGCGATTATTCGGATTCCCATAAGAATCAACGATGGCAACGTTATGCGGCCGCAACAGCTGCAGCTTACGCTTACGAGTTTCTGGAAGTTTGGGGAGGAGATGCACGATCCACTAAGGCTAGTAGCCGCCAAACAATGGGTGACCACTGTCCCGCGGAGACCATTTCTATAGGCAGCGACTCGTCTGTGCAATATCGGGCAAAATCCACTTCTACCTCAGCTGCTGTGTTATTCCCAACGGATGACCACGTTCGAAGAAGTCGTTACAAAGTGGGAATTATATGCGCACTCTCTAAAGAATTAATGGCAGTGCGAGCGCTTTTCGATGAGACTCACGCTCGTTTGAAGAAAAACAAAGATGACACCAATACATACGCGCTTGGCAAAATGGGAGCCCATTATGTGGTTGCTACTTGCCTTGCAGAGTATGGAATCAACAACGCGGCACTGGTTGCTGTGCATATGAAACGAAGTTTCAAAATTCGTTTCTGTCTTCTGGTCGGCATAGGTGGCGGTGTACCTTCAGCACGACATGATGTTCGTCTTGGCGATGTTGTTGTAGGGAAATACGTTGTCCAGTACGATATAGGCAAGGAGACTGAACATGAAGGGTTCCGACGGAAGATCCAACCATTACAGACCCCACCACTGTTTCTCAAAACGGCTTTTAAATCTCTATGCTCCGATCCGGATCTACCGATGAACCCGCTCTCTCCGTATCTTGAGATAATTTCAGCCAAAGAAAGGATGGCCCTTTATTGCTACCCGGGGAGCAAGCTAGACAGCATGTTCAACTTATGCTCGAAATGTTCTTCTTTGCCAGAGCCCTGCCAACGGGCTAGAACGTGTGAGCGGCGGAAGGACCCTGCACCCAAGATTCATTACGGTGGAATCGCATCAGGCAGTTCGGTCATTGCAAATGCTGCAGTGCGCGATCAGAAAGCGGCTGAGCTCGATGTGGCCTGCTTCGAGATGGAGGCTGCCGGTATCGTTGATGCGGTTTCTTGCCTTGTAATACGCGGTATATGCGATTACTGCGATGGTAATAAGAACGACGACTGGCAGGAATATGCAGCGGCTACTGCGGCTTCGTTTGCGAAGCTACTTCTCACCGTCGTTGATGAACAGGATGAGGATGATGAAATTGCTGGAGCGCACTCCCTGGCTGAATGGATACAATGAACCAGAACATCCATGTCCGTGCTGACCATATCTTGAATTTCTGTTTCATTTGAATTAATATTGCCTTCTTGCGAATGGGCCTGCGGACGAAGGAGCAGACAGTATCTATGTAGACTTGAGAAACTGATTTCTTCAACGGAATGCTGATAGCGAGTACCGAGAAAGCGAAGTTTGGCTGTAATTATAAGTCTTTGTTAGAAATAAAGCGAAGAAGATAACTTAACGTTAATGCCTACCTAAAGTATCCCTGACAACTTGTGGCACATGTGCCAGCCCGATCCAACACTAAATTGCAATGACCAGTCTAGGCCAGTCTCCTCGACAAGACACCCAATGCAAGATAAATCCAACGGATTGGCCATCGACATATCGTAGATGGTTCGCTTTGAGACTGTCTAGCAAAGAATTGCTCTGACGAGCGCCTGACATGCTCAACTCATTAAGCAACGGACCGCGCAAGTCGCTGCAGCATGGGAACGTCCATAGTGTAAAGATCGTTGCCCTTCTCATCTAGGAAGACCGAAGGGCCTTGGCTAGTCATCAACATCTCTGTTTCAACCTGGAAGATCAAAGGGTCGTGAACAGCGCCCTTGCTTTCCGAGACAAAGTCGCCTACGGCGAAATGACCTGTTTGTGGATGGTCGCCAGAGCCCTTGAGAACGAAGACCTCGGCGGACTCGATGTGTCGGTGTGGTGGTAGAACACCTCCGGGCCCGGCTCGAATGATAACAGTATGGAAACCAGTATCTGGCTGGAGTTTAACTACTTTTATCCAGATCTTAGGTACCAATGGAAGCCAGGGAAGCTCATTGCAGTTCACAGTTGAACCACCATCGTTGATACAATGGCTCTCAGCAGGCAATGCAGTAGCAGACATAGTGGGAGCTGGAAATTTGCGTTTGCTAGGCACAGTTATGTAGTGTAAAGAGTCAGAAAGGGCCAAAATAGATAGTGAGGATAAGTGAATACGACACCCACAGGATATAGTGGCTGAACGGGCTAGACCTGCTCCGTAAATTGGTTATCGTGATAGGGTTAGGCAGGGCTAGGCTGGTCCACCAGCCATTTTAAGGGCGGGAATACGGAAGTAGATATAGGTAGCGCGCGGCTATCTGCTAATGGCGTCGGATAAAGCACCTCACTGCTGACCCCCGTAGCCGATGTCAAAGACCAGCTTCGGTCTTTTTGTTTTCCAAAGTCCGTCTTGGCTTAGAGAGGACCTTTGATTGAACAAGACTTGATCATCTGTGGAGAGGGAGGTCTTGGCTCGCAATATTAAAGTTGCCCGAATACCGAGTTCCAGTGCGACAACACACGATACCCCACCTGAAAAAGCTGGAGCTTTTTAGATCATGTAGTTGTTCATATTGTTATTCTGATCTTGTCGGTCTTCAAACTTTGGTAGCTATCCAGCATGCAGCTCACAATCGTCCCAGCCTCATCCCAAGTTTGCCAAACGGCAATCCGAGTGCTGTTATCCCAAGACACTTCCCATACCATTGTTGGTATATACCGAGACCCTAATAAGGTTCCGGCGGATCTCAAATCACACCCAAACTTCAGAGTTATTATCGGTAACCTCGCCGAGCGGGAGACACTCGACTTGAGCGGTTCTGACGCCGTCCTGGTCACAACACCGGCGGCATTCACCAGCACAGACGTATCCGCACATATCAAGTGCATCACCGAAAATGTACGCAGCGCTATCAAAAGGGCGGGATCGGTCAAGAGGCTCGTCTATGTGTCTAGTGTCGGAGCGCAATATCATGAGGGTGTGGTAAGTCTATAGCTGTTACCTGATGACTTTCCCTAGACGTTGTGCTGATGTGGTGGCGTAGGGTGAGGTCAAGAGCAACCACGAGTCTGAGAACGCCTACCGTACAGTAGCCCCTGAAGTCGTTTTTGTAAGGAACAGCTATTTTATGGACAATTGGAAGCCTGTATTCGATACTCTTAAGGGTGACCAGCCGTTTTTCTTTTCTACAGTTGTCCCCACTGACTTCAAGATCCCTATGGTGTGTTCAACCCGCGGCCGTTTGAGCCGGAGCGAGTACTAAACGCCCTGATAGGTTTCATCTCGAGACATTGGCGAAACGTGTGCGGTCGAACTATTGGCTACCGGTAGTGGAACGAGAGAACATCCTCAGATCATTAATGTGGAAGGCCCTGAACGATATTCAACCACAGACGTAAGAATCGCTCTCGAGTCTATCATTGGAAAAAGTATACAAGTAAGGCCCGTGGAGAAGGATGCGTTGCCAGGCTTTTTCGGACAGGTACTACCACCACATTTAGTACCAGATTTTGTTGAAATGACCACGTCTATGTTACCTGGGGGAGTCCTTGAGCGTGAGATTACGCGTATCACTGATTGGAAAATTGGCAAGGAGTCTCTTTCTGCTGCCCTCAACCATATGTGGCATGATTATCTGTCACGACCTACCACTTTAGCTTGATCAGGTAGCAAATATCAGTCTTTCGTAAATTTGGCATTGTCAATATAAATCAATGTTTGCATACCTTGGGGATATTGGTCCATTCGTCAATAGCATTTGGTGTCGGGGTGATGCGAGGAATCAGGAGCCTTGGGGCTTCTTTTCTAACCGCTGTATTGTGACCGGTCTGGGGCCTAATAAGATGTCAGGAATGTAAAAACGTCAACAGTCAGTAATCTCTTGTAATATATCACAGGGCAGATTGTCAGCTCCGTAACTCTACGGAAGGTTAACATGGGTCCGAATAGAGAGGCTGAGCGCCAAGGTTGAAATTGGGTTGATTGGCATAATTATTAACTTCAGCTGGACGAATTTGATAAATGAAATTCATATGCTTAATCTTATGATAGAGGCAATGTTGGGTGCATCCCTACCCGCTCATAGACACTATAACCAGGTGTATAATTCTCTCGACCAGCGTCAGAGTATGAGCACGGTGTACCTTAAATACATCCTAACATCGAGCCCTTGATAGAAATACGCTTGGCTACGTTCGAAGTCACAGTCCCTTATTACTTTCAGATCAACAGATAATGCTCAGAGTTCATTCTTAAGACTCCCATGTGGCGTGCAAAAGGGCTGCTTAGCTATATCAGCTATCATAAGTCAAATGCCGTGTAGCAAACTGTAACGCCACATCTATTTGCACTCAGCTGTCACTTATCCTTTCTACTGATTCCATTCCTTGATACTACTTAAGGGCATGAACCACTTTGGCTGGTTTGATTTTATTCTCATCCTTAGATAACTCGAGATTTTTGTTTCCAACAGAATTTCCTCTCTACCGGCATTATAGCACTTCTATTGAGATTTCGTACCCTGCTAATGCAGTTGAGATCGATTTTCTTGAAACAATGGGGCAGAACAACAGCCAGTTCTCAAAGTATGACCCGCAACCCGGTTTACGCGGCGGCTTGGATTTGTCTCCAGACGAAAAGATCCTCGCAACCTTCAGGTTCCAGCCAGCGGCTTGGGAATCAGTATTCTGGGGGTCACGTCAGCATCCAGTGCCATTGGGCTCAGTCGACGGCCTAGGTCATTTGACTAACAGACGAATTGTACTGTTTTGGGATACCAAGGCGGCTCTGAGCGCCAAGACGGTTCATTACGGCGGCGAAGTAGCTGGTATGTTACTACATCCTTGTCGTTCAAGCCCAGGTGATGGATAGGTACTATCATACCTAGGATACATGAGCAAGCTTGGCAGAGACATAGCAGCTGAATAATTATCTTAATAGGTAAAATTGCCGAGGGCTTGCACCAAGAAGTCCTTGGGCACTTCATCGGGGCTGTTTCTACAATTTCCTCTCGCACGCGCCATTACATGGAAGCCCGTGCAAAAGAGCACTCAGACACATACGGCATCGCGTCTTGGTATTTCAACAGACATGATGCCAGCTACAGCGTGAATGGCGAGTGGCTTGCACGGACGGCAAATGGGACCTTTTTTGTCGTGCGCAGCGGTGGCAAGGGGCCGGACCCAGCTATGACATTCTTGCCGTCGTACATGGAACAGGAATGGAGTGTTGACGATGCGGCCGAGTTTGATAAGCTTCTGGCAAGCGTTGGTGTTACACTGAAGAGAGTAAACCAGGTGCGTAAGGGTTCTAATGGGCTCGTTACTGAGTATATCTCCTAATGCCCACATTCTTTACCTGTAAACCGCCAGTACTATAAATTCAATATTATTATAGAGCTGACGGTAACTATACTTTATAAGAGTATTAAGATATTAAGGAATTCTAGGTACTTAAATATAAGAACTACGTGCTATAAGAGTATAATGATTAAGTTTTATAAGGAATACAAACTTTATTCATCTTAATAAACATGTAAAATATAATACTAAGTATTATAACACATTATATTTTTCAAGATACTACTTAGTGAAAAAAGTAGGGTACATAAAATATAAACACAAGGGTTATAATAAGAAAATTACAACTTATTTATCCATGTTACTTGCTTATCAAATTTGTTATAGCTACTGTATAGTTGCTTGTATAGGTAAGTGATATTTTTGCCGGCTTGTCTTTTCCGCCCAGCGTCCCGCAACTAATTGCAGAGATTTTCTCAACGCTAGAACGGAGACGAGGGTTAAGGTAAAGAGGGTCCATCTCTTGGGCATGATCCTCTAGCTCTACATTGAATATATGCCAGCACAATTGATTGCGCTACCAAAATCTACCTGTTGATGTTGATATCCGACAGCCTTTAGGGCTGAACACCTCGTTGCCGACATCATTATGAAGATTGGGACTTAGTGTTCCCCACAACCGACGAGAGCGGAAGAGATAGGGCTACTTGGTCTTCAAGTATGTGTATTTGGAAAGATTGCTAGTACATGATTTCCTGGCGCCTTATCTCCTGACGGTTGACTAGACGTGTCTAGACCTCTACCCCGCAACCAGCCACCCCGCAATTCAAGATAGAGGATCGATAATACTTCCCTAGTGGATAACAAATGCATGCACCATTGATGGCCGGCTGAGATAAAAGCTGTTGCTGTTGGATTGAGCGTGATAAGACCCTTAAGTCGGCCTGATATCGCCCAGATAGCAGTGCATACCCGCCGCTAATTATGTATCCTTGATCTATAACTAAAGATAAAGCCGAGGTAAAGAACTTGAGGTTGAGACCGGTTTGAGATTTTGCAATAATATAAACAGGCTTCCCCGTCGACTTCTTCCCACAAAACGGACTACTCCACCTTTGTTCTTACCCTTGTTCATTTTAAACATCCAGATAACAAAAAAAGAATGACTTCTCATGATAAACAACCAGGAGTCAGCGATGACAAGGTTACGCCCTACACACCTCGGTTTCCTGGAGAGGATGCCTCATCAGTCAAAGGCGAGACTCTTGAGTCTCACGAGGTCTTTCAACAGACAGAAGATGGCGTCCAATTCAGAACGGTGAGCTGGCAGCGAGCAACTATCATCTTTCTCAAGATTCAGTTTGCCATGAGCATTCTTAGTGTGCCAGGAGCGCTGGCTACACTTGGTGCTATTGGTGGCGGTTTGTCGCTTGTTGGCTGGCAAGCTCTCAATACCTGTAAGTTTAATTCTCCTTGAGGCCTCGATAGATAGCTTTGACTAACCAGTCTTGCGTAGACACGGCAATTATTCTGGGCGAATTCCACAACCGCCATCCTGAATGTCACAGTACAGTTCCAATCTCTATCTCCCGGCATATACTATTGGCTCTAACCATGTATGACAGCGCTGGCTGATATGTGCGGTCGTCTCTGGGGCCGTATTGGTAAAGAACTCGTCGGTTTGCAGATTCTAGTGGCTCAGGTGCTTATCTCTGCTGCTGGTATCGTTTCCATCTCGACAGCTTTCAACGCCATCTCCAATCACGGGGCATGCACCGTTATATTTACCCTGGTTGGTGCCATTTCCATCACTCTGTTCTCTTCAATCCGTACCTTCAGCAGACTCGGTTGGCTCACCTGGTTTGGCTTTTTTACCTTCTTTGTGGCCGTCTTCATATTTGTCGTTGCGGTAACTCAGCAGGGTCGCCCGGCAATGGCTCCTAAGACGGGGGATTACGACCTGGGGTGGACTGCTATCGCTCACCCTACATTTGTGGCGGGTATCACTGCTACTGCCAACATCTTTATCAGTAACAGTGGTTCGTCCATGTACTTGCCTGTTCTGTCAGAAATGCGACGACCCGAGCATTACAGAAAAGCTGCGTTAGTGACAGGTGTGCTTGTGCTGGCCATGTACTTGTCCTTCTCCCTCGTCATTTACAGATGGTGCGGTGTCTGGCTCGCAACGCCTGCTTTTGGAAGCGCTGGCCCTCTGTTCAAGAAGATCTCGTATGGTATTGCTCTACCTGGCCTCATCATAGGCGTCGGCATCTACCAACACGTCGCCGCCAAGTACATTTTTGTCCGTGTTCTCAGAAACTCCCACCATCTCCAAGAGAATACTATGGTCCATTGGACTACCTGGATAGGTAGTAACCTTACTCTCGGAATCCTCGCTTTCATCGTCGCTGAGGCTGTTCCCATTCTTAACTATCTTTTAGGTCTCGCCGGAGCTATCTGTTTTGCTCCCTTCAGTCTAGTTTTTCCCGCCTTGTTGTGGATGCAGGATTTCAGACACTACAGAAAGGACACTTTCCTTAGAAAGGCAGCATACTGGTCGCATGCTCTTATTGTATTGCTAGGGGCTTTTATGGTTGTTGCTGGAACGTAAGTGTGAACCTCAGCAGATAAATATGTGCGTTAGCTAACTCTCTTTGTAGTTATAGTGTGGCAGTGTCTATCCGAGATGCCTACCGGTCTGGTCTGATCGCAAAGGTGTTCAATTGTGCTGATAACTCTGGAACCATTTCTTGAGTTGATAATTGTAGTTAGTCCGCAATATATAGCGCATTTCCACCTGCTTCTGGAATGACTTGCGCTGACTTCTGAGTAACGAATTGACTGGCCTTGTACTCGGAAGTAGGAATGGACGGAGGTCTCTACAGACTTCACCATTCATTCGAACTCTTACAGCTCACGGCACCAGGCCTAACGGTGTATTGCATAGTTATTGGGCAAAAAAGACACAAAAAGAACATACAACAGCGGGGATNNCCAGTGGGTATGGTCGTATGTGACGTTTTGAGTTGCTACTACGGTATATCATGATACTAATTAACTGGCTAGAACATTTGTGTAGATTTCCAGACCACCACCTCCGCGTGTAAGTCCATTGGTGATATCCGAGCATGACGTTACCCACTGATCCACTACTTCGGTAGTCTCTAAGAGGTCAACCGTCTTAGCTAATGGATATTGGTAGTCGGCTGCCATAGTACTGCGATGGGATCGGCTGATCATTCTCAATGGGAATATGGGCGCGTTGCCATAGGAAAGCCCTAAAAATCAAAGTGATCCAGGCTTCCTCTACTAATCGAGCATTCTTACACCCTCTTTGACCCATATATCTCACGTAATCCGGCATATAGCACCAGTAGTAGTACATCGCCTCTCCTCGCCAGTATCTATCTCCGTCCGCATTGAGATGATCGTAGATGCCTCTACCCTCTCTGACTTCTCTTTCTCCATCCGCAAAGGAACGAGGTGCTTCGCGTAGATGGGCACTAACCAGATCGATGTAGTGAGATTGTTCCCATTTGGTGTCAGTAGCATAGCAGTAGGCTGGCAGTCGACCTGTGAAGTAATCGGTTGTCTCGTTATACATCCTTTCTAAAGTATCGTAGAAGTCCATGCGACGACTCGTTAGGCCTTTACTGACCCCGTCCCATTCAACTCCATAGCCTTGACGTAGTTGCTCATAGTACATAGCGATCTGTCGGGTCTGCCATGTTCCGTCTCTGTTGTACTTCTTGAGCTCTTCATAAAATACCTTGTAAGCAACGCAATGCCATGTCAGACCCTTGGTGCCTCCTAGCGGTCTGGGGTATTCGTTCACCATAGAACATGGTTGGCGTAACCAAGGTGCTAGCATTGGCACAATATCACAAACCCCATGCAGTAACCCAGCCTGCTTCTTTTGCGTTTCAATGCAGTGCTTAACTGCGATCCCTTCTGGGTCGATTTCCCATAGAGTGCCATAAAGCTCATCGATTGTTCCAACACGATATCGTGGGATTGACTTGCCCTGCCTGGCTAGTATAGGGTTTCCTCCCAATATGCCGAACCACATCATATCCGCATCGGGAGTGCAAACACACAGATGGCCGGAAAATTGTGACATTTGATCGTTCTCTCTGTCGGATATCCTGGTATAGTTCAGCATCACACCTATTCCGCGAACCGTTGTCGCTGAAAATATGTGACCTCCGCCTTGGCCTTCCATGATTCCTTCAGGTGGTCGGAAGTCCTTCCAGGTCACACCCGCACGACAAGCAAGAATCGCAATGTCGTTGACTCGCGTGGTTGCGTAAGGCCTAACAACATCAGGAGGCATAAAGTCCCACGACCTTTGTCGAAAATGTATTGTTGGCCATGTTGTGTTGTTTAGCCGTTGACTCGAATATGGGACAGTTGCAAATATTTCTCGCGCGATTGGCGCTATGCTTTCATGCAAGGTGCTCAGTAGATACACCCAACATACCAGTTGGTGACTTGGGTCAATTTTATCTTCCAACTCGAAAGTTCTTCTCTGTGAGTCCTCGTATCCCGTCATGGCAACGGATTTCGAACTCAACGGATCATAAGATGACAAAACAATTTCCGGCGTAGTGAATAGCGTCTCGTATCGGCATTGTCGCCAGTGCCAGACGCGATGGGTCTTCTTAGCCCATGATCCCATAACTGCGGCCTGACATCTTCGATAACCCTCGACAGTTCCGACAACTTGAGCTAATAGTTGAGCGAGAGCAATGATGAGAGCAACGACTGAAACTATCAGTGCGATGACAACAGTTGAGTCGGCCATGCCGCGATTGGAAGGAAGACGTTGATAGGTAATTGGAGCAGTAAATATAGCTTGCTACTATTAGGTATAAATACTATATGTACAGGAATGCTGCCATGATTTATGCAACGTCATAATATTGAAAGGGGCGTTGATAGTGTGTTACTAGGGGACAAGCAAGTCAGCCTCAGCGCCATGTCACTGAAGAATAGGTAGCAGTAAGCCAGAGCGGGACAGCCCAGATCAGACTCTAGTTGAAATACAACGAACATAGGATTAATTGAAATGGTAGAAGGTTAATCGAGAAAATTATTTACATCATGATTGATGCTGAATGGATATTTGTTGATTTCGAATGCACTCCTTTCAGATCTGGTTGAAACCTTCGTTCGAATACTCGGCTGTCGTCATGCAAGCAATAGGTATCAGACAGTCGCCAGCCTCTAGTACTTGAAAATAATGTATAAAGCATGAATAAGACCAGGAAGAAAGACTGTGCAAGTTAGTAAATAATATCCTGACATATGGTTGGCACTTACAAAGGCATGTAAGAAGCAGGTTAATCCAGAAGTCACCTCCGCAACCCAATTCCATAAACACGCCAAGAGGTGGAAGGAAAATCGCAGCGATAATCTTGCAAGGGTCTCTAAAAAAAAGTGTTAGAAAGATCTCATTTTCAAAATCTTTAGTGTAGAACGACAAACTTACGAACAGGTGAAGGGCATCTTGCGACGTGTTGGAGGTTGAGAGAATTGGGAGGGTTGGGAGGGTTGGCTTGATATGAAATGACAAACTTTAGAAGAAGAAGTTGTATGGTAAGAAGCGGAAGAATAAACGAATGCGTAATTGAATAAGTATGAAAAGTGTTAATCTCTGTAGAGGCCAACATCCTCTTCTTATATGTCTGTCCCATCTTTGTTCACGTCTCCATCAAGTCTTGTACCCTCACGTCCGCCTCAATTTTGACACCTGAGAAGAGCTGAGACTGAGATCGGCCCGAGAATGGAATAGTTTGGAGTAGATCTATCCCCACAATGAGACACAGCATGACACGCCAGTCTCAACTCAGCATAGACCACACACTTCTAACACTATGATTGGTCGCAGCGTGTTTATCTGCTGTCGGTACTCTCCGTACCCATTCTTTCATACCCACCTCTGTACCTGAGTTTTCAAGGTATGCTCCAGTTAGCTGAATCTGGACACTTATATGAAGAGACGAGGCGTAACGTTGTCCAACGGTCCAATTCTGTTGCCCTATAGGCTCCCGCGTGTTTTCATCAAGCGCGATGATGTCTGATCAAGGTGCCGCCCCTGTCAAAATCAAATTTAAGCGCGTATCTGGTCCCAAGAGCCGAAATGGTTGCATCACTTGGTACGTTTGCATCGGTTCCTTTACAAAAGTTCGTCTGACTAACCTATTCATGTTACCTTTGCAGCAAGTAAGTTACTATAAAACACCTTTCCACCTAGATACTTATTAGAGCAGAATCCGTCATAAAAAATGTGATGAGGCCAAGCCGACTTGTCAGCTTTGTGCGAAAGACAAGATGAAGTGCGATGGCTACGCACCACCCCAACCTCGCAAACCCCGACGAAGGCCGCCGCCAAAAGCCAAACCAGTAAACAATGCGATTGTTCCTCTGTGCTCCAGTATCACCGACATTCCTTACCTGACAAACCAGGAGGGCCAATACTTCAAGCACTTTTTCCAATTCACGTCGACGCAGCTATCGCTTTCCGCCGATTCTACCAACTTTTGGCTTCAGTACGCTCTACCCATGGGACATCAATTCAAGTCTATCCGATACAGCATAATTGCAGTTGGCACTTCGCACCGACTGTTCATGGCACAGTCGCTGGGTTACTCTAATGTGGATGAGTTGAAGAATTTGGCGACTTACCAATACAACAAAGCCATCGCGTCCATCATACCGACCATGGCAGCAGCTTCGACGAAAGAACTGCACATCATTATGATCTGTTGTTTATTATTTGTCTCCTTCGAGGGCCTCACTGGCCGGTATGATGAGCTCTTACGGCATCTGAGTGCGGGAATCGAGTTGTTCCATCATCCTTTACCTTCATCAACAATTGAAGAGCGCAAGATGACAGCCAGGCTCGCCGAGATGTTTTGTCGACTTGGAGTAGAGTCTTCAAACTTTATGACAGCTGATCCAAGTATTTCAGGAATGCGACACTGGTACCAAAAGAATGCAAACCTAATGGCAGGACCTTGCATCCCATTTGAGACTTTAGATGAGGCATCTGCTGCACTACGGGAGTTGGATGTTCTCTACGAGCTGAAGCCATGGTTTGTCGACGAAAGCAATGACGAGGATAGGGTGCGCCCGGTGGCAGCAGGGAACAAAAGCCTTCAAGATGGTCTGAATGCATGGACAGAGCGTTTCAATCTTTTTAACAAGCTTGGAGGGGATGGGTTGTCGGCGAAGGAAGAGCAGAGGTACCACAATCTATGTGTACGTCAAAAGTACTGGCAGATGGCTATACACGCATTCGCATCACCAGAAGCGGCAGCAGATCACAAGACGTTTGACCCGTTCCTCAGAGCAGCCAGAGAAGCGGCAGTTTGTTTCATTGCCATTGGTCAACCAACATACTCCTTAGATGGGGATTTAATCTCTGGTCTAGCCTTCGTTGCATCAACCACAAAAGATGCTCAAACTAAGGTACAAGCTCTCGATCTGCTATGGCGATTGAATCGTCGCGAAGGGCTATTGGACAGTCGCGATATTGTCGAGATGCATGAGCTCGCACGTGCTCTAGAGACTTGCACTCAAAAGTTTGATGTGCGTGATACCTGGAAGCCAAGAGCAGCAGCTGGAATACCAACCATCATCGAGAGACTACGAAAGAGCCTGGGGCTATTGAGTTTATAGAGAGTAATAAAATTGGATGGAAAGAAGTAACATGATGGTCTGTACACAGTAGCACATGGGTATAGTTCACCCTATACATATGTTCTTTCCAACTTGGAACTTATAGGACCGGTTCACATTTATCATAATCGGACCGCGGCGAGTCGTCACGCGCCGTCACGCGCAATGACTACACTTGCTTCTTGTCAAGGCCTTTCACCCTTTCAGATGGCTATTACATCTGGACTATTAGAGTGCATGGAATGTTGTCATCTGACGGAGACAAACAAACTTCTGACTTTCAGTATAGCAGTGTGACTCGAGTCTACCTTGAACTTCCTAACAACAGAGGCACGATAGATTAATACAGACTATTGATGAATTTGTCCTTGACTAGCGTGATGTAGGAAATGTTGTGAACCCGACTGTCCCTGGCCTTCCTCATCCACCAAGCTTCCCTTCCACCACCTCCCCGTTTTAGTACATCACCTTCAACACACTTTGCACACGCCACACGAGAAGTTAGCTGCCAATTCAATCGGTACGCTTGGTGCAGGCTGTAGCGGTGGTATCAGTGAAGGATCATCTGAGCCCGGTACTAAGATTGGCAAGTTGGAAGTTGCAGCGATAAATGAATCGCGACAAGGTAACAGTTGCTGGCGTGGACCCGATGTTGGAATAACGTTCTCAGCGGAGTTCAAACTGGGCGGGGGTGGAATACGGCAGATGTTTATGGGAGGATTGTGGCGCTGAGCAGTGGCGTTCATTTGACAAAACGAGTCAGGTTACATAAATATGCAGTTATCCATCCATGCGCGTGAAGCCACATAATAACACAGCTATTCAGGCAGAAGATTCGGACAAGTCATTACGGTGGCCATGGTGAATTGGGCAGATTGTATCTCGGCTTAAAATATCCAGTTGTATATTTTGATGCTGGTCCAGGCATTGTTCAATGGGTTTCAGACCTACGATAGACAAGAACATGACTTATCAAACGATACACTACTACCCTAGATCTCCCACGCACCGCTGATGTGCGATATCAGATCCATTCACTAATGCGTTAACCATACTGTGTAGTCCTGATTGAAATCTCCACACATCAATTAACGGCAAGAGAAGGGCCGCTAATTTTTTGTAGCAGAGTTACCATTGGCGCTTCGATCTTGTTCATAGTCACATGTCCTTGTTTACTCCGTCCAACGACGGAGCACGTAAGTTTGTGCTGTACTTCTACCTTGCGTTCATTCAACATCAGCCGTAAAACCCAAATTCTGACTTGTAGAAGATACTTAGTCAGTTGTGGTGTAACATACCATGTATGAAAAACCCCACGGCAGCCAAAAAACGCCAGTCAGCCCATTCCTACATACCAAGCCAATGAAGGCTCTCATAGAGAGGAACAGCATTGATGATCTGACGCTTCTGATTCACTTCACTATCATTTTTGTCGAAAGTTGACTATTTAAATCGAGCATGTCTCCCTCTTGACTACCATATGCCTCCACTAGACAGAAGCGACTACTGTACAGACAGAGAAATTAGTTCGTTTTGTGTGAAGATGTCTCCTCATATCACTGTCGTCCCCGCCTCAACCAGGGTCGGTGCAGAGACAATTCGGCAGCTTCTAGATTCCCCCGAGAAACCTTTGGTTCGCGGCATTTATCGTGACACCACTAAGGCTCCTCCTGAGTACACCAGCAATCCCAATTTCGAGGCCGTCAAAGGTGATGTAGAGACTGGACATGGTCTTGACTTCAGCGGCTCCATTGGGGTTTTATACGTGCCCCCTCCAATATACCAAAAGAAAATGGATCTGGCTGATTGGGCAAAACTGACAGCTACCAACGTCAGGAGCGCATTACAACGTGCAGACGTTGAGAGGCTTGTCTTATCATCCGGTCTAGGATCCCGGTATGACCAGGGTGTCGTAAGTAGCAATATGTGATATCCAGACACATCGCTGACGGCAAAATCGCAGGGCCTTGCACGACTCAACCATGAGACTGATCGCATTCTCAAAGACATCGTGCCCGAAGTTACCATTCTTCAATGTACTCATTTCATGGAAGAGTTTAGTTATATATTCCAGGCGCCACTGGGAGACCCCCCGACTATCGCCTCTTGGGTTGACCCTGCAGACTTCAAAATTGCCCTGGTCAGCATCAAGGATATCGGCGAAACATGCGTCAAGCATCTACTGAAAGACTCTAAACATCTCGGTTCGCATTCTTTGAAGGTACTTGGTCCTCGTTTGTACAGCTCCAATGATCTCAGGGATGCTTTTGAGGAAGTAACTGGTAAAAAGGTCAAGCTTGAGATTGCCCAAGGGGAGGACCTAAAGGCTATGCTCAGGCAATTGTTCCCGGAGCACTGTATTCCAGATATTGTGGAGGTTATGGAGGCATCTTTACCTGGTGGACCCGTCGCTCAGGATTATGGCTATGATGAAAACACTGTAACAGGCAAAGTTGAGTTGGTTGATGTTATTCGCGAACTGAACGATAAGTACAACAGCTGAACCTATCAACGCTTCAAAAGTGAGATAGTCAAAAACAATCCAGGTTGCATGTCAAGTTATCTTTTTTTGATATTCGAATCCGATTCTGATCACGTAAAGAATCAGTATGTAAGCCAGCTAGCACGAAGTTATACCAATGCTCGTTCTATATGCAGATAACTCATAGTCCCCAAGAATTAGACGATTACTCTACAGGAAGCCACTGACCAGCCAATCCCTTGATCCATTCCGGAAAGTGATTATCGCCCACCTGAACGCTCTGTCTCTTCCCAAACCATGCGTAAAAAGCTCGCAGGTTGGACAACTCGCAATCAGACAGGAGATCCATGCCGTATAAGTCTTTGGCAAAGTGCAAGACCGAGTACAACACACAATCAGCGATATTGACCCGACTATCGCTGGTGCTGCCAAAACGTGGGCCATCCTCGTAGTATTTGTTCAAGAGCCGGACATTCTTGTGGCAGTACTCAAGAATAAGTTTTGCCGTGACGGGATGTGTTTCTTCAAGCTGCTGGAACAAGGCACTGCCCTTGTGACAAGCAAAGCCGAATTGGCTGGTGATTTCGTCTGCGAGAGACAGCATCTCTCGAACGCGTGCCCTTTCTGCTGCAGTGTCTCCGATCATAACGCCGTTGGCCTGCATCGCAAGTTCGGTCTGCCAGGGCTCTTCGGGATGCTGGCAGATCTCTTCGAAGTACTCGAGAATAGCGACGGATTGTTTGATGAATGACCCATCTGGAAGCCGAAGTACAGGTACCGTACCACTTGGTTTGCCGGGAGCGGAAAGCTTGCCATTGTCAACCGTGACTTCTTCAATTTTGATGAGCGGTGATTGGAGCAGGTTTTTCTCGGCGAGGTAAATGAGGACGCGGCGGGGATAGACACCCCATGAGAGTACGAACAGAGTCAAAGGAGGGTCCATTATGCATATCTATGTTGAAAGAAGCTGTTGATTGATGCAGAATCAATAACTTCTGGCGGGTGACGCTTTCTTATACCGTTAAATCTGGGAGACTTTCATGGAAATAAAGTATCCGTCCGAGAGTCGGAACGTTTTGCGATATGTAGCCGACAGACTAAGGAAGTTACCGGTGCCGAGATTCGGCAACTTTGGAAAGTAAGGGCCTTCAATCGATTACAGATCATACAAATATCTGGCAGATAATATGTATAGATACCAAGGGGCGTGAGCTGACGTGAAAGGGCCGCACTAGGTTTATTTTGGTAGATTGAGAACTCACGGCAGACCAGTTCTGTATTTTGTACAATAGCATGCATATGGATGCACGGTCTTGAATAATGAAATACCCTGCAATTTTTCCAATCGTCAGACTGTCGGGTAATAGTTGGCTTGTGGTGTCTCGCAGCTTGCGTGGCTGGAATCAACTGGAATTTCCGCCATTAGCACGCAACTCGCCACAACCCAGCACAGTGCCAAGGGTCAGATAATTCCCTGGATCATTAATACTATGCCATTCTTCTGCCAGATACAGGGCTCTTACAAGTCTCGACATTTTACGGGAAAGCATTTCATAACCTAGGTGGGGGAGATGACCAAATATCACAAGGCAAGCCCGACAATTCGTGTTACGGAACTCTTTTATTGTTAGCCTATTGTCCTATCAAAAGAACTACTCTTCAATCGTTTTGACCCTGTCTACTTCTTAAAGAACTTGATAGGAAACTTGGTGCCCATCAACTTGTAAGCAGCAGGGTTGGGATGCAAACCATCCCCAGAATCATACTGAGGAAGCAACTTGTCGCCTTCTCCGATCAACGAAGCAAAGTCTACAGTATGATCAAATGTGCCGTTTTTCAGAATCCACTCGTTGATAGCGACCCTCGTCACCTCTCGTTCAGGAGCATAGTACTGGTTACCGAGCATCTGGGTGATGGTAGCTCCGATACTGGTCATGCCGGCCTTCTTTATATCACCAGCAATTTGTTTGTATGCGGCAATAAGTCCATCCTTGATCTTATTCTGGGTGGCAGCGTCTGTAGCTGATGGTCCAATGTCGTTGACGCCTTCGAAAATGACGACAAACTTGGCACCGGGTTGTTCAAGAGCGTCTCGCTTGTAACGTTGAAGAAGGGGAGGTCCAAGACCACCTTGGAGAATGGCGTTTCCACCAGCAGCCATGTTGTTGACCGCAACGTTCTTCAACCCCGAGGCTTGGAGATGAGCCGCAAGTGCATCCGACCAACTGAAACCCGTAAGTTGATGTATCATGAAGCAGGTCAAGTTACTTACCGATCATTCGTGTCATCAGTGCTTCCCCTTCCATCAGTGATACTATCACCCAGAAGAACAACAGCAAAGTGATCCGCAGGAGCCCAGGCATCAACACCATTTGCAAAATACCAATGCTTAGTACTTCCCCCAGAAACAGAGGCGGCATTCACGTGATTGCCATGCTGCATCCAAGACGTGGTTCTGCTACCAGGGTGGCCGGTGATGATATTTCCAGCCTGACCCTTCTCGGTATACAAAGACAGGGCGAGGTTGGATAGAGGTTTCAGCTTAAAGTCGATGGGGTCAGAGTAGATGATCTGTCCTGCAGGTACGGAGACAGACTTCTTTCCGTTGAACTTGAGCGTCTTAACAGTCTTGGTATCAATCTCACCAACACCGGCTTTTCCGCCAACAGGGAGTGCGATGCTAGCTGCATTGATAGGCAGATCTGTTTTACCAAAGATGTTTGAGAAGCGAATGCGAATTTTCTCGGCGCCAATTGACATATGGAATGTCTGACGGAGGGTAGTGTTCAAGAATTGGGCAGCAGCATCTGGTCCTCCCTAAGGTATTCTGTTAACCACCCAATGTCATATCACTTATTCCGACAAATTACTCACGAATGGAGCTGGTGCAAGGTTTGCAGGTTCAACCTCCTGAGGCATTGAAGCCCATGACCCGACCCAATGGCGCTTCTCGTTCTTGTTCGGTGCAGCACTACCTGACAAAGCCAGACAGGCTACAACCAGAATCTTTGTAGTGATACCGCCAAACATGTTTGCGATATCGACTGCTACGAGATTGAACGGTACAGAAAAGATCAGATCGAAGCATTGTTCAGCATGGGACGACGATGTTATATACCACGTTAGCTATAATAGCGTGAAGTTAGAATAGCCCATTAGCCTAAATCAGGGGATCGACGTCTGAAACCACTTTTGCCGATTGCCATTTCTTCCAATTGATGGAGCTTTTAACTCCGCAATGCCGTATGGAGCTCAGCCTGGGATCCCTGTTCCCCTTATAGCCTGGTGTACCTGGTTGATTTCATTACCCCACATGCATGATTCATCACGCCCAGGCTAGGAGAGAACTAGAAATAAAGATACAATACCAAAAGTTAGGGTGTGGAGCATGAGAAGGACAAGAGTAGACTTTAGATATTACAAGAAAATTATCTTTCAGTTATATACAGTTGAGTTTCCTGTACTGTCAAGACCCTCAATCTTTCTCTCGACAGACTCTTCTAAACCCGCCAGACAAGCTTGTTATTGGCTTCGGATTCTCACGTCTGAGTTTAGCAAATAATGCAAAGGACAAATGATGTCATTCTGTTTTATCTTATCTTATTGTGGTACCAATACACATTAACTAGCATTGAACCCAGATCTCTGGGCTCTCTCACAGAACCGTGCAAGGATCTTTCGGTACAGGGTAGCCCTACGCGCAGTGACTACACTTGCTCACGCGAGTCGGGACTGTTTGACACCACAGAGGAGCAAGGTCAGACCTAATCTACGAATGAGAACAAGTCAGAGGTTCAGAAAAGACTCTTTTTCAAAAGAGTTTGAGACCTTTGAAAACGATGTCCTGGAGGCTAGCATGAACCTTCGGATATATATCCCGTGGACTACATTAAACCGTAGCTATCGCGTGTCACCGGGTAAGCCTGATGAACGCGGCTTGTTTCCGCAAAACGAGAGTCGAATGGGTCACATGACCAAGGAAGACTCAGATAGGCTTAGCGCGATTTCCCCTCAGAAAGAGAGGGACTGAGAGATATACCTAAACAAAACAGATCATGGTTGAATTTACCGAAATACCTGTCCCCGTGGTTTTAACAGGAACATCTTGCTGATTGCAGTGTCATAATATCCTCGACCGTGTATAAAATACCGTTTTTGCTCTTAGTATCATTAAAGCCAACAGGCGTTACACCAATTTTCTTTATCAGCGCTTTATCGTTCTTCAACGAACTTCCATAGCAAAGGTGAGGCATAGGAACACAATAGGCAACATTGGGTTTATAGTATAGCTTTGCATCAAATGAGGAAGAAAGTCTCCTTGCTCCTTGTAGTGACTTCGCCATCCATAACGCCATCGCAGTATGCCTCACCAACAAACGAAAACAGCCTGTGCTCGCCTCTCTGAGCCCCATCCAGCTGGTGTGAAGGGCGTAAGATATAGGGGACCCTCCCACCGCAGAAGATAACAACCACATCGCCCGGCTTTCCCTCTGCCGGGCCCATACCTAGATATCCCATTTGCGTGAGGAAAGGGCGTTTGTCTTGCATAACCTGCATACTGTCGCGATAGTACTGTCCTATTTGCCCTCTTTGGCGCCTCTCCTTCCACTCTGCCCATTCACCGTCTCCCGAAGAGGTCTTCCGACTCATTTCGTCGAAATGCTGCAGGTTCTTTAGACATTGCTCATGGTAGATAGCCACGTCAGGTGTCGCCCTTTGTGATCCTCTTTCTACTGTCCAGTAGATGTCACCAATCGGTAAACGCCATCTCGCCTCCTCTTTACGACGATCTGTTAGTTTACCGTGTATTGGGTAGGTTTTCCTCATGGAGCACTGCCATAACTCGTCTACCTGGGCGAAAAAGCCCAGGTATCTGACATGATCCCAGCTCAGGTCCATCCAGGCATCACCTGTAGCCACCCTCTCGATCAAATCAACCATATAGCCTCGCAGCCCTAGGATATTAAGATCGTGGTTTAAGGCTAGTGAAGGTTCAACCACGCTATTCTCGCCTGCCGCTGAAAACATATGCCGGTCTGCGCGCTCGTTAACCGTATAGAAAGATGGTCGAAGATTCGATCGCCAGTCAGGCACCCAGGATGGCAGACTAGCTAGATCGGGTAGTTTGGGGAACTGGGAATAGCAGAGAGTGTCGACACGACCACTTTCTTCAATTAGCGCACGTGCAGTCTGTGTTAAGATCCGCTCAGTGCTTCCCTCGGAAAGGTTATAATCTGGCTGAATACCGAGCCTGTCGGCATCGACCGCGAGACCGAGAAGCGCAAACACCCGATCACGGTGCACGGTGGCATGTGTCTCACGGCCTACAAAAAGTTTCCTCAGTAACATAAACAGCTGATCGCCTACGCGTTTCTGTTGAAGTGAACGACAGCTGAATAAGCGCGACAGTGGCTCCTCGGATAGCTCGTCTAGGCGCTCCAGGGGCATCTCAGGCCCTTGGAGCATCTTATAGTCGCTCCGGAATGTGTTACTGATAGCAAACTGCAGATTCAAAAGCGCCAGCTTGGTCAGCTCGACAGAAATCGCTTTGGTCCCGCAGACGAATAAGGTTTCAGTGCATAAGGAGAACTCCTGTACGATCCAGGTGCGTGAGAAATATGGTCTCTCAAACCACTTTTTGAGTGCCATACATTTTATCAATGGAGCAAAGACATCCGCTGTGCGAGCAAGTAAAGCTTGAAAATGTATAGTTACTTGGTCGGCCGGGTTCTCATTGAGCATTATTGGCGATAGTAAGTGGTATCGCTCCCGCGTCAAGTAGCTCTCAAGCTCAAGGCCATGAGCCTGTTGACCAATATTTTGCCACGCGTCCATCAATTCATCGGAGTTATCTGCTGCTTGGCCAAGCCATACCAGGACTTTCTTTGCCTGAGAGTAGATTCTCCCCATTATCTCGACTTGCTTGCTCTTTTCACTGTTGTCTGCTTGGTTGATGCATATTTGATCGATCCATAATGTGACGCTCTCGTGCTGCCGGCGTAAGTGTCGCAGAGCCACTTCTAACGATTCTGTGATAGGTATGCTAGTTTCTGTCCATTGCCTGGATGTTTCCCCAGGTGCGCCAACAGTCCAAATTGCTCGTGATTTACTGTCGTTGCCCCACACATATGACAGAGCCATGAAAGAGTTCGACGACTTCTGAATAGGGACTGTATACAATCGGCAGACGAGACGGTCGCCCCAGATGGGGCCAGCGATTCCGTTAGGTGTATCTCCCAAATGATGGGCTTCGGACGGAAAGAGCTCTAACAGTCGGATCTCGGTAGATGCCGTCAGCAGTTTCACTGAGTCGTAGTCAAAGTCCTGGTTATGTTTCATTGTATAGGAAAGGTTCATTGCGGGGTAAATTTTGATGATTTCTATAAGCGGCGGAAAACTTTCAAGGGTTTCTGATGTACCTAGAGGATGTTTTCATTTTCTAGACAATTTATGGTTATTGTAATTTGCAAGGTGTCCAGTAGTGTCATATTTCCAGAAAGCGGTAGACCAGTCACAGCCATTCCTGTCCCAGCGCTGGATTCGTGGCGGATGGTAGCCGGAGCTTTTGATCCGATTGGCATGAATACATGTTGTATGTACATATTTTGGCCTAAGCTGGAATCAATAGTGTTTGGCTTAGTTCAACGCTGACAACTGTCAGGCAAATCAGCAGAATGGTCGCAGAGCCTTGCCACGCATGATTGCTTATGATAATGCCTGGACCAGCCGTAATTAGTCCAGGTTTACCTCGCAAAGATCAGGCAACTTTCTTAGAGGGGAGCAGTCAATGAGCATGAGTAAAATGGAAACAATTCAAGTAATAATAATTCCCCACCTGGGGAATTTCATAAGGTTGAGAAGTCATGCCTACCATGCCTATAGCCAAACCAAGACTCAGGAGGAGAGCATGTACATCCATCGATGATGTTCCCGTGTCTTCATTAACTATGCGGTAACGGACGAGGTCCAGGCGATTCGATCCCGGCTGATCGATCTGGTCCGAGTATTGCTGCCGGAACCTCTCTCTAGTGGGCTGTTCGACGACGATTATGAAAACCAATGGCTCCAAGGCTCTAGCTAGAGGGCTGTTCCACAACATCGCCATGCATGGCATGAAGAACAATCAACCTGAGCATGTTTACAAAAGGGTTCACGACGACTTCGATACCCTCATTTAGACTTACAGTGACATCGCTACGGAAAAGCACAGGTGGGTCGTGTTCAACAGCATTGTTCATGTCGGCAAGTCGTACCTGAAAACCGCCACAGCCGTCAAGCCAGAGTGGTTCGCCGTAAGTCTTACATTTACATCTTCTGAAGTACACACAGTATAATGATATATCACAGGATCTTCCATTTTTCAAGACAACAAACTGTCGCAGAAACAAATGCGCGTGTGGCCTACGCCAACCAAAGGTTAAGGAGCCTCTTGTAACAGTCCGTGATCGTGTCCAGTCATAATCTCGTTCTCTTCCCAATATTAGCTTCTTTCTTCTTCTTTGGTCATAAGCCATTGAACCCCCCTGTCGGCCTCCTTTCTTGTTTTTCGTTTGTTCTTCTTCTTCTTTCGGCGATGAGAAGCCTCCTCTCCGAGGATTTCGGTGGTAGGTGGAATAGAAGATGTCTTTCGTAAACCTTTTAGTAGGAATCAAAACAGAAGAACCAATCTTGAGGCGTCGGGATTGAAGACTAGTCTACGTCTTTGCAAAGTGGCCAAATTATTTTCCGACTTTTCAGTGCAGGTGACTGCTGTCAGGCTCAAGCCAGTGACTCTATCTAGTCTTACTTCATTGTTCGAGGCTTAGTCCGCTGCTCCGATGCTATGTGGCTGCTGATTAAATAGGCACTTCGTTGTAAATGGATGATATAGTAGAGTAGTTTCAAAAAAGTCAATATGTTTCTATTATGGTATGCAGAAATCAGAGGCACCGGGTGAAGAAAGTTCTAATCAGATTCTGTCTCCAGATTCCCAAGTCCTCGTCTCTACAACCAATCCCTCGGCATAGTCCCCGGACTCGCTGAACACGGCTTTCATCATGTCGCTGTGCCGTCTTGACCACCGGAATCGTTCAAACATGCTCTTGGTGAAGTCCCAGTATTCAGGATAATATCCCGCGGTTTCCCAGTCTATAATGCCACTCAATCGCCACCCACAAGTTCCATCCGATTGTCTAATCCTTTGCACCATAATATTGCGAGGGTTCAAATCTGCATGAGTAAGAACTATCTTATGCCCGCGGCGGCTGAGCTCGTCTGGGAAGCGCAAGGGCTGGCTAAATGATGCTTCATCTGGACACGGTCCGATGGGGGCCCAATCTCGAATGCGCGAGTCACGGCAGGTTTCGCCCAAAGTATTACATATCGCCATGTCGTAACAGGCCGGTCTGAGAATGCTCCGCATCTGTGAGATAAAGTCTTTGAGTTCAGCCACGACAATTGCGTAGTCCTGGTCAGAGAGAGCATCCTGACATATCGCCAATAGTGCACCTGGTACCCTGCTCATAAGAAGGCAGCAGGAAAACTTAACTACAAAAGCATAAGGGATAAAATTATTAGGTCAGTTTATGCTCTATGGGGGAGATTCTTAGGCTCTTTATTTTCTGCACCCTGAGCTTGCGTCTTATATTTTACTCCCCCCTAGAATATGTACAGTAACCAAATATGAGACTCTCTTAAATCCATAATGCTTATAGTACAGCATTCAGATATTGTATGACATCATCAATGCCGTCGGGTGAGTTGAACCAGTGTCCTCCATTCCCATACTCCCTCCATTCAACTGTTGCTCCCATCCCTCTCAAAATCTCCCGTTGTGTTCTGCCCCACTCAACCAATACCAGTGGATCGTCGATGCAATGTTCCAAAAGCATTGGCGTATTCTTGAGAATGTCGTTGTGTGTGGGTGATGAACGAATTCGAAGTGTGTTGCGCATCTGATCAAGTGTTCGGCCGGCAAAAGGGCAACGTCCACTGAATCCAATAAAGGCACCTAGTCGTTTTTCTGGGATTGGGATGTCGAGGTTGAACAGAGTGTGCACACTTGTCGCAGAGCCCATACTGATACCCATCAAGATGACCTTGTCCCACCTCCCATTGAGGTCATTTGCTTCCTGGGCTAAGATGTCGCGAATCTTGGGCACCACCTCTTTGAGTCCTTCTGCTTGTAGTTCTTCATTTTCAGCAAAATTGCTCACGTTCCATACATCGAACCACTGGTTCCACTCCTCGTTCGGTTGGCTGGCGCATCTTCTTTTAGGCGCTTGAGGGAAGATCCATCGAAACGTAGGGAAGGCTTCGGCAAGTGTGCGGCCTTGAGAATCACGCGAGTATTGAAGTGAGTTGCAGAAGTTGGAAGCATTATCTCCGCGGCCATGTAGGAAGACAACAGTGTGAGAGTGCGTTACAGTGGGGGCTATCCGAATGCAATGGAGAGGAAAAGAGTCCATCGCATCGATAACGGATGTAGATTGATATATCAAGCTTTTCTGAGAGACCTCGTACTTTTTTGTAATTTTAAAAACGATCGTCTGAAGGAAGGAAAGGGAAGGATGTAGATTATGTGTAGAGTCAACAATGATGTGCATGTTTGACAGAGAAGTGAAGAGGGGCATTGTTCTTTAATACTGGGAAGAAATGCCTCACTATATATCACATACAGTTAGCTGTCCAATTGTAACATCTCATTAAGCGCACGAAATCTGCCTAAGTTTCCATAAATATCCATAAGTTATGAGAACTATTAGGATTAAATTACATAAAGCAGCCTATCGAAGTCTATTGACGGACGCTGGAACTGCATGTGCAAGACGGTGATGCGTGCCTGAAATCTCAGACTTGGAAACTTCCTGGCCTGACAAACATGGTGTGAGAGGCGAGGATTATGGGACATGATGAGAGAATACATCTCTGGCAGGAACACAACACATTATCATGGAAGCGGCGAACCATGAACTGACCGGAGCGCCGGTCAGCTCGGGGAGTGTCCTGAGATAAGATTAAATCTTTTGATTGGCACATGGCACCGTCCTTTATTAGGTACAGCTCATTACTGAGGCAATTGCGACTGCATACTTACATCGAAGTACCTGCAACTGCACTTACCACCAGTTTGTGTTCATTCTCCATCAGCTCTTAGCATCAACATTTCCATTGAATACGGCAGTTGAATGCACATGAACAGAATACCTCTATACTATCTATAAGTACAGTTCTAGGCTTTAGCTCTGACCCTTATCCTAGGTCTCGCTGTATTTCTTCCCCAAAACCTCTATACGGCCTTCAAGATGGACCGTCTACCGGCAGAGATCATAGCCCACATCGCTTCTAATTTTGACTCGCAAGAGGAGTTGTTATTTAGATCTTCCCCTTGCACCACTATCGGTTTCACGCCGACATTGGCAGCCTATTGTCGAAGCAAAAACATTCCGCCCGATCCATGCCACTTCCTTTGCACTGTCAGTCGCTGCAGAGAGTCTTTGAAGTTTGACGGCCACCCTTTGCAACACTGCGGTCCATTGCTGCCTGCGAAGGATAAAAATCTTCTCCACCTAACAGACCGCGAGCCAAATATGATAATTAGAAGATGCACAAATCTCCATCACCACGACAGTCCAATTACTTCACTCTGACTATCCGTCCTGTCGAAATGGCTCCCTCAGCGCAAATGATGCAGCGACCTGACGTTCGCCATGCCGTAAGTGTAACGCCCTAGCGTCTTCTCTAATACTAATGTCAAGAATCTAGTTAGAGGAAGCTCAAAAGCATGTTCGTTTTGGCGGAGCTTTGGATATTTCCAACGACCCGTCTTCTGCACAAACGTCGCGCCTCCTCACCATTCCCACCGAAATCCAGCGCTTGATCTGGAAGTCAACGATGCCCCCACGGAGACACGAATGCGATGATTTTGACGCTGGTGATACTCGGGTATTCAGATTACCACGATTGAAGCCACCGGTCGCCTTCTCAGTCTGTAAGCAGACCAGAACAGTCGCCAAATCGCTGTGGAAGAAGCTGGAGTACCAAGGACCCGACTCCGCCGCCACAATGATCGACGGAATGATACCTTACTCATACTATGACCCTCTCTGTGACTGGGCGGTGATCTGGGGATGCGACATGAGATTTTACGCTACCCTCGGTCCTCTTGGCTTTGGCGACGGTCTTACGTTTCTGCAGTCGTTCAATCATATCGAAATCTTTCTCGAACGCCTCGCAGGCCCAGTCTACGACCTTCCTGCGAATCCTGTGTTCTCCAATAGAGATCGAAATCAGCCGCTTCACGTCTATGTTTCGATGTGCAGCCTCCTTGAGAGACCGTCCAATCGTATCCGTCACATCAACATAGAGACTGATGCTCCATGCACCGAAGAGATTCCACAGCACGACTTTGAGAACTATAACAATATCATAATGTGGATTGCGGACATGAAGGACCTTGTCGGGACAGAATTATGTCCAATGGTTACGCTGTTGGAGTATTATCCTGAAGGTGGACAGACCTACGACGACATTGAGGATCTTTGTTCAAGGTCAAGGTGAAATTTCTGTGCGATGAGCCACCACTTCCTTTTTCTTGCTCTTCTTTTAGTCTATGAGCCTCCGTTTCTTTCCTGTACATGTTTCTCTTCTTCTTCTTCTTTTCAGGCGATGAGGCTCCCCTCTCTCTTTTTCTGTTTCGACGATAGGAGACGAAATCAGTTAATCGCTACATGATGCTTAGATAATCCTTTTATGCTATTTGCTTCTATCACGCTTGGTCTCAGAGACTGATTAGTTAATATCAATCCTTATCGAGCTCGTCTATTACATTTGTCGATAACATAAGAATTGTGCGAAGATTTCATTGTTCTGTGTAATTGGTGAAAGGAACTTTTCGCTGTAGTAATTGAAAGAAAAGGTACAAATTTACAGTGCTGTGACAAGCAGATCAATTCCAACGTCAGAACTTCTTTGACCCCAGTCACCAGCGGCAAACCTGAGCTGATACCAAGCTCCATTGGACATAGGTGACGAATACATATTGCTCCAAGAAGCTTCCGTAGTCGTGCATATTTGAATTCCGCCGTTGGTGACGCACGATTCGAAGTTTGGAGTCGCGTTACACTTGAGGCTGCCGTCAGTTGGCCGATCACAGACCAAGGGCGTATGCCAGGACGACGAGATTACTGCAGGACAAACTATCACCGACACAAAGTTTGTGTTTCCTCCATAGGCCATAGAGCACAGCGGGTTACCATTAACCAATATATGTCCGGTTTCCTCTTCGTATTTGAACTGACCACTTGGCCAAGTCAAGAAGGAACCTATCCACACATTGTACTCCGCTTCACCATTTGAATGAATAACCCAGCCATCTGCTGGGCCACCTTGAGCAGACAATGAGAATAGAGTTGGGATGGGCAAAAGCGATGTTGTTCTCTCGACAGTTGAAGTAGAAACTTCGTCAAGATTTGTTGTAGAAGTCAGTGACTCGGTGGTAGTCGTTGTTGACTCGAGTGTTGTATCAGTAGAGGTTTGTGTCGTGGAAACAATGAAGTCAGTGGTGGACTCTGTAGTCATGCTAGAGTCCAGCGTTGTAGGTGTTGCAGTGTCGGCTGATGTGATGGATGAAGCATCATTAGAAGAAGTCAATTGAGCAGATGTTGAACTGAATAGCTCGGACACCGTAGTAGTGGTGGCCTCAGTTGGCATCGTTATAGAACTATCAGACAGTGCGATAGAAATCGTGGACTCGAAGCTTGCGATTGTTGTTGAGTCTAACCGTTCGGTCTCTTTGGTGGCATCTATCGACAACGTTGAAGATAGATCCAACAATTTTATAGTACTGATAATAGTGGCGGTAACTGGTTTGGACTATTATTAGTGATTTGAGCGACTAACTGTGAGAATAAACATCCATATCAGAAGATTGTGGCTTGCAAGGACCAGCGACAACAAAGTCAAGCCCAAAGGCTAGAGACAAAGTGAGTGCTAAATACATATTTGCCACAGAAGAGCCAAAAGAAATCCAGACTACAAACAGAAAAGACGAAGTGGCTCACTTGCGAGTAAAGGGAGTCTGTGACTTTTAATGATAATTTTCTCCTCTATGTGATGGAACCAATTTGACTAGAGCGCTTGAAAAGCAATAGTTTGTAACAGCTTCAAGAAGCCGAACGTTTAGTGCGAAACGCCTCAGTGTTACGGGATACTGCGTTGTCGGTAATTTCAGAAACCGAAGATCGTATGAAGCCATTCATTAAAGTTCCTCTCGAAATTGAACAAACTACCTACCCTGTTTGCCTATTAGATTATCTGGACCGTTTTTGTTTTGGCCTTTTGCCTCACCCTGACGTTTGAAGTTTATCTCTAGCATGGAGTCACAAGGCTCCACATTGCTGTAATATGGATGGAACCTACCTATCCATTCGCTGCAATCACCCGTATTTTAGGGAAGTTTAGGCCAGCCCATTGCGACCCTGCCTTCCACTAACCTCCAAGATTACAGTCACTATAGCAGAGACCTGGCAGTTGCCTTCATCCATAACTCTGTCCGCCATCTGACCCTCTCTTCTTTCACCAGAGATCCATTCAAATCCGCGACTACAAAACGGCAGCTATCTTGCATCGGCAGTGTATCTCTAAGAGAGTGCGTAAGGTAGCTTCGACATTTGCAGATCACCCAAGAAATTCTGTCTTTTATCATCATGGCATCGTCACAGGCTGACCTGCCTTGCCCCGCTTGGATTTGGTCCAACAATTCCAACGTTCAGTGGGTACACAATCCTAGTGATGCAAGAATAACTCGCTGACAAGATCAGTGTTGCAAAGGACCGTTCTTGGTTCGGCGACGATTACATTCCCATCACCTCCGAGCTCAGCGGCGGTCTCCCAGTCATTGGCGTGGGTACGGTCGAACTTCCCACTGACACATGCCCAACTCGAAACAACTCTGGCTCCCATGACATCCTTCGCCTGGAGAAAGTACTGCACGCACCAAACATCATTTGTAACATCATTGGGGCACCTCTTCTGAGCGACCACAGCGTCTCCATGAGTTTGTCCGAATCCTCATCTGGTTCCATCATCAGGAGGCCCGATGACTGCATCATGGCCTATTTCAAGCCCCTGACCAAAACCGGTCCGTTATTCCAAGTTCGTCTTAGTGAACCCCCGGTCGGACCCCAAGTTGGACCTTCGCCCTTCGATCCATCAAGCCACTACCTAATTCGGGCTCATTGGCCAGATAGCGAAAGAGTGAAACACTGTACTATTCAATTGAACGCGGCTGAGCGTGCATGGATGAAGAAGCATTATGGGAACGAGTTCAGGTTTCTCCATTCGTACGGTTTGAGCATCTACAAAAACGAAGATCGAGAAGAAGGCCGTAGCATCGCACGCGCAATGATGGCGGAAGACGACAAATAAGTCAGTGCGATCTGGTGGGCCGTAGTCAGTAGAACTATACCAATATAGTAGTGAATTTGTGCAATTTTGGTATACAGGATATCCGCGACGAAGTGGCAATATACTGAGCTACCGCCATGCGTAGGTGGGGGCCTTGCAGAGGATTCAACTACTTTACAAAACTCCGAACATTCACTAATTGGAGCAATGATTACAAGGAACTCACGGCTTCAGCATGTCCAAGCCCTCCATAATGAAAGAGGCCAATGACTAAATTAGCGAATGTAGGCCAGCTCACATCACGGCTGATAAGAACCTTCAGCTTCAAAATACATGCTTCATTCATTTCAGACACGTCCAGCTACATACATCTTTAGTTTCAGCTGGAATTAGAGTTATAAAACTGGTAACGAAGTTCTTCCGGCGATGAATTCTTGTACATGTCCAAGCTGCAAATATGAAAAGCGCGGTAAATCATCTTTTGATCAGAGCCCTCCCAGTAGTCGAAGTATGGCTTTCGGGACGCTAGTTCTTTGATCTGCTTAATCGTCATTGTCAGATTCGCCTGGATTGGTTCATCTCGAGAAATTAAAAGTATTAGCCGAGAACTGATATTCATTGAAGTACATATCCTACTGATAAAGCGCCACACACATGGATACACTAACCCTTTGTCCCGCTCAAGTTCGAGCTCGCGCTGCCACTCCCAAAACCAGTAGTGAAAGGATTTTGTTGTGAAGAGCCTCCAAAACCGCCAGTCCCGAATCCGGTCCCTCCCATAGGTTTTTGTTGCAGGAAGCCTCCAGAACCACTACCCCAAGTCTTAGCCGAAGAAGCGGGCTGTGAGGAGCCCCCAAAAACCAAAGGTTTCTGTTCTGGAGTGGCGTTTGCGGCCGTGCTTCCGAAAAGTCCGCCTGATTTGAATGGCACTGAATCTGACGATGGGTTTGGCTTATCGAAAATACTCGGGACTTTGTTCGGAACAGAGCTTGTACCATTCTGCTTTTGACCTGATTTTGGGACGGTCGTACCAGAGTTTGACATATTGCCATTGCCAGCCACGGCACCTTTGGTAGTTGCTCCATTCGTCATGCTATTGTTTGTCACGGTGGTGCTGGACTGGGCAGGTCTTTGTGAAGCTTGGTTTGCCTTTGCAGTTACCGAAGCTGGCTCATCCGACTTTGTAACTGCAGGGTTAGGCGTTACTGAAACACGAGTCGCTGGATTCGAGGTTTTCAAGGATGGCGAGGCAGTGGCAACAGGCCTGTATGAGAGAGGGACTACTGTTTTATCGTTAGCTTAGCCTAGTAACGGGCGTATAGCTCATACCAGTAGCAGGTCTTGGCCTGTATTTTCGGCATGTATCCAATCCGCCTTTGAGAACTTCAATCTCCGAGTTCAAAAGACGTCTGCGAGATGTTGTTTCGCTACGTTCTGCTGCAAGCTCCCTTAGTGTATCCTCGTCCATGTCATCTACCCTGGTCGGCGTGAGGATTTCAGGTATGCTGTATACAAGACAACTTTCGATCGCAAGGTTAATGACGTTATCTGTGAAAGTGCGTCTAGACATCTGTGCTAGTCAGTAAATTGTTCAAGTATTTCGTATCTAGGTACTCACCTCGTAGTATGTCAACATCGTATCAATGATCTTGTCTGTACCAAAATGTCCCGCTCGTGACTTTCGATCATCCTCCATTGCTTGTGTTATTTCCTCAAGGGTGAATCCTTCACGAGGCGGCGAAGATGAACTAAGCGAGTGCTTGTTCTTCAACATCTTGCAGACCTGGCTTGCGGCACGACTTGTCGACTTCTGAGACAACTCTCCGTAAAATTCGATATCCACAGGAAGTGAATGACCTTGAAGGTATGGCCAAAGTAATTCATCAATCTTGTCACGGAGTAGCTTCTCCTGTTTCTCGAAAAATGTGTCCACGAGGATAGCCAAGATTGCCTCTGTGGTTGGGTTATTCTGCGGCGATCCTACCACATGCCTGAACAACTCTTCGACAAAGGCCTTTGCGACTGTGACAACAGTATTGATATGGAACTCGGTTATTCCTCTCCATGGAGCGGCCTGATGTTTGAAAAGCTGCCTCGCAAGATCAGCATTCGCAGAGCCCGGGAACTCTCGGCCTTGGTTGGCTGCAGCCTTGTTCTCGAGCTTGACGCTCAGCTCTTCGATTCTGATCTTTTCAGGATCTTGAAATTCATGATAGTAATTATCAATAAACCTTGAAAGATGTTCCGGAGCCTTGTCTTCTTCGACTATATCCTCTTCTGAAGAAACAATGATTTGAGTGGACCCTTTAGTCCTCAGGGTTTGATCAAAAGCTCGATTGAAGTTCCGAAGCAAAGCCCTAAACTTCCGGTCTTCGTCATCCAAACCGCCGAAGAATGGATCATTATATCGCCCATTGCATCCATCCCTGGCTAAACGTTGGAATTCACTTGCAATTGTAAGTAGGTAAGACCTCATAGTTTTAGCATCGGATCGCGGGGTACCCAGACGTGCAAGCTCCCCCTGTCTAGCTCTAAGCTTTGTTTCGATATCCTCAATGACACTCGGGAGGCTGTTCCGAATGTGTTGATACAGGATTCCACTAAGCTTCTGGCGGAAAGTAGCAATGCCACAGTCCTGGCTAGGAACAGAAGCCCAAGCTCCCGTTTCGAAGAACGACTCTTCAATCTTATCACGATTCTCGAGGCTTATCTCATCTTCTCCTCTATTTCGTAGAACGTGCCATCCAAGTTGTAGTTTGTGGGCGCTTTCCTGATTTTTTGCCAGCATGATGTACTCTTTGGCATTCGAAGCGAGCGCTAGGTCTGGTTTGGTGATTACTCCGATGGTCCTCTGTCTCTGGGGGTCAATGTCCTTTGCTTTCTGGAGAGCTGAGTGGCTAACCAAATTGGCGTTGGCAGAGACTACGACGAGGATGATGCTGTTCTTCTGACGCATATAACTCTCAACCAATTTTTCCACTGTGTCTTTGCCTCCCAGTGATTGGTTGTGAGAGCTCGTATGGTATAAACCAGGTAAGTCAACGAGACTCAATGGATATACGTTTGGACCTTCAATCTCAAGGCGCAAAACATCTCTCGAAAAATCCTTTTCATTTTGCGAAAAGCCCATATGCTCTTTGGCTTCTTTGATAATTTCGGGGAGATCATCCTCGTGGAACTTCTTCCTCTGGAATACTCTCGGAGGTTTGTCACCGTCTGCAAACCTGACACTCGCGTATATACGAGTCTCAGTCGCGCGGCGAAAGATTAGCTCTGTCGCGAATCTTGTGCAGACGCCGCCATCGACGGGGAACCGAATATGAGAGATGGCTTCGAGAACTGATGATTTGCCGGCCGACTGCTCGCCCACAACTATGATTTGGGGGAGATCCACGAGCTTTCCTACTCCACATGCACTCAGTTTGTCGCTGAGCTCATGCAAAGATGTAGCTTCTTTGGTGTGGAGGTCCTTCAGGATTTCTTCACTCACTGAGACATCCATGGTGTAGTCAATAAAGAAAATAAAGATAAAGATGAATGGCTTTAAAATTTGAGTTGTTTCGTGAACCAAGTCGCACATGAGCTAGAATAACAATAACATAAATAGTCTTATCGCTGGACTGTTGGACTTCCCAGCCCCTATGATGACCCTTGATGATACTGGGGTGACTGTTTCACTAATGCAGTGTGAATTCGATGGAACCAACAAGTTTACTAGGTATAGTGGTGCAAGTGCGCCATAACGCCCTGATGTGTCCCCAATGTCCCGCTAGAAAAAATCATTTTGGTGTGTTATTTTCAAGACGTTGACAGTGGCGGCCCTTGATAAATCATCATGAATTAGAAACAATTGATTACTTGTATCCTAACGACGTCTCCGACTTCTGCTGAAGCGAAAGCCCTGTCTTGGCGTTGCCTTAGCCCACCAGACTTAACAAGGGCGTTACATCGTCCGTGCGGCTGACTTGATGTGATGGAGCCTGCATACTTCAAATTAAAGGCCATTGAGCTGCAAGCAAAGGGAGCTGAAAACGACAGAAGAAAGGGAAGCGGGCAATTTTGGGGAACCGAGATTACGGAGCTGGATGCTGCGTTGGAGGAACAGACTAATAAGATGACTGCTGATTTTGGATTTACTGGTTTTTTGACGGTGTTCAACCTCTTATCAACTCGAGAGACCGTTGTATCGCTTCACTTGTTCCATGATTACTGTCCCTGAGTTACTGCAACCTTACGCTATCTTTCAATCATTCAATCTGGTTTGATGGTCAGGTACACCTGAAAAACATGACAATCATATTAGAGGCCCCAAATAAATGTGACAATGATGCTCAAGTGCTCTGCACCCCCAACATATATGGCTTTGACCAGGTTGACTAGTTTTTAAATGTTAAACGTGTCTACGGACCAACCGTTATCAGTCTCTCAAGAAAGTGTAACGCGGCTGGCATATGGCCGACCAATACTCTTATGTACCGTCCACACTCAATACAGATAGTAGAATCCATGGAGATGTAAACTACCAATAAGCATTACACGTAGAGGCTGTGGGAGGCCTACCAACATGCCAACACAACTTCCCCGCTCGTAACCTTGGGAGATATTTATAATAACATGTTCTCGTTCCTTTCATGTCTATTTAATAAGGGTTCTTGTCAAGTTTTAGCTAGTAGGACTTCCCAACTGTGTTTATCCTTCTTCCGTCTTGATTCGTTATCATTTATCTTGTATTGAAGTCAGTTTCGCAAGTCGCCCCATATGAGCACAGGTCAGCCCACCCAATTCGATAAGAAAGTCTTCCAGGCCACAAGGGAGATTTTTGTAGGCGAGAAAGCGAAAACCAGAAAAGGCAAAACTGTGAAACAGTATATTAGACAGTATCGAGGTGACAAGAGCTCATTGAAACAACTTAGAACTCAGTACGGCGAAGGGATCGTTCAAGATTCAATATTGAGACTGTTGTCGCATGGATTGTATGAGTCGGCCTTGGTGGCCATACAATGGTTCCCTGATCTTCTTGAGGTTGCCGTTACCCAAAACGAAGTCGGGCCTCAACCGGAAATAGCAAAAACGACCGGACAACTCACGCCCGAAGACCTTCCTCAAACCAGCGGTGATGAGTGTCTGGATCAGTCGAAGTCTACAGAAGACACAACTCCTATAGATGGTAAGTGAAATCTATCGCAGACCAATGGTAGTACGTGACTGAATCGACAGGAGGTAATGAAAGTATTGCGAGAAACGGCAATGGCAAATCACCAGCAATTCCGGTATATCTGCCTTTCCCTGTGGAACACATGCTCATGGAGAAGACACAGAAGACCCTAGAGCTTGCCTGTTATCAGTACGGATTGAAATTTCTTCCAAACCTCATGCAGAAACAAGGCTGGGATTGCCCTGAAGCGGTTGAGCTTACGAAATGGACAAAGCTTTTCGCACGCAAGGGCAATCTGGTCTGGGAAGGGAGTGGGCAACCCTCGAAACAACTGTTACAGTCTATCGCAACAATCAGACATGCCGCTGTTCATCGTCTACGTATCAACTCAGTAGGACTCGAACGCTTTCTCACTGACGCAGAAACCCTTGCTGAAGTTCTCGGAAATGACAAGTTCATTCAGACTATTTCACAACTACGACTGCATACTCAGGAGACACTCAAGGAGCTTATACAGCACAAGGAGATGAGCCAAGCGCAACTGGAAATGGGCAAAGAAGAAATAGCAAGACATCGTGCTGAGCTGGATCGGAAGGAACAAGAGATTTTTTGTCACGCGGAGAGTGAGGATAGAAAGTATCGGAACCTAGCAGGAGAGACGTTGGAAAGAATTATGGGTCTTATGGGAGATTTGAGTGTATCTCCAAATGGTCAAGGTGAAGTACTGGAGAACGTGGATGATATTGAGGACGATCTTATCTCTGATGACGACAGTGACTCTGATCACGACGAGCAATTTGAGGATTGCAGTGAGGTATGACCAATCAATCTCTGTAGAGGGCAAATAGTAAAAGACTAAAATGTGTTGTGAGATATATCCTGCTGCCACTGGACACTATATAAGGTCGTTATTAAGAGAAGTATATCATCAAGCTAGTTTGTGATATCGATAATTCTAATCGTCAGGATTGTAGGGAACAAAAGTATAGATAATATCGGAGGGCCATATCGTCGCTGTAGCACTCGCAAACTTAGTTATCTTGGGTGACTCCAAGTCTGGGATTGGATAGGCGATCCTGTTGAGGGTAACGTAGCCATCGGTGACAGTGTAATGCTTCTTTGACACAACGACACTGGGATCTACCTCTCTCAAGGCCCTGATTCGACCCTCAAACGGGTCCTGGAAGCTATCGCTTTCGTCGCCAAGGCTTTCGTCCCAGGGATCAACCGTCATCAGGGGACAGGATGCACCGGTTGTCGTTGTAGCGGTTGCTGTGAGGAAGCAACCAGTGATGACTTCGGTGGCGGTAGTTGTGCAGGAGGATGACTTGCATGATACCCAGTAGTCAGTGACCTTTGAGGTTGTGCAGTCACAGCCAAGATAGGTATTGCAGATTGTGGCGCAAGGTTTTGTTGTACAGACCTGATGACAAGCTGTGTTTGTCTCGGTGGCACAGTCCTCTTCTTCTTCGTCTTCGTCTTCATCCTCATCCTCATCCTTGTCATCATCTTGATTGTCTTCTGTGCACCCAGCACCAACGCATTTTCCACCTCCAGGGCATCCGCCACCAATGCAGCCATTTGATCCGCCTCCACCTCCTCCGCCACCGCCGCCTGGTGTGCAGCCGAATAAACAGAGCTTGCCACAGCCCGACTTACAGACAGGTCCGGGGGGTCCAGGTGCGATGATAATGGCAGGAGCAATGCCGGGGGGAGGCAAGATGATCAAATCGTCATCGTCGTCGTCACCATCATCATCATCATCATTATCATCACCATCGTCGTTATCAGGATCATCATCGTCGGTTGGATCGTCGTCGTTGGTTGGGTCCTCGTCCTTACCTGGCTCATTGCCGCCAGTTGGAAACGGTCCAGGCTTATAAGTGTAAGTGATGCCACGAGTAGGTTCGGTCAAGGTGATAGGTGGTGGAACAACACTTGCACGGATGGTGACCGACTTGGAGGTTGTTTCAGTGATGACGATATTGGAAACTCCAATCTGAGATGTCGTGAGAGGAGGGATGGTTATGCGGACAGTGATTGTAGTTGTGCGATACTTGATAACACCATCTGTGGTTTCGGGCCACGTCTCCTTGAATGTCTCGGTAACAACGGGGAAGTTGATGGTAGTCTTGGAGGACAGTGGCCAGGGTGGAAGAACAAGGGTGCATGGGGGTTGGCATTGAGCGGTTGGGGCCTTGGAAGTCCAAATGGCGGGATCAATGTATACAACGTCGTCGTCGTCGTCCTTGTCGCCTCCATCACCACCGTCACTTCCACCACCGTCACTTCCACCACCGTCACTTCCACCACCATCGCTTCCGCCTCCGCCGCTTCCTCCACCACCACTTCCACCGCCTCCAGGATTCTCAGGGTTATCGGGCAACTTCGGAATCCAGTTGTTGATGTTGATATACGCATTGACAACACCCCCTTCGAGAACGACGACATAATCATCCTTCCCATCACCATTGATATCGGCGTAATAGACAGTCCCCTGCGGATTAACACCAGTAGCTATCGTGCCCAAGTCGTTCCACTTCCGTCCTTCACCGATGGGAATCCTGCCATTGTTTCGATACGCCAGAGCAGCGCCACCATCATACTGCACGATATACTCAGCCTTCCTATCCCCCGTCAGGTCTGCGAAGCGGACTTTGCTGCCAGGCTCGCCAACACCAGTTGCCACGGTGATACCCTCCTTCCAGATGCGACCACCGTTGATGGGCGGTATATTCTTGTTATTTTGCCAGTACTTGACTGCTCCTCCGTCATAGAGGACTAGAAAGTCTGCGTAACCATCTCCATCTAGGTCTGCAAACCGGATCTTACTTCCTGGTTCACCAACCCCGGGAGCAATAACAATGCCATCTTGCCAGATTCGCCGATCACCTGGGGTGGGGAGATTCCCCAGGTTCAGGTATGCCTTGACGGAGCCACCACCGTAGATGACCAGGTAATCAGCTCGCTTGTCGCCATTGACATCGACAAACTCAATGCGCGAGTCAGACAAATCCTCATCAAGGCCTGGCGCGATCTCGCCAATCGACTCCCACTTGTCATTGCCCTTGTTAAGCCAGGCACGAGCCCGGCCCTTGGCATCGACTGAGATCAGATCATCAAAACCATTGCCGGTCAAATCAGCGAAGCGAATGCTTGTCCCCTTGGTACCAGTGATACCAAGGTTCTTCCACATGCGAATGCCTCCGTCACTATCAACGGCAAGAAAGTCGGCGAGGCCATCACCATCCATGTCCGCGAAACGAATCATATCGCCAGTGACGCCTGAAGTACCGGGAGCAATGGTGCCTAGGTCTTCCCAATTTCGCCTACCTTGTTTGATGGTATTTCGAAAGGCCTTGACTGCGCCGCCATCGTATATAACAAGGTTATCTGCACATGAGTCAGTGATGAATTTTGAACGACTGTTATATCACGACTTACCAGCCTTGCCATCGCCGTCGATGTCTCGTATCCTGGTTGAGCCTGCAGGAATGCCAGAGGGACCTGGAGCAATTGTAGCCACGGTCTCCCAGTTCTTCTTGCTGCTATCCTTGCCGTTATTGTGAGTATTGCGCGCCCACTTGACGGATCCTCCTTCATAGACTATAACATAGTCCGCGTATCCATCGCCATCAATATCTTCAAAGAAGACCTTGTCTCTCGATTCGAGACCAGTTGCCCACTTTGAATCCAGAGGCTCAAACTTCTTGCCGTTGTCAACATTCTTCCAAACTTTGGCTGCCCCCTCTTGGTACAACACAATCAAGTCGGCCTTTCCATCGTTATCAACATCAGCTAGACGGATCATGTCGCCCTTGACAGATGTCCAGTCTGGGTTGATCTTGCCGATGCTTGTCCAGTCATTGGGTTTGCCCCGGTTGATCCAAGCTCGCAGAGTACCATCGTTGTCAGCCAAGATGTAGTCTGTGATACCGTCACCGTTGAGGTCTGCGAGAATAACCTTGTCTCGGCTACCGTTCTCAAGAGGTCCCCGTATGGTACCAATAGATTCCCAAGTGCGGAATCCATCGAATACAGTTCCCTGCTTCTTCCAGATCTGGCCTTCGATCTCCTCGCCGGAGCCGCCAACTGCGCCACCGATGCCGAGACCTACGCCTGGAAGTCCCTTGGCATCTCTGGGAACAGGGTCCTTGAGCCAACCACGCTTATCAGCTTCAAGGATAGCCTTCAGCCACGCGTTGGCCATCTTTTCGTAGCCACTGTCGTTGGGATGTTTCTGATCCCAGAGATCAGAGATGGTGATATCGATAGGGACCTCGAGGACGTGCTTTCCAGCTCTTTGCCTTTCCTCGATGATGGAAATAACCTTGGGGTTAAATCTGTCCGTATTCTGCTGCATCCTAGGCTTGTTAGCCCAGATGACTGGGGCAACCAGAATAGTGGCATCAGGAGCGTTGGCAAGAAGGCCGTCGATGATAGAAGCAAGCATAGCAGGCGACCCTTCGAGATCCTCTTCAAGATCCATGTTATTGGTTCCAGCGTGTACGAGAACAACATTTGGACGGGCTGCGATGGAACGTTTCCAGTGCTCATTAATTTGAGAGAGGACGTGTCCGCTATGACCTTCATGATCATTATCTGGCATGCCAGTGGCGGGGTGCTTCTGGCTGCCGATCATGTCAACAGAGCTACCTTGACCGATGAGCTTCTGTCGAAGGCGGTTGCGGTAACCCTTCTGGTCTTTCGATCCATTGCCCTTTGTGATCGAATCTCCAAGGGGCATGATTCGAAGAGTCGGCAATGCCGAAGCAAGTGGTGTGATAAATGCTATGAGCACCATTACAAATGCAATGGTACTGCGAAGCGTGAGACACGCCATGGTGTATTGGTATGAACAATTGAACAATGAGTGTCTTGTGATGATGTCAGGGTGATCATAAGGAGGAGAAAATGGTTCATGATATTCGAACAGTTTCCATGGTTCTGATCCCAACTTATATCTCTATTCTATCATGGATGCTGTCAGACATTTCGACTCATCCATAGCTACTGGTCCATCTGCCGTGGCCCCCAGCGTCTACAGCCCTTGCATTGACTCCTTAATCCTACTTCTGTTCCAATGTTGTTGGTTCCGAACAAAAGGCTGATTATACCACGTAAAAACTCTTCACTCTGGTAGGCTACGAACCAACGTCTTGCTAATCATTATTCCATCTTTTTCTTATTGCAAGGGTTTGTCACGAGGCATTTTCGTCTGCATCCTATTTTTGTCATTTTGATGGCTATTCACAGTTGGTGATTGCCTTGTCGTGTGGATTGGTTATGACACAGCCTTTGTTGGTTCTGTGCTCGGTTAGTGAAAGGTACTGATAAAGGCACACAGGAACCAGGCAAGGGGATACCCATTAGGCATTCGCCGGTGCTGTTGGTCGGGGAGATTTAAGGTTTAAGATCCTTCGTGCAGATCCTTTCTGCATAGGATATTCAATACCGCGTTAGCCAAGACGATGAGCCTTTATGCTGTTGGTTCGAGAACTAGGCATTTCTTCATATTCGCTTGTTGGTTCTGGGATTTTCCGTTATCTTGCCAGGCCACGGGATCAGATGTTCAAAAAACACAACTGCCGACAAATGTTGTCTCATTCTGAGACTTCTTGGCAGCGCTTAACCCTAGCATAGCCCATATTATGTATGCATGTTGGCTTTGACACATCGGGTAGCGCCCACAAGGGAATTAAGTTTCTAATTCAGTGACATGACCAGAGAGGCCTAGTATAGGTGGTATGTCTTTGGGAGCGCGTGCTTGAGGACGGGAATGATGTTGACAGATTCCTCCTTTCAACTATTAATACAATGCCATAGCAAGCTTGCCCAGACCATAGGCAAGTTATCCATCTTCTATTAACTTCAATTCAAATTCAAGGAATGCCAACACTTTCCTCAACTAGCTCGCAAGTCACCATGCAGAAGAAAGGCGCTGCTCCGTGGAGGCTGCTCTTCATTTATCCTTTAGCAATCCTCGCTTCTCTTGCATTTGTTTCTTTCTACGTTGGGTCATGGAGTGATTTGGACTTGACCTCTCACTCTGGCATCATCGAGAGTCGCAATCCTCGCCCTGATCTGGCTTTTGTCTTAGCTAAAAGGTCAGCTGCATATGACAAGGCTATCAACAAGGGACGCAAACTTCACTGTCTCATGAGTATGACCCAGGACGAAGCAAAGCAGGCCAACGGCGGAACATCGCTCGAGAGCCCTGATTATCTCCAGTTACATCCTGGAATCGAGGAGTTCGAGGGTTGGGACATCAATGCCTACGATAAACATGCTCCATGGTTCAAAACGTATCTCGATGACGCTTTCCAAGATCTCGGGATTGAGAAGAAATTTCATCACGAGGCTTGGGAGCACACACGTCAAGGGCGAATTTATGATGATCCACTTGATCCTGATATCGATGCTTGGAAGCAAGCTTGGGTATGTACTCCTCCACTTGAGAATGAATGCGGCTGATTGTTGTCCTGTCTTCTAGCCTTCTGGAGCGTTCTATTACACGTCGTTCATTATTGATGCTGGCGTCATAATCGGAGACAATGCAAAGTCAGTGAAGCATGGGTTCAAGGACGAGTGGTTTGGATTTGAGGAAATATGGGAGCAACACATGACACGGATCCGACAAGTAAGTTGTACATCGAGTCCCGAGCCAAGACAAAATTAACAGACATCCAGTGGAGCGATGTAGTATGGTTACAATGGGTCAGTTCATCTTCATAATATCCGCTATGGCTGATGATCAAAATGGTTAGCTAACCTCTGTTACAAACGTAGCTAAAGGCCTGTAGTGAGAATCCAGACAATATCCGCAACATTAACTATATCTTCCAGTCTCAAATCACAAACGAGGACACTCTTGGGATTCTCACCGAGACGCTGCTTAAGTGGCGTGATACTGGTGGTCGAGGAGTCGAGATAGGAAAGTGGGAAAAGCGTATTACACTCGATGTGAGAAAGGATGACGATAAGGAGGCATTCTATGCATTTCTCGGTAGTCCTCACGGGGCCATGTCATCATATGTCCTCTTGAATCATAAGGAACAGCTCGGGGTCAAGGCTATCAATAAGGTGGACATTTTCGTGCCGAATATTCCCTTGGTTATCATTGGGGAAAGTGTTTCCGACACTATAAAAAAGGCCAAGATTTCCTGCGTGTTTTATGTCACGACAGTTTAGTTACACAATATGGAGTAGTTCTCATTGAGGATTTTGGACTAGCTATACTGTCATTTTTGAAAAAAATGGGAATTGGGGATCGATGAGAAACGAGCTGTACAAAGTGACATGGTGCTATCTCACATTCCCTGAGGATACTAATCATAGTATAAATTGTATTCTTCCTATACCGAACCGCCTGGAATAGTTCATGCTTGACGGGCAGACACCTCTTCCTGAATCAAATACGCCGAACGACGTTGGGCTTCCCGAGCTTGCCGCTCTTCCCATGCTTGCCTGGCTCTTCTCTTAACACTATCAACCTCCTCAAGCGGTAGGATACTTTCCCATGCAAATAACCAGAAATCATATTCCCACGAATCCTTTATACCAGGCGCTAAACCCAATAACGACAATCTCTTTCTATCCCAAAAAGCAAGACCTAGCGGACGGAAAGAATCAAATTTGACACCAGGTATGGGTGAGTCTCCAGACCCGTCACGGTCGTGTAGAGAGTTCCAAATTGAAACACCCGTGCCCCATGGATGATGGTCGAGCCAATTCACGGTCTGCTCCCAACAATGCGCATCAGTGAATGCGGGTAAGTGTACTGGGGTTGCTCCCTCTGGTAACACTACTGGGACGCGTTTCCTGACATAATGGAATTTGCCATTGAAGCGATATCCTCCTAGTTCCATGAACCTTTCGTTGTAATTTGGGGGTGCCGTTATCCATCGATTGTCTTCCGATGGGGCAGGCGCTGGGGGGAGTCGATAAAACACACTTGTTTGTGGTTTCCTGAGTCTTGAAAGATAATCCATTGCTGAACTTATTGGCACTGTGCTATTTATCAGACTGCCATCCTTGTCGATGAGCTCAACCAGATCCTTCGCATGAAGAAGTGATATATCATCGCTGGACCATCCGATGTCTGGCTTCTTGTTGAACAGATGTTGCATCTCGCCTGCGAGCTGCACCATCCACATGACTCGCACCACACGCATCTCTTCTACCCATGTAGGCTGTCCCAAATGAAAGAAGGTGACAGGTCTGCCGACGAATTCGCGATCCCAGGCCGGGGGGCACTTATCAGTACACCTGTAATCAGATGTGTAATGTGGTGTCGGGTCATAAGCATGGAGCGGCCTGAAGCTTGGGCTTCGTAGCCTTTCCAAACATGACGCCAGGCATGACTGGGATAAAGCCGATATATGGTAAGCCGTCGCGACCACGGACCTGATCACTTCTGGACGAGGCATGCAAGACAATGACTCTGGACCCAGGATCTTGACTCTTGACTCATCCATAACAAGGAAAGGCACCATAGCCTTCATGAAACCGGTTCCGAACTCTTCCAGATCCGTAAAAGGAAGTACCCCAGAACGAACGAGTATGACGCCTCGGATAAGCTCTCTGAATTTTGGTGGTATAGTCGATTGCGGTCCTGAGAGTATACCTTCGGTGATGACAAGAGAGTTCGAACCGCTTTCAAAGAGACGCCATGCACGTGGCGAGGCTTGCAGTAGTTTCCAAAGTGACTCGAGACTTGGAAGGGCAGTCATTACTGGAATCAGAATCTCTGGTGGTAGTCGTTCCAATGAGATTGGATCGGGCTGTCCGTTGTCGGCCATATTAAAGAAGTGCAAATATTACTTATTGGGGGGACAAGAAGATGGAAAGTACAGAATTAAGAGGACAAGTGCTGAGATGCGCGACTTTTTAAACGTTTCGTCTGAATCCTTGGCTTTGTTGGTTCTGTCTTACATATGCAGATCCCTAACAGTGTAATTACTGTGCAGTACTAATTTAAATTTTATTAAGTTAATAATATAAAATACAAAGATATCAAGGTTAATATACTCAATGAGCACGTGTTATGACTTAGCCTTTTATATCAATACTTTTACTTTTTATTTTCCTTTACTCTAGGAATAGCCTGAGCTTCTCTTCATATCCACGAAATTAACAATAATTATCCACAGTTTAGGGCAGGCCGATACTTTCAATTATTTAGTTTATAACTATTAATTTATATTTTAATTAGGTTTTCTAAGGGACAAACTAAGCTGTTTATGTTGGCAGATGCATGGGTTATAGTACTGAACGTTACAAAGTGTTATGTCTCTTTATTGTAAACAAGGGAAGTGAGGCTGTATTGAGGTGATGATATCTTATTAATAGCCCGTGAGCTAAATGTTCAAGTGCTAACAGTTATATATATATACTTGATACTTATGTTAAAGGGGCGATGAGAAGTAAAGTTTTTATCTGTCCTGGACTGCCGTCAGTCCCGTAATTGTCAGTCCTAGAATACCTAATTCGCTGATGGGCATGAGTGGGATTGCTGCCGAATCCCTTCTCGGCAGAAGCTCGGCTTATACTGTCTTCCTATCTTATCGTCCGTATCTCCGAGGCTCCTATTCAGGCCAACGTCTCCGCAGTCGATACTCGAAATCGGGCAAACAGAGATACAACTTCATCAACCCCAAGTCACGAATTTCATACTGGAAAAGAAAGAAAATCCAGTAATGGGATTCGACTGTTGCGGCCTACCTGATTCGGCCCCTGAGCCAGTTGCAGTACGAATCGAGAAGGCGGGCAGTTGCCATTATTCTTGCTGCGATGGCAGCGACAGCAACGGCGACGATCTCGCTACCAAGGATTCGGGTCAGGGAGAGTCCAACCGAGAGAAACTAGATGACTGTTGCTCTTCTGGCAGATGCGCGGATGATAAATCCAAGGATGATATCGATGCGCCTGGTTGCTGCCGTGGCAAGGTAGGCCCATGTTGCGACACCTCTTGCCTTGACCGCTTGGCCATGCGAGAATGCGAGATGGGTACTGTCGCCGTCCCTAGAAAAAACAGACAGACAAAGAGTGAGTAGCCATTATCTTAAAAAGCCATTCGAGATTGCTAACTCGTCTCAGCTTGCAGTGGAGCTGCTGACGGCAAGGCATGCAGCCAGCATAGCACCGCTATTCTTGATCGCTATGGCGCCATTCTCGAGTCCCTAGGATGCATTTGCCGTGCTCTTATTGCTCTAGGTCAGGAAAGCTGTTGTGAAGTTGGTCAGCGCCCTTGGCTAGACAGGCAGCAATGCTCCAACAAGTCGTCTGCTCGCTCCCTTCGTCGCACCTCGCTGGATTCTCATAGCGGCAGAAGCTTCATTACAAAAGACCAAGCTGCGCATAACCGTCTTCGTCTGTGCAAGGGCTTTGAAGAAAGCGTTAAATCTGGAAAGAAGTCATCTGCGGCTACCGGCATAGGCTCTTGTTACTCTAATGACATGCCTGCCACAGAGCCTTCCGTCAAGGGCAAATGCTCCAAGTCTTGCTGCTCGGGTGAGAAGCCTGTCAAAGCTCCATCTGTTGAGAGAAACTGTATCAAGACGTGCTGTTCCCCTGATAAATCTACCCATCCTCCTGTTGCTGACACTGGATGCCTCGACTCTTCCTGCTCCGAGACTGGGCGTTTCGAAGAATTGCCTCCAAAGGTCGAGTGTGCAGGATCCGGTTGCGGAGCAGCCAAGACTGCGGTTAACAACGCGATTCTCGATGCTGCTTGCTCTGATTCTTGCTGCAAGCCACCCAAGCAAGATATCGTCAAGGCTCCAAAAACTAGTTGTGCGGACAATTGCTGCTCGGAAAGGCGATCAATCGGCTCCCAGGGTTCTTGCGTCGGTGTTTGCTCCTCCGCTGCTGCGCGTGATCACAGCTTGGAGGTTGGGATGGCCTCGATTCAGGGTATAACCGACATAGAGGATCAGGGAACCGGAAAAGAGCATGTTGTTCTGAGCATCTCCGGCATGACTTGTACTGGCTGCGAGACAAAGCTTAATCGAACTCTCGCTACAGTTCCCGCTGTCAAAGATCTGAAGACGAGCCTAGTTCTCTCACGAGCTGAGTTCAACGTCGACCTTCGCCTCTGCTCGGTGGAAGAAGTCGTGAAACATCTGGAGCGAACGACCGAGTTTAAGTGCGAGAGAGTTCAGAACAAGGGATCAAGCCTGGATCTTATCGTCCCCGATGAGCCCTTGGAATTCATGGGTCAGACATGGCCGGAAGGTGTCATTGATATGGCGCTTGTGGATAAGAAAACTGTACGAGTCGCGTTTGATTCTAAGATTGTGGGAGCCCGGGACCTTACCGAGAAGATCTGGGGTCCGCCAATAAAACTTGCTGCGCCTTGTCGTGATCCTACGCTGGAGATTGGGAGGAAGCATGTTCGTCATGTTGGATACATGACCTTTCTCTCCGCTGTCTTGACTATTCCTGTTCTTGTTATGGCCTGGGCTCCTCTTCCAGAACGAGAGTTGGCCTATTCATCGGCTTCACTCGCATTGGCAACTATTGTTCAATCGGTTATCGCAGGACCTTTCTACCCTAAGGCTCTGAAGGCGCTTGTTTTCTCCAGAGTTATCGAGATGGACCTCTTGATTGTCTTGAGCACCAGCGCTGCCTACATCTTCTCTGTGGTCTCTTTTGGGTACTTCGTCGTAGAGAAACCCCTTTCGACTGGACAATTCTTCGAAACGAGCACTCTCTTGGTCACTCTGATCATGGTTGGTCGATGGATTGCTGCTGTCGCTCGTCAGAGAGCTGTTGAGTCCATTTCCATCCGGTCACTCCAGCCTTCAACAGCTATCCTTGTCGACAAAGAAAGTGGAATCGAGCGTGAGATCGATGGCCGACTTCTTCAATATGGCGACGCATTCAAGGTTCTTCCGGACACCAGGATTCCGACAGACGGTACTGTCATCACCGGGTCTTCTGTGGTCGACGAGTCTATGCTCACAGGTGAATCCAGACCAGTGGAGAAGCGTCCCAAATCGATGGTCATTGCTGGATCTATCAACGGGCCTGGAGTCATGATAGTTCGACTGAACCGTCTGCCTGGTGACAATACCATCCAAGCCATTGCTACAATGATTGACGAGGCCAAGCTGTCAAAACCCAAGTTACAGGACATGGCAGATCGAGTAGCATCCTATTTTGTCCCCGTGGTGGTAACATTGACGATTATCACGTTTGTAATATGGATCACAGTAGGCATGGCTGTCCGTGGTTATGGAGGATCTGAAGCTACGATTCATGCAATTACCTACGCAATCACTGTTCTCATCGTTTCTTGCCCATGTGCAATTGGATTGGCAGTTCCAATGGTGATTGTGATTGCCAGCGGAGTCGCGGCAGAACAGGGTATCGTCTTCAAATCCGCGGACGCCATTGAAGTCGCCCATAAGACTTCGCATGTTGTGTTTGACAAGACGGGAACTTTGACTCGAGGAAAGCTCTCCGTTGTTGGAAGCGGGTGCGTCGATGAAGACAAACTCCCACTTCTGCTGGGTCTGGTTGAGAACAGTCGACACCCAGTTTCGGTTGCTGTAACTGCTCACCTCAAGAACATTGGAGTCGCGACTTCACCTGTCCCTGTGCCGAAAAGCTTGACTGGTAAAGGTATCGAAACAACCCTGGGTAGTCAGACACTTCGAGCTGGCAACTCTCGCTGGCTGAATGTGTCGGACCATGAACTTGTCAAGCCGATGCTCATTCAAGGCTGGACTGTGTTCTGCTTTACTATCGACAATGAGCTGAAGGCGGCCTATGCACTTGAGGACGAACTTCGACCTGATGCTACGGAAACAGTTGAAATTTTGAACAAGCGCGGTGTCTCGGTACATGTGGTCTCTGGTGACGATGACGGAGCCGTCCGGACCTTGACATCCAAGCTGGGCATTCCTGGCGATAATGTGCGCTCTCGAAGCTCGCCTGCCGACAAAAGGGATTACATCCAGACTCTTCTCGGTACTGCCAGTGACCGAAAGAAGCCGGTCGTTGTTTTCTGCGGCGACGGCACGAACGATGCCGTTGCTCTCGCGCAGGCTACAATTGGCGTCCATATGAACGAAGGTACGGATGTCGCGCAATCTGCTGCGGATGTTGTTCTCATGCGTCCTTCCCTGGCTGGTATCCTGACCATGATGGACGTGAGTCGGAAATCGGTTAACCGCATCAAGTTCAACTTTGGGTGGAGTTTCGTATACAACACCTTCGCGGTTCTTCTTGCTGCTGGTGCTTTTGTCAACGCGAGGATTCCTCCAGAGTTTGCGGGGTTGGGAGAGCTGGTGAGCGTGTTGCCAGTCATCGCTGCCGCGGTAATTCTGCGCTGGTCAAAGTTCTAGACTCAGAGCGCCTCTAATACACGAGTGGCGACGGTTGAAGTTCCACTAACTCTCCTTGATATCCGACCTGAATCGTTGCCAGTAAATACGGGATGCAACAGCTCACACCGGGGTTAAATTTTGAATCGCGTCGCAGAATGCTGCAATCCTGTCACTATCGATTGTTCATAGCTTGCTTCAGTATCACAGATAATTCATTCTGGACAGTCTCAGTACTACTTGTACTTTTCTATACATGTCCTTTCCTATGGGATCTACTCTTCAATGACCGTAACCCCTTGACGTATCAAAATAAAGAGCGGTTTTCATGAAAGAGAAGGGAGGGGTGGACAAGGCAAGCACGATTGGTTGGAGTGATTAACAGCAATATTCTACCATCCAGACTGAGGAATATATTGCTCCCAGCCAGCCTCTCACCCTTGACAAGCTGTAGACTTGAAGAATAATCATCTGGCTGGGAGGAGCTCAAGGGTGTCAGTGACATCTGAGCGCGGGAAAGGACGGTGTGGTAAGTATCGACAAACTGACAGCTTGGCATGGTGATGGTAGGGGGCTTATGGGTTACATTATATCGTTATCTCGACCCAATTCCGGATCATTTACGCCAAGCTGGCTACACCGGTATGATGCAGAACCTTGTGTTAATATTTACATCGTTTATTTGTATACTGTGTCCTCACTGGAAGACGGAAAGCAATTGTCCCAGGGGTACATGTCGTGTTTCATTCTTTCATACTTCTTACGCATTCCTACCGAAGGACTCTTTCTCTCTTATTATTTCAAATCACACTGCTGTATTCATTTGCATTTTTAAAGTCTTTTACTGAGAAGCTCCTTATTCAAAACCCAGGTAATTAAGACGTATAGGGTAGTACCTGGGGGCAGCCTAGTATACGAGGTGGATGCAGGAGGCGCTAATCGGGTATGTAGAAAAAAACAAAGGCGAGGAAGAGAGGAGGAAGAAAGTCTAATATGTTGATCTGAGGTATTCAACAGCACCATTTCAGAGGCATAAGCTGGTTCCAAGTAAGCTCCCATCCCCAAAAAGCTGTAGATTCGAAAAGGAATCATCGAGCCGAGTGGAAGGCGAAGGACTTACGGGTATAAACAACTCGATTGCTTGATTTAATCCCCAATTGTTTTTGCTAAGCTGGCTAGACTAGATGCTTGGGGGTGAAGCTTGGGGGTTGGGGAACCTGATGTTTGTTAGCCAATTAGAAACTGTGAGACCCGGGAGAATTATTCCACCAATGCTACTCGTTCAACCGGTATTGTGGTATTGTATTGAGTATGTTCACAATATTTAAGTTATAGTCCCATCTATGAAACCAAGATCTTAACCACCATCTCATCGCAACCTCAAAATGTTGGTCCAGAGTGTCTTTTTAACCGCAGCGCTTTGTTCGCTTTTGTCTTCGGCAGCGACCACATCCCACGGACTACCCAAACGACCCCATGTTGAAGCAGCACCATACGGCACTGGCAAAGCGTTTCCCAAGTCACCTTCACGATCCCGAGAGGACATTTGTTACGTGAAGCCTGGCAAGGGAAAGAACGCCGATGATGCTCCGGCCATTCTCAAGGCGTTCAAGAAATGCAACAAAGGAGGAACCATCGTGCTTGACCAGAAGTACACCATCGGTTCCCCACTAGATCTGACGTGGCTCGCTCATGTTGATGTGGTCATCACTGGCCAGGTGGACTTCAAGTCTGACCCTTACTACTGGGCTGAAAACAGCTTCAAGTTTGGATATCAGAACATGTCCTCATTTTGGAAATGGGGAGGCAAGGATATCCACATTTATGGTGACTTGAACAAGGGTCCATCTGTGCTCGATGGTAAGGGTCAAGATTACTGGGAGGAGATGGCCGTGAACAGCACTGTAAGAAGAGTCAACATGATCACGGCTCTGGTTTCCACTGACGTTCATTTGATCAAAGCTACTGCGACCAATCTTGTTCTCTGTTGAGGGTGCCCACGGTCTAACCATGTCAAACCTGCGCATGCGAAATTCCCCAAACGTAAGTCACCCTCTGGTCAGATGCATCCTCAAGCTCACCCCACTAGTGGTTCAACATTATCATTAACAGCACCGACGTGTTGATCAGCGATCTTGATCTTCAAGCCAAGAGTTTGAATGGAGTCAAGATTGCCAACTCCGATGGCTGGGACACATATCGCTCAGACAGAGTTGTTATCCAGAATTCTGTCATTGACAATACTGACGGTAGGTTACATTGTCAACAAGCATGTAGCTGTTTGCTGACTATGGTAGATTGTGTTTCCTTCAAGCCCAACAGTACCAACGTCGTTGTTCAGAACCTTGTCTGCAATGGCTCTCATGGTATTAGCGTTGGCTCCTTGGGTCAGTACAAGGGTGAGACTGATATTGTGGAGAACCTGTATATCTACAATATCTCCATGTCGAATGCGAGTGACGGTGCCCGGATCAAAGTATGGCCCGGTGTTGAGACTGCCTTCCAGAGTCTACTTAATGGGGGTGGTGGTCTCGGCCGCGTTAGAAACGTGACTTATGACCGCTTCTACCACCAGAACAACGATAATGCTATTACCATCACTCAGTGTTATGGACAGAAGAATCAGACTCTCTGCAATGAGTTTCCTGTAGGTTCAGATTCTCGAACAGGGTTGAAATATGCTAACAAGTAAAAGGCGAATTTGACTATTGAAGACATCACGATGAAGAATTTCTGGGGAACTGTTTCTAAGAAATATGATCCCCGCGCTGGCACATTGGTTTGCAGCGCGCCTGACGTAAGACTAATAATCTCCAATTCACTTCCAACTAACACTTCTTTAGCGTTGCAGTAACATTGTGGCTCAGAACATCACCGTTGGTGTGCCAAGTAAGAAGGCACCTATCTACGATTGCCAGAATTTGGACGTTGAGACTTTGGATTTCACATGCCGAGACCCCACGAGCGACAGGGACACGACTAACGGTTAATTTCATGGTCTCTACATCGATTGGACAGTAATAGTATATTTATTGAATCCAACCATACAAATTGTATTGGTCAAGTACATAAAGCCGAAATCCACCACCACTGTCTCGAGTCTTATATCATAAATCTTAATATCCTTTATCAATATCCATGCCTTTCCCTAGACAATCGTTATCGTTGTTATGTCAAAAGCGCTGCTATCGTTGCTCATTTTAGTCAAAAACCCTTCCTTGGCAACCCATAAGCCAATCCGACGGTAAACGCCATCAGCGTCGATTTGAAGTACAATTCCAAGCGTGAGTGTACCCCTTTGATGTTTAGAATCCTGCAATATTGCGAATAAAAACACATCCTCTTGTGACAGTATTTCATTTATCTCCTCTCTTGTCTCCGGTAAAGTCTGGACATGTACAGGAAGCTCAAACGTCACTTCAACAATCGCTTCTGAATCTATAAGCTTGGACGCAATTAATGGTCCAGTCAACGTCAGAGAAGCCCCCTTGACTTGCCCAAAGCGATTATGGTAATCGACCAGCTCCACTTCAACGTCCCTAACTTCCGCCAAACTGACACCTTCATCGTATAACAACGCGAAAAAGACTCGACTGTCGACGCTGGCCCAACTCCACGAAGGCGCTCGATACGCAGCTGGTCGTCTCACACATCCCTCCCAGGTTGCTTGCCACAGTAGACCCGCTGGCATGATACTTCGAAATATGCCAGCGTAATAATCGTTGCCTAGTCCAGATGTGCAACGTCTTGCAACGGATGCAAATGCTACCAATTTGTCCTTGTCGGGAAATGTCAACTGCCGAGTTGTATAAGATATGACAAGGTCATAGTATTTTGTCAGCGTGGAAACATCCATAATGCTGTAATCCTCCTGGTACAAACAATCGAAGTTGCCGGTTATGTCGTCAAATAATCCATCAGGGAGATACTCGTTGATTGTCTTGGACCTCGTATTCCTTCGTGTATCTTTACAGTCGCACTCCCAGGTAATTCGATCCATAGAGAAATGGAGCGTCCTTTGTGAAAGCAGCCTCTCTTGGAAGACCCATGCTCTTTCATTAATGGGTAAATGAAGTCTTGCACTGAAGAAATCCTGTCGCGTGAATATCGCACAAAGAATTTGGTGCGCTGCCGTATCCGGAGTGTCATCCGCTTCTCCAACGCCTTCAGTATCCAGTGCTGACTCTTCCCTGATAAAGAAGTCGCGGTATGATGTTGGCGGAGGCTCGTCCGATCGGGGAAATAGCGGAAAAGGCGTCCACAGATAACAGTCTTGTAGGTACAATGGGTTTCTGGTCCGAAAAGCACCTTGATGCGGATTTGCAGAAACATCAATCGAGATATTCAAGAGGCAGTGTTCGTAAACTCGATGCATTTCTTCCGAGTGGAAAAGCCAGTCTTCTTGCGCTGTTGGTCCACTCTGAAGGATGCACAATGAGTCAATCCATATATAGGGGATTCGCAAGTGTCGGCAGGTTATAATGGCTTCTCTGAAGCTGGTGGGTAATTCTGAAAGCTTGATTTCGTCCCGGAATTGGCTCAAGTTATCAGACGATAGCATCAAAAAGTCTGGTTTCTCACCCCAACAATGACTCAACGCGGCATAATCCCCATTTATATCATCTTGACCCGATATAAGCAGTCTTGGGGACAGTGTATCAGTTCCGACGTCGATGAGTCGCCCGGGACACCACCATTTCCTAGTAGCGTTGACCTTGTAACGACAGCCATGCTCACTTTCACACGTTTCGAGCCATCGCTTCGCTAACCTCATGACGTCTGTATGTCCTGTATTGTCTGGTATGTCGCGTAATGGGGGAAAGTCCGGGCGTACTCTGGAGGGGTCTCGAGCAAGGTCGTCCTTTACTGAGGCAAGAAACTCACCGTAACCCAGTGGAATGCTGGCTGATTTCGCAACTTGGATATAAACTCTCCATCTCTGGTTCTCATAGGGCCGTAACCTTTCGTCTTTCCGGAACAGAATCTCTCCGTGAAACTGCCAGGCATTGTGGAAGGAAAAGTCGTATTTTAACGGTCTCCACTCCTCGAAGATATGCTCCAGACGTAGACAGTTGCAAATCCGACAACCATTTGTTGCGGCACGGTCGAGATTTTCGCTAGTTTGATGATGGTCTCCGCTCGTGGCAGGGCTTTGGAACATTGACATACAAGTAGCACAAAGCATTGTGGTGGAGGTTCCGGCCAGCTATGAGGCTTGATGTTTGTGTTGGAATGTTATCTGGGGAAGCTGACTATTTATTTCCCAGTTAAACATGGTGAGATTTTAATAAAGCGGGCACGTGGGGTTCACAGATTCACTACTCGATTGAAAGATGACACTACAGTCTTGCAGGTCTTGATGGATTGTTACTTCGAACCAAGATGTAAAGCTGCGATAGTGTTTCTATCTGTTCCATATCAAGGTGCCATCTGTATTCAATAAAGGACTTTTACAATTTCTCGATGCAGTTTTGTCATTTCAGCGCGTTCACATGCTGTGATGTCCATCACACAGTGCTCTTCTCGAAGCAACCCTAGAGTGGTGGAAGGATCACCACCCCTGCAAGGCAGAATCAAAGGCGTTTCATTTGAGAAACTCGGATAATCTGTTATTGAGAGATCCGACATACGCGTGTTTTTCAGGGGATCTTCAATATGGGGCAGTAGATACCCCATACCGTATGTAAGATTAACGCTAATTTCCCGTCAGTAGCAACCAAATAAGCTTCAATCTTATACGGTGGGAGAACCCATAAATCCGTACAGGGATAAACTGAAAGATGGAGGTTCTAGACCAAGACTTGGTAGATCAGTTACACAAAACGGAATTTGAAAATGCCAATGCTTGGAAAACCAAGATTTATGCTCATCGTCGGCTAATCTGATCTACACAATTACAGGGGACGAGCAGAATGCATTGATGATTTATCAGACTCATTGCATCCCGACAGTTCTCTGTTATCTCCCTCAGCCTGTCTCTGCCTCCCTACAACGTTGCTTCGCCTCGCTTTGACCTGAAACTATATTTGACAGTCCATTTTTGGACTCGCTACTGGCCACCATGTCAAAGGGGATTTATTCCATGGGTAAATGGGTCCCCACTTCGTAAACATTAAGCGAGAGCAGCTTCAGCTATGTTTAAGTATGATGGTTCAGGGACTTCCTGCTTAAGCTTCTCTTTTGATCTTGCTTGGCTATTGTAGAAACAACTTGGCACTCACTCAGTCTTTCATTAAACGCCATACCACATTCCACTCCTTCATATTCATTGACAAGATGAGGCCTTCAATACTGAAGACATTCGCGGTCACGTCCGCCTTGGCATCTGCCGCCAATGCCGTTGATGTGAAATGGGATGACGACAGTAAGTCTAACTCCGCGGAATCATTCGATTGAGAGGTAGTCGCTTACTGTATCAGAGTCTATCAAACAAGCTGCAAGCACAGTTGCGCACGGCTTAGTGAAATACTATACTGGCAACAATACTGGCGACGTGCCAGGAAATCTGCCAGACCCCTATTACTGTACGTTCCTCCTCCTCTTAAAGTTTCCTTATCTGACCCCATGCAGGGTGGATAGCAGGGGGTATGTTTGGAACATTAATCGACTACTGGTGGCTCACCGGCGATGAAACATATAATGCAATCACCAAACAGGCTATGCTGCATCAAGTCGGGACTGAGAACGACTACATGCCAGATAACCAGACCATGACAGAAGGTAACGACGATCAAGGCTTTTGGGCAGTCGCTGCCATGTCAGCAGCTGAGCACAAGTTCCCTGATCCACCAGAAGACCAACCACAGTGGCTTGCATTGGTTCAGGCTGTTTTTAATGAATACGTCAGTCGTTGGGATACACAACATTGCGGCGGTGGTCTTCGTTGGCAAATCTTTACTTGGAACAACGGATATGACTACAAAAACTCTATCTCAAATGGCTGCTTCTTCAACATTGCTGCCCGTCTCGCTCGCTATACCGGGAATAGCACCTACGCAGACTGGGCTGAGAAGATCTGGGACTGGGAAGCCAAGATGGGACTTATCACCAAGGACTACCAGATTCTAGATGGACTCCATTTCGATGGAAAATGCCCCAGCTCTATGGACACTAACCAATGGTCATACAATACCGGCGTTTACCTCTACGGAGCTGCAGCTATGTACAACCTGACCGAGAAGAGCACGTGGAAGACTCGTGTTGATGGGGTGTTGAAAGACATCCAAGTCAAGTTCACCAAGGACGGTGTTCTTTATGAGCAATTCTGCGAAGAACACAAATTATGCAATCTGGATCAACAGACCTTCAAAGGATATCTTACTCGCTGGATGGCTACAAGTTCACTAATAGCACCCCATACCTCGGAAACCATCATGAAGATCTTGCGAGCATCGGCCCAAAAGGCTGCTGCCGTCTGCACAGGAGCGCCAGCTGAGGGTTTTAAAGGCACGCCTGGTACAGCTTGCGGCTTCACGTGGTTGTCGGACAAGTTCGACGGAATCGTTGGTGTCGGGCCGCAGATGAGTGCGTTGCAGGCCATTCAGTACACTCTTGCACCGAAAGCGAAAGCACCTGTGACGAAGAAGACTGGTGGCACATCAAAAGGAAACCCGAATGCAGGCAACACAAACCTTGACGTGTCTAATGACAAACCTGACTATAAGACTATCACACCGATGGATAAGATAGGAGCTATTATTATCACAGGTACGATAGTGGCGGGTATCATTGGAGGTGTTGCTTTCGCCACCCTGCCATGATCAACATATTCGTACATTGGACTTATTGATATTGAACGGAGTTTGTGTGAGCGGAAGACTAGGAGTATAGGCGTTTTATCTTTTGGGCAATTGCATACTTAATTCTAATGTATATACAATTATCTTCATCATCTCCCCAATAGCTCTACAACTTGAACCGACTTGGGGACAATACTTACACGTCCGACTTTTTAATCGTCAAACCTAGAGTCACTCGATGGAAAAGTAATGGAGCGTATGCGGTATGGCGCTTTGTAGCCATATTCTGGCAGGTGAGTTACACAGAGGTTGGCCCTGAAGATTTGGGATGGCAGTGATAAATAGCCCAATGATCTCATCTAGATAAGAACCACAAGTTACATGACTGTTTTCAGATCCTGGATCACCGGCGGCTAAGTCACCTGAAACTCTGCGGTTCGGATTGTGTATTTCATCAAATTTGACGGAGATCTCTTCAGTGCTATGTATTAATCTGCAAAAGCAGTTTCCAGACTCTCTCCATGCTCATTCATTTCCGCAACTTCACTGTAGAAGCGACCTTCTTTTGTTTTCTTGCTTCTCAGTTATCATTCTCCTCCTTGATCCGGGGTTCCTTGTTGATTCGGGGCGCCTGCTGAACACTCTCGTCCCGAGCCTCCTCCTCATCACTGGTAGGGTCGTACTCTTTGGGGAGATCAAAGGGAACAGCCAGTCCCTGCTCCTGAAAGTACTCCTCTACGAGCTCATGTCGACAGTCCCAGATATGATGATAAGGTTCCCACGTGGCCTGTCGCTTTGCATGCCCGCACCAGTGGACCAAGAGTTGGTGGTCTCCGGCTTCGTTGATGCGATAATCGTGGATTTGCAGAATGTGGTAGGATTTGAGTCCAGTGACTCGTTCACGGTCATTTCGATCGTCACCAGGCTCGTTGGGAATAAGGTTTCCTCGCTTCCTCCAGAAACCTTGTACTAGCTGTGACCGGTGCCTCTGGAGGTGGTACTCGCTGATGACTACCTGGCAGTCGTTGTAATCGGTGCAGTGAAAGATGACACGTTCATTGCGGGGCGTGATGTGGAAGCCTTCTATAGATACGATCGCGTTGGCTGAGAAAAAGAATAGTTAGTAAGGAGAGTGAAAGACAAGGGAGGGACACGCACGGTCACAGCTGGGGGGCTTCATGGCGGCTGTTTGAGATTGCTTGGGTGTTTGTTGTGTATTTGTATGTAGGAACGAGATGAGGAGAGAGGGGAGAGAATAATGAAAAAGAAGAAAAGAACAAAGAAATGTAAGATGTCGCTCTAGGCTATTGTGTGTGCTCCTTTGTTCTGCCACTGCCCGTCAGTGAATCACGTGTTGCATTCCTTTGTGATACAAATAATAGCTAAGCCACACTTCCAGCACTCGAATCAATTCCATTATTTTCAAGCCATCTGTCCTTGTCATTATATTTGCAGTCGTAATCGGGCTAACGGTCGCGTTATTATTATGTAAACCGTTCAAACTGGTACTAGGACGTACAAGTAAATGGACGGCCAGTTGGATAGGCGTTAAACTAGATAATAGGACAAATCATAAAGCGGCACCCAATATGGAACAAATGTACAAAGGACGAAATGGGTCCAAGGCGGGAAACATTATTGGCATCTTCTTACGAAGCGAGCTATGATCGAGAGTTATAGGCCTGGTAAAGCATTGCTGCGTATTTGTAAGCTCTTCTGAAATGTTGGGAACTTTGTTTAACAATGAGCTACGTCCGGCTGAAAGCAGACAAGTCACGATCACCAGGAGGCAATCCATGCAATAAATAACTACAAACCCACTTCAACATTTTAGACTCGTGGTAATAGAATAGCTTAAAATGTCAGTCTACGGTACGGCAAGCGTTGGTAAAACGGGTACAGCTACATGTAATATGGAGAAATTGATATAAGATCATTGGCTGCGGTCCGAGCTAAGTTCCAGTCCATGACATAAGGTTTTGATGGGGATGGTTGAGGATCGAGGTTATCACGTGCTTCATCACGTGGCCTCAAGGTCGCATCACGACGCAGTCTTTTCTTGTACTAGATTATCTTTCGCTTCAATCAAGTCATTGAATCGTATCTTTCAAGATACTCTTCAATCTAACCACAACATACCGGCATCCCCTTTTGGCAATCGGCTTTGAAGGCCGTGTCTCCGAATGCTACCGAAAAGAGACTGCCAATCGCGGGTGAGCAGCCTCCGCGGCTCCACCAAGCATGCAACTAACCCCTGGATAACTGTCGTGGGTCACTTGACATCTTGTTTCGGAGCATATTGACCGCAAGATTCGGATGAACACAAACCGTAGTTAAAAGGGTCTAGGCCGAATGGAGGTGTCCTCATCGCGACCATGGGTAGCGCCATGCCAAACTGTGGACACAAGCCATTTAACATGGAGGATATTCCAATCGAGGAGGAGATGATATAATAAATGCTAGAAAAACAGAGGAGTTTGTATCAAAATTCCTGTTGGCATTATATACAAGATGCCAGAATCGTAACGAAACTATATACATGAAGCAGTTTGCCTAATACGGCGCAGTTTCGATCCATCACGTTACTTGCCCTCAGGGTAACACTGGGAGTAGAATGGGTTTAGCACCTTGCAGTAGAAACCCTTGCCACACTGCATGCTTCCATTCCACTCAGCGCCACCGCACTGCTGGTACTGTCCCTGAGCCTTGGCAACGGGAAGGGCTAGAATAGCGTCACTCGCTCTCTCAGCGACAGTAACGATGTACGCACTGGGGTTAGCAGTCACCATGCCCGGGAAGATGGAAGCATCAGTGACGAAGAGGTTGTCAGTGCCCCAGACCTTGGTGTTAAGGTCAACGACAGCACTACCGCCTTGACGACCATCATCCTTGCCGATCTTGTTGGTTCCAATCCAGTGGTTGGCACGGCGGTTGCTCCACGAGACAACCATCTGTATACATAATTAGACAATATCTTGATCACATGAATAGGCTCACTTACATCGTCGACATATTTCTGCGAAGTTACACCTGGAGCTGGCTGAAGCCACTCTAGACCCTGAACACCAGAAAGCGCTTTTCGGAGGTTGTCAAGGGCAGTAACAACAGCTTTCTTGTCTTCTGCATCATTGAGGTAGGGATTTTCAGAAACGACGGTGTTAAGAGCACTGGTGATGGTCATGCGACCGCGTGACTTGGCACCACGACCGAGGTACTGGCTTATTGTGATGGATTCTGAGTCACGAGTTAGGTCTGTTCACTTTTTGATTGTCAACTGGTACTTACTGTTGCTAGTCTCACCGAGACTGGCCTCAACGCGAGCGGTCCATTGCATTGATCGAGTGCGGCCATCAGCACCACGAATCTCATCAAAAATGATGGGGCCAATGTTGGGGGCAGCCTGAGCAAGAATACCAGAGCGCGCATCTATCACCCGGTCAGTTCTCGTAATCCAGCTGCCGAAGATTGTAAACTTACCAAGATACTTGTTCTTGTCAGATGGAATTGGGTCATCGTAGGCCTCGTAAAAGTCGTAGAAGACAACGTCAGGGTGCTTGATAACCGTGTCGGTCTACAACGTTGTTAGCCAGACATTCTAGTGATTCTAGTGTGTGAACTTACGTTGGTATGGTCCTCGAGGTTGTAACCGACAGGGAGGTTGATCCACTGTTCCTTGGCGATCATGGAGCCACCGTCGCGGCTAGAGGCGTTGACAATGCTAAGCTGGTCATCTGGGCCAATACCACCTATAGATACTAATTAGAACTAAAACAGTTTGAAAACACATGAATAAGTGAGACTCACTGCGAAGAAGAATCTTGGCACTACCAAAAGTGCCAGCAGCCAGAACCACGCGACCAGTCTCGGGAGTCAGCTTGACAGTACCGGCGTACCCGCCACCAGAGAAGGGCTCAACCTCAATACCGGTGACATGACCACCGGATCGAACGACACGTCTGACTTGGGTGTTGGTCCAGTACTTGAAATTGTTTCGTTTCGCGGCGGAGACGAGATAAGTAGCAAGGGGACCGCCGCGTTCACCTCCAGAGAACATGAATGGTGGGTGAGTGTAAGTACGGTTCTTGGCGGCCGGCTCCTTGTTAGCGGTCACTTCCTTCCATCCGGCTTTACTGAGGGCTCCAGCGACAACCTTGAAACCCTGGTCGAGGTAAAGCTTGCCGTCCATGGAAGGGACACTGGTACCAGGAATGCGACTAAAGACACGCTCCTCAAACTTGGACATATCCTTGGCCTTCCAACCATCGGGGAAGTTGAAGTCCCAGTCTGCTGGGTTGGGACGCCACCAGAGACCAGCGTTGATGGCTGTACCACCGCCGAGAACACAACCAGCCATTTGGTCAGTATCGGGGCAAGCAATGCCGGCAGAGTCAGCCCAAATCTCGTTGCATAGACCTGGAACATCGAAGCGGGTGAGGTCAGTACTTCCGAGCCAGTCTGGCTTACGAGTACCGCCCCAGCGACCAGTAGATGGAGGTCCCTTTTCGATAAGAAGGACCTTCTTTCCAGCCTCACTGAGACGATCGGCGATGGGGAGACCACCGGCACCACCACCGACGACAACGTAATCGTATGTCTCGTCTGGAACGGGAGTGCCGCTTGGTGGTGCAGCTGTCGCGGTAGGTTCACCGGTGGCGGTGGGGCTGGGGCCTCCATCACAGTCTCCCTCGACAGTCTTTGTGGCCAGCTTGACCCAATCATCATATTCTTCGTTGAAGGCGTTGTCAGTCAGTGTGGCACCGAAGATGCTCTGGGTATCATGCTGGAGCATCCTGGCTTCACGAGGACACTCGGGGTCGATGACATTGGAGAGACTGTGGGCCCAACCGAGAACGGCGATGGTAGACGTGCTTGCCAATCGACCTGAGGCTCCATCCTGCGACCAAGAAGTGCATCCCTTGCAGCGGTAGATCAGGGTGAAGCCATCTTCTGTGATGCTAGAGGAGATCTGGGTGAGAACAGCATCGCCATTGTATGCGACGGGTTCGACCTGGGCGGTGGCCCAATGGAAGGTAGTGAGGATCTCGCCATCATGGGGATAGGCGAAGAGCAAGAGCGAGTTTGTCATGGATCCGCCGTACGAGAGACCACACCATCCGGTGCCCTTGCCGTTAGGGGTTGCGCAGTTCTGTTGAGATGGTTAGAAACGTAGAGATATCGGTGTCAAAATATTGGCTTACGAGGTATCCAATAAACTCATCGGCGTTGGTAGTTTGTCCATCTTCAGGGAAACTGAGACCGAAAGTCATACGGGATGCAGTCCATGTGTCAAACTTGATCCCAGTTTTGGCATCGGTGAGAGGTGTGGGTACTGATTGTTGAGCAGACACATACTGGGCAACTTGTCAAGGTTAGCACAAAGAAATATCGAAGCCCATGCTATGTTCAAACTCACAAGGCGCCAGGGCCAGAAGCCATAACGAGCGGTAGGAGACCATGATGACGAATCCCCTGTCAATGATTGGAAAAGGGCGTAGGTAGAAATCCAACAATCACAGCAGCAGCCGCAGTTATATACAAATGGTAGCCAAGACATGTCGAAAATGAACAAGGACCGACGTTGTATCAAGATGCTACATTGGGCGCTCTGGAAGCAAGCCAGATTTGGTGTAGCCTTGCATGAATCCATGTCACACGGAACGAACCTTGTCTATTTCCCTTATTGAAACCGGAGACTCGGGCCGTACCTAAGTTGTCTGTAAGTTATCTCAAACTTTCTGCTATTAATTCGAAACAGAGGTAATTTTTCCATCCTAACCAAACTTACCATCCCTCATCCTGCAAGAGCTAAACAACATTTGTAAACATTATTATTTTGTATTCTTTTACTCAATAGCTTCTACCGTTTTACCAGTAATTTTTGCGTCAACGGGCTTTCTTCTCCGGAGATAGTTTCAGTACCGAATAAGTTTAAGTTTCTGTTATTTCCAGAAGCGGGCGTCGGAGGCTATAGCTCCTTTTTAGTTGAGCGGCACAGCACTCTGGGGGTGGACTCCCCTGCACAGATGCGGCCAATTATATGTACGAGTACCCTTGACAGTCCGCTGTAAATGTGATATAACCTTCACGCTAAAAAAACAGTCTATCTCCCTACCCTGTTGTGTCTTCCTGGATCAGACGGTGTCGGAAAACTCAGTTGACTATGCATGAAACACGGAATTAGTTGGTCAGATTATGGTATTGATATGGGCCTATCAGTTTGTTGATTCTTGTCATCCTATGTCTCAGAAGTCAGCTTTTCTGTTACCTGTCTATTTCTAGAATCCCATAATCTCACCAACCAGTATTGACAGTTTCAAAATAAGACGAAATGACTTTAGTATTCGACCCAAAACGGCACAACGATCACATGGTTTCTCAACGGCGGCCTTCATTCTCAATTTTTCTTTCTTATTTGACATTCTGCTTGTGAACGCATCCTCACATCGCATGTTGATAAATGGATGCCCTCTCGGGCTTCAAGAGTCGCGTCTCGACTCAAATGGAGTTCTTTTTTGTTCCTTCTGCGCCTCAGGAGCGTTTTCTACGTTCACAACTATACCAGTATCACTCTTGAGGAATTGCTGAGAGATATACTATGTCCCATGTAGAAAAGAACCAGGTTCGTTCAGTGGCACAAAGTAATGTATGTACCCAACAGAATATCGTTCAGAAAACCACAGAAATTCATCTTTATTTGCCCCGTCAATGAACTGCTCATTTCAGCTGGCTTCACAATACCGCAAGAATTATTTTCCCATTCCCCCATTCTATAATTAGAGTCTGAATATCACTGGATGTTGCAGTTAGTAAGCACCAATATGCCCAACACCACTACTTGCACAGCCTGATCAGGCTGCGTCTTTCTTATTACCCCTCATCTCGAGCTGTCAGTTGATTGCCAAAGATCACGACCATGGCGACAGGTCTAGAGGCACTCGGCGCTGCAAGCGCCGTTCTGCAAGTCATATCATTTGCAACCGACCTGGCTGTTGCTTGCAAGGACGCATACGACGGCGCTACAACTCCTCAAGACGACCTTGAGCGACACGCTAAACAAATGAAGGAAGCCGTCGGCCGAGTACAGACACGCTGCGTACTGATGGCCAATGCAAACGTCAAATTCGCCAGTCCCGAGCTTCAAAACATTGCCGAAAACTGCAAAGATGCCGCGGAAAAGCTCTTGACAGAAGTCCAATATGTGACAAGTATGCAGACAAAAGGCAACATATTCAAATCGCTTCGGAAAGGCTTAAGAGCCTCAAGTCATCAGAAAAAACTCAAAGGGATCGAAGATTTGTTATCTGGGTACCAAAGAGTCATGAAAATCGAGCTGATGTTCAATTTATGGCAAGTTTATCGTTTGCCCTCGGTATCCGACTCTGACATATATTGTAGCGATCAGAGCTATGCAATACGCCTGCAGCAAAATCGGTCATTTCATAAACTAGACAGCGATGTAAAACTTATCGTCAAACAACTTGCTCAAGGTGTCCCGGATCTCGTGAAACAAGAACATGCTGCAACACGTGACGCAATCACAGACGAAAGTGCCAGAATAGAAAGCGTGGTCAACACACACACCGATACGCAAGTCCAGCTACTCAAGACCACGACTGAGAAAAATCAACAATGTAAGGAATTTCTTCGAAGCCTCAAGGGCGAGCGTATGTTTCAACGCCACAACGAAATCAGGGACTCTGGGGACGCATGCTTCAGTCACGTATATGCAACGTACGAAGAACTGAGATGTATGTACCACCACAGTCATGAGGATGACGGTGACTCCGACAATGACGATGGCCTCAATGATGACAACCATTCCGATGATTATGGTGGTGCTGGTGATGATGGTGATTCTGGCGGCGATGACAGATCTGAGGATGGCGAATATTATGATCTCTATCAAAGTTCAGAGGGGGGATCTGATTCGGAGGATGACGATGGTTCACGAGTATATGGACCGTCAGACATATTGAGCAACTCCATATGCGAGGGATGTTTGGAGAAGATCGCTGATTCATGGGTTTCTTTCAACTCATGGCTGGAAAAATCCGATGAGCGGCTATTCTATATCGAAGGGAAACCAGGGTCTGGGAAAAGCACGCTTGTCAACTTCATCCTAGAGCAGGACCATACGCAACAGCTCATTGAAAAATGGAGCCCGAATGCGACTACCATCTCCCATTTCTTCTGGAAGATTGGGTCTCATGAGCAAAACAGTATCAAGGGTCTCTGGTGCTCGTTACTGTATCAGAGACTACAAGGCAACCCGTCACTAGTTCCTGGTATATTGAAACGGTTTCCAGGCCTGTCTCTGCACACCTCCTATGGCGACTGGGATACCAAGGAATTGCGATCGGTGTGGAAGTACGCTACGGAGACTGATGATCGAAGTCATTGCATCTTTATCGATGGTTTAGATGAGATACGAGACGAAGATGGGTTTTCTAAACTTATCGACTCCATCCAAATACTTTCGAACTTCCCTAGAACTAAGCTGTGTGTTTCGACTCGACCTGAAGCGGGAATCATGAGGTGGCTTCAAGCTACGAATGCGATCGGGTTGCGGCTGGAGGATCTGACACAACACGATATGATCGACTTTGTACGCGAAAAGCTTCTTTGCTTGCTGCCTAAGCAATCCAGGGTCTCTGGTGAAATATGCCAGGGCCTTGTTGATAAAGCTCAAGGCGTTTTTCTCTGGCTTGTTCTGGCTACAGAAAGTATCATTGAAGGAATAGGTAACCATGATTCCGATGATCTTCTCCTCGATAGGCTCCATAAGCTTCCACAGGATCTTGAAAAGATGTATGTCGGCATGTGGCAGAGATTGAACGCGAATAACTCTGTCTATCGCCAAACAGCCGCCAGATATTTTCGCTACGCTCTACAGAGCCCAATGATTGGTCTCGAGTGCGGGATGGACCTGCTACGGGAGCATGTATCTTCGCCTTTCATCTTCCAAATCGCCTGTGCTGAGAGCCCTAAGGCCATACAGACAATTCTTGCTGATGGGAACATCATCCCGATAGATCGGATTCAGCAGATGTGTCAAGAAACGATGTCTTCAGTGCGCACCCGATGCGCAGGACTGCTGGAATTCAAGCTGGAGAGATGGGACCGTATTCTCGCCAGAGGCCAAATGAGTAACGAGGTATTTGGGCATATGACATTTATCCATCGAACAGCACATGACTTTCTGATGGACACTGAAGCAGGTCGCAAAATTCTTGACCATGACTCATCCTCTGATTTTATCTTGCAGGATAAGCTTTTGAAGGGTCTCATTTGTACGATCATCTTCTCATCATCACAGTGGGACACCGAGTGGCGAATACAAGATGGCATCATAGAAATCACCCGTTTTGTGAGGCGCTGGGGAGATCCGGGACTGGAATCATCTATCGAGCTTCTTGATGCTTTAAGACCATTGTACGATGAGGGATATTTTGACAAGGAGGAGCATCAAGGCTATTATCGAGGCTCGTTCTTCAGCTTTTTGACACATGACGACCGGTTCGATGACTACGTTATCTCGCGCCTCACTACCACAAACTCCGTACGAATGGCTACCGACACCCTACGTGAAGCGTGGTATCTAGGATCAGCCATGAGTTTATCGAAACGACTATTTGATGCATTGCTATCATTGGGGGCTGACCCACACGACTATGACGGACACTTCCGATTATCATCAGTGCGGCCCTTCGTATCTGACGCTACAGCTTTCACCAACCTTCTCGTCTCCTTTTATCTTGAAGCGGACAACCCTCTAAAGGGCCACCACTCTTTGTATGAAGACCGCTGTCTAGATGTTGCAGGATCCCAAAATAATCTCATGGGAGATAAGTACGTGATTGCGGAGATGGCGGCGCATATGGCAAAAAGTTGCAAAAACGTCGACAGAGGTATTGCATTAGTGAAATGCTTCTACAATGATGAAAGCTCATCAGGTATGAGACCGTTGCATATGTTTACATATGGCATGATGCTATCCAACCAGCACGGTATTCGCTCTGCGGTGGTTTTTGAGGTTAACTTACAGTTCCTCCTATACCATATACTTTTGAGAGCTACAGGGGACTCAATCGAAAGTGCGCTACGAAGACTCGGGGCTGAAGATCTTGTACCAAGGTTAAAAAGCCCTTCGGTCAAGATGCGATACTTCCTGCTTCTAGACAAAAGCCACGCCATGCCTACACGCACGATCTCTTATACGTGTTACAGTGTTGGTACACTGGCTTCTGATACCACACGGGGGTTTATGGAAAATCTTTTACATCCTGAAAACAGTAGTGGTCAATCCTCACACGCGATCGATGTGGACGTAGACCTCAGTTCGAACGAGATCAATGTATCATATGGTATCGGAACTGCTAACGACATTGTTATTCACGATTTTCAAGTCGCAAAGACAGAAGAAGTCAGTTATGAAACCATGATGACAAATCTTGCTACAGAGGGTCTTGGTTTCTCTACATGTGAGCAGGTTGGTATCATTCCTTCAGCTGTACAATTGTGGAAAATGAAACAAGGTGAACGGTGTTGGCTTCCTTCACTGATGGAACGGCTTGAAGCGGCAGCGACGAGGAAAGAAGAAGAGAGCAATGGGGACAATAAACCGTCATCTCAGATTTGATCTAAGCTTCGTAGCTCTATCACTATAGAGAGTCGCCTACGCGAATGAGTGGAAGATTTCTATCAACAAGCGACTTCGGCTAGGGTTTAAAGTGATATCCGCATAGCGTTGCAGATACTCGTCTTCAATCCTTTGGCAAAAGATCGAGATGGTAATGTCGGGCTCCTTGAGATTGGTCAGTATTATTGTCAGGGCACGAGTACAGGTGCAGGCACCTACCAGTATTTTCAGGATTCGAAAATAACCCAAAGGCTCGCTGGTGTGAAGCTCGTTGCTTAAAAGGAAGGGTACAAGGGGAGAGTCTTCAGCCAGTCCGAGCAAGACAGCAATGGGTTTGTTTTTAAGTCGATAAATTCCGCGTTGTGGGTGATCGGTGAGGTGTCTCATCCACTTGCGCCCAAGAAAGGAGATAATGTCGTGGTCCACACGGAGGATTGCCCAGGCTGCAAATAGGAACTCCCGGACTGTTCGTCTTAGATTAGGACGCGCATACGGGGTGCTGAAGAAGGCTTCTCTCAGCCGCTTGAATCCTTCCGACACATCCGATTCCACAACGAGGGGTATGGAATGTAGACGTTGAAGTTCGTCTCGTAACTCGGGTGGGGATGGAAAATCCATTATACTGTAGAATGACGATGAATTCGATGTGTATATTGATCCTCGAGCGTGAAATGATGATGCGAGAAGGAAAGAGATGAGATGAGGTTTAGGAAGCCAAGTGGGAACGTATGCAAGCAACCGCCTTCCAAGCGACAAAGGAAGGTCCATCCAAATAGCTCATGACAAATTAAGGCCTTTAATCACTGTTCACTACATTATCGTAATGTCTCAATACTTATTTGTGCTGTAGTAAGTAGCCTGAATCCTATGGACTCCGTTCAAGGTTTGTGGTTCCTGTAACTCTCCAGTTCGATTGACAAGGTAGAGTCTGTTTGTCCAAATGCACCCTTGCTCTCAACCAAGATACCGCTATGTGACCCATTGTCACTTAACCTCTCCCAATTCTGCTTTCCGTAATGGATATGTGAAGACATAGTACCACGGTCAGCGTTGGTGAAGACACGGTCGGCGGTGCCAAACACTCGTTTTGGCTCCTTGGTACTCCCTTCTCCTACTCTCCCACCACCAACAGTAATAAGCGTGTTGCCCACTTGAGGAGAGGGTGAGCTCTCAGTGTTTTGACCGCGTAGTCGTCGGTACAGAAGGAGTATACAAGGAAGAGATGCAGCAACACAGCCGATACCAACCTCGACACATGAGAGTAACACAATGTAGCCTATATAATCTAGATGGAATCAGTATAATCCTTTCTAGTGACGTATATATAACCTACATTTGAGATTATTTGAAGGATCAAGATATGAAGAGATGAATGGGGCACGGATGATAGTAGCGATAGATGCTCTTCACAAATAATTAGTACACAGCTGTCAAGCTCATGTATCCTGAAACACTTACAAAGAAGCTAGAGATAGTAGACAAAGCACTTGAATCTTAGCCATTGTAGACATTCGCGTCTTCCACAGTAGTATGCCAGGTATAACCACACATGCGATGTCAGTGACAATACTCGTTGCGGTATTGGTGTGTGCAATCCCCATCAGTGTCGCTGTGGTACCACAGGTCGCCCCATCGACACCTTCGATTTCAGGCCCCCAGGGCGCACTAATAGGACGGCAAAATGTGACGATACCAAAGAAGGTCACAAGGAATGAGGCCCAGATGAGACAGAAAAGTGCCCAAATCGAATACCTCAGGACAGGAACTGCTGCATTGGCGATCCTGAGCAGTGTGACACATACAGAAGTCTTGATCAGTGCCACGGCAACAAAGTATACCGAGTTCCATATTATATAAATCTTTTGTCCTTCGGCATGCATCCATTTATTAAGCTTATCGTCTTTGGATCCAAAGGCTACCGAGGTACCATATACAGCAAGGCCCGTGTCGGCGATATAAGCCAGCTGGAAGTGGTTAGCTATGAGCAGATAAGATCGTTGGTTATATCCTTACCATGCCCGTAATAAGAAGCCAATCGTCCAAACCCAAGTTCTTATCGATGGATCGAACTATGATACGAACCCCAACAGCCATGATGGCCAGCACCATAAAGACTAGGACCACAATCGTTATAGCTAATGGGAAGCCCTCAAGATCGACGGTCCCTGGGGTATCGTCGAACATACCGATTACGTTCGTTGGAGGACCTCCTGTTGGCATTACACCTCCTCCTGGAGGACCTGGTGGTGGTCCCTGCGACATGGCTTGTGACTCGGTGAGATACATTACAGAACTAGACACAAGACTTGCCGATAGTGGAAACCGGTGAGTCGACCGGTGAGTGGATAGGAAAGGAAATAAGTCAAGACGAAAATTTTAAACTAGAGACAAGTATTTAATGGAGACATATCCTTCGGTTTTTTTCAACACCCACTCACACAGATCGCCATTGTTGAACTACAGTAGCGACTCCTTCATACTCTGTCGTTTCTGAACGTGACATCGTCTGGATGTCCTTTCACGATATACCCTGATCTCACCCACAACCTCCATAGAGGACCAATTGGATCAATCGCCTATGTTTTCGAGTTCCCATTGTTACTAAACTCTGACCCGAGATTTCGCCTGGCGATGTTGTTTTGACAAGCATTATTGCGGGTCTATAACCTGTCAACTGTATCCTAGTCCATATCCGGCACTTGTACCGATAATGCTTGTCTGAATGGTTGCATTACGAGAGACAGGGATTCGATACGTTATCGCACGGTAGTTATCTTCGGATATATCTCGATGGTTTTTCTTGCAAAAAGGAAATAAAAGGCTTCTTACTTCATTGCTTCAGCTGGCTGTAACCTCCTGCTTATATCCGGTCTGACATCCACCAAAAGCTCAAACTTGTTTCTCGCACTAGCACTGATGTCTATTAATCCGTCCACGAGCTAGACTGCAAACAGCAAAGTATGATGTTGTTCCGGTTCCGATGAGCAGGGGTATCTCAACGCTCAACACTTTGTGACATGATCCTTGTAACGAATCGAGGTATCGGGTAGCCTTTTTACGCGCTACCATTGAGGTGACTTGGTAACGATAGCAAACACTGACTTGCGATTGCTGGTACATGTATCACTAAAAGTTTAGGGAAGAATGTCTCTATATTGAGAACAACATTTTATTAACTTCCCGTCAAGTGTCAGTCAGATAGCGAAGCCAAGCCGGGAATCACCCTAATGAGACAATGGTGTGTTCAACTCGAGTATCCCATTACAACTACTCACATGCTGTAACGACGACTTGGTCTCGGCAAAGGATTTCCGTGCCTGGTCAATCTCTGTCGAATTGTCATCTTTCTGAAGTTCCTTTCCCATTGTGCATGGCACTTTTCGGTGTATATCATCTCGGCGCAGGGCTCAGTGTAAATAGTCGTATCCACCCAAGTCGAACTAGGACCTTGCACATTCACTTCGTCGCCACCGAGAAGTCGTATCGTACGATTGAGTTGTTCCCGGTCGTAACATAGAGTCTTTGTGTCATGAAGCGGGATCGCTGACACGATAGGGTCGGGTTGAAGGCCAAAAGCGTCTTTCTCTCGTTGTTCCAGGGACAAGATGAAGTCAAATGCAACGTGTAGCGGTACCTAGACGGCGATGTTCGATACATACTTTATGATCTCGTGCTTGATGGAGCTGAAACTTATCGGTGCACTCAAACCAGTGTTTTGGCCTGTCAGGGTGATAAGACATGGCAGATTTTCCAAGTCCAAAACGCTGTAACGGTAGTCTTCTACGAGAATGATGATAGTCATCGCCTCGAACAGAGGTTGAAGGATGAAAAACTGCTGGTCCCGGTAATATGGGCCTCCTGGGATATCGGGATCGATAGGGAGTGTCACGACATGTTTTTGATACGATCGAACCTGGCTGCAGATTTTCCGATGTAGATCTTGGATGAAGGGTACTAGCGGGGTGTGCGTGTGAGGTGAACAAGGATAGATTTGTTTGGCAATGAAACGATTATGCTCGATTTCGTTTTGGTAGGGTTTGTACCATCGGCGGTATAGCCAGCGGTTCAAGGTCCAGCCAAATGAATAATCAGCAAGCGGGCCTCGTATGATATAGATAGGTACAGACTTATTACAACAGTCCTCAGCATGGTCCGGCAATATGTCTGAAACATTCTCGTGGCCGAACTGGGAGCAGGAGTTTGGGTCGAAAGGACAAGGCTTGAACCGTTCCCGAGCAGACCAGATGGCAATCGTAGTCCGGTGAATATACTCCATGTTGCCTCGAATTGCAGCTAGAATTTGATGACGAGGCAAAGGAGCCTTCTCCCTCAAATTACAGAGAGACTCAACTGACATTGTGTTGATTGGCGTGTTTTTGTGGTGATGGGAAGGGGGATTGCTGGGATAAGGTGGCTTTGATTGTGACTTTGGACAAAACGAAATGTTGTCTGGGGAGTGGAATTTGAGCATTTATGTCATGTGAAAAAGCTTGTTCTAGGCACAAGCGCATCAAGCTTTTGCAATGTCTTCAAGGACAAAGGTTATTTGAGTAAAGATTGTCTCGAGCCCCTGTCGTCCTCGCATTTAGATTTCTATTGATTCAATGCGTATAGGATAGGAAATGGTTCCTAAGGCAAATTATAGCGAACTCTCAGAACCAGGACCGGAACAAGGACAGAACAAAGTCAATCAAACAGTATTATTCAGCGTTTTATCGTAGAGATACCTCAAGATATAATCAAGTTTTCATCAATATTTTACACTTTATGATTCTAAGGCAAAGAATCGCAATGAACCTTGTTGGTGATGACGAATCGCGATGGATTCCTTGCTTTAAATTGCGAAGGAGTTCCTTCCAATATGGCCGTCAACCTCTCGACTTCATCCACGGCTATCTTTCAACTTTTCACTCTTACCCATTCATCACCTCAAAAGCAACAACAGCAAGAAAACACCAACAACAAAGACGACAAGATGGCTAACTGGGCCGTGATTTTCGATGTTGTGTTGAATGGGCTCTCCTTCATCGCTGACCTGATCCTCTTGATCGAGACGACGGTGAGGTTTGTCCGTCAGCAGACGGTGTGACTTCAGCTCCATCCTCCAACTATTTGTCTATTAAAAACTTGAGTACTGACGTGGAGTAGAGGAATCGGAGACATGGAACCGCCAATTGTATCGGCTGGAACACGAGAGGATGGAACGCGAGATGAGGAAGGCTACGGACGAAATTCAAGAGCTCCGGGAGATTGTGAACCATCACGACGTTCAGTACGAAGTTCCTTTTGCTCCTCGGCACGGGCTCGACGGAATCCAGCGTCGGCATGTTTCCGATCACTACCGGGCTACCAACTCCCACGCCCATGATGAATAAATCTAAGCCCTATGGTTTTCCAGCCACTTAACCTTATTATTACCCTTTAATCGCAAGTTCAAGCTCTTGGCGCCGGCGCAATGATGTAGTTGATTATGATAGAAAAGACACATACCTTACCCTATTGCTTTTTCTGGACGTGTTGGCGCTACATCACCCCTGTTCTGGTTAGTGGCCTCGCGTGTCAGATTTACTGATGAACTCAGCATATTATTCGTTATCAGTGACGTAAATACAAGTCGTCCATTTCAGGAAACATTTCGTGACATCAGGATAGTAAACAGGCCATCTCAACTTAACCCTCATTAATCTTACTTTGCCTTTACTTTATAACTACTCTAACCCACTTTTCACGATCAATCTGCCCATATTTTTACTACAACTTCATTAGAAATGGCCAAGCCTAATGTTTTTGATTGGGCCAAGTACTATGCAAAATACAGTCCGTTCTTTATGCATTCACATCACCGATCAGCTACTAACACTTCTTCCCAGCGCACGTCAAAGTAAAGAGATTTTGCGCGTATTCATGCATCTGTTTATGTCTGCCATGTACCTGCGGCATGTCAGCCATGGGGACTGACAATGCTCCATGGTGGAATCTGCCAGAGAAACCCAACCGAGACGACAACAGCGACGACCGTGAGAAGGCACAAGAGGCAGTAGAGTCGCGAGTAGATCAGGGTTCTTAGAGATTGTGTGAGTAACTCGGTCGATATGAGAGAAGCGAACTGAAACTAAAGAGCGAAGCAAATAACTTGAAAGCCATGTTGAAATATTCACCGATCCTTGATAATTGCTACCCTTATGAGCTATAGACTGCCCCAGTTCTCTCTATTTCAAAAGCCGCATCTTTCCCTCTTCCTTCCTTCTCCAACTGCCTCACAAGCGGGATAACTTCATTTCCGAATTGCGTGATCTCTTCCTCGTAGTGGAGGAACGCAGTAAGCACCAAGTCAATACCCAAACTTTTCAAGAGAACTATTCGTTCAGCCACCTGCTCCTTGGTGCCGATAAGCTTCGTCTTGAATCCATCATTGTACTGGATGAGATCCTTGAACTTGCTGTCCGCCCACATTCCCTTCTTGTTACCGGTGCTCGCGCCAGCTTGCTTCACAGCCTCGCCAAATGCCTCAACAGCATCGCGATCGGCCTTGCCTTGGATTTCTTCCAAAACGCGCACTGCTTCTTCTTCGGTCTCTCGAACGATTACAAAACCATTGACGGCAAATCTGACCTCGTGGTTGTTTTTTGCTGCTCGTGCTTTTACATCTTCAATCTGGGCACGAAACCCTTCAATGTCGTTGCCGTTCATGAAATACCAGCCGCTGACTTCTGCGGCATTGTTCCTGGCATCATCGCTGTTGCCTCCCTGAAAGATTTCAGGGTGAGGCTTCTGAACGGGTTTCGGGTTCAGGTTATAGTTGGTATAACGATAGAAATCTCCACGGAAAGTGAATCCTTTATCATTCGGTGATGTCCAGATACCTTTCAGCACACGGATGAACTCGTTACTGCGACGATATCTCTCAGCGTGGTCCAGCCACCATTCACCGACTGAGATGAATTCCTGCTTGAACCAGCCACTGACAATATTGACCGCAATGCGACCGTTGCTGTAGTTGTCGATGCTCGCGATCTGCTTAGCTGCCACGGTGGGGTTCCATGGTCCAGGCAAGATGGCAGCGATGATTTTGATTGACTCAGTCGCGCTCAAGATGGCTTGCGAGAATGAGACCGATTCGTGCTGCTGCGTGGCACCGTAGGAAGCCAGAAAACGGATCTGAGTCAAGCCATACTCGAAGCCAGCTTTCTCAGCGGCTTTTGCGTACCTGATGTTGCTCGGCAGATCCCAGTTGGTTCTCTGTGGGATTTTGCTGATGACAAGCCCCCCGGAAACATTGGGTACCCAATAGCTATCCTCAAGTTAGTATGTCATCCGGATGAGAAGAGGATGTGATACAAGCTACATACGCGAAGTGAAGCCTATCGGGCTCTGTGTTCAAAGGATGCACTGGTGCCGCCATTGATTCAAACCAGATCAGTCTGGGAACTCAGAAAGTCGCTATGATTTGTCTTGGGTGGATCCTATAGTTGCGTCAGCGTCGGCACCTTGAATGAAGCTGATGCTGGGTAGATTCCGTACCTCTTTGAAGTTTGCGTGTATAGAGAATGGAGACGTCGATGTACAAGGATTTAAGCAACCAAAATTGTATTTGATAAAGCTTGCCGTTTACAACGCTCTCAAAGCATGATCGGGATTAGTTAAATGATTCGACAAATGCAGATCTTCGTCTATTGGGATGAGGTTGTTTTTTGCATTATTGCGCCATTCTTACCCCACGTTCCCCAAAGGCCGAGACAATAATACGACGCTCGGTGCTATTATCATTTTATGCCGATTCACCATATCATGTATATTCTATACTTAATGACGCATGAAGCTGTGGGATAGTGGGATGAGGTCGTGTTCTACATTATTGCGCCATGTCCCCTGAAGGGCTAGACTTGAATATAGCGCTCGCAACTTGTTACTAAAATGGTGCCATTGCCAAATCGTAACGTCGATCTCCTATACTATTTCACTTTCTCTATTGAACTGAATTGTCAGTTGGCCTCCTGATTCGCTACTATCATTGCTGATCAATGCGAAGCAGGTCCCTGTCCCTGACCTAATGATAATGGTAAGACGAGGCTCCATCTCCATATCTCCATACTCGGCTGTACTGCCGATCATGTTAGCTCTACACAGACCTCCGATCATGAACGTAGGTTACACTTGTTCCGGTTAATTATGCGACGTTGGGTTTGCTAATGTGCCGTGTTCGGATCAGATATACAATATTCACGCATTCTGTCCATGCTGCGAGTTGCGGAGCAAGGGAATTTTTCGGCACTGGACTAGGCATACGCACATATTTAAACAGTTCCGTATTTGACATGCCAAGTGCAGTGACTAGATCTATAATTTGCCCAAGTATCACAATGGCCTTTGTACAACACTTTCCATCACAGCCAATGGCTGTATTACCCTCTAAGCAGAACATCTTACTCCTGCATGAAGTTGGACAGAGGTATCAGATTGAATCAAATGGCGAGATACCCACACCATCTCACGGAGACCTTTTGATTGAGATACACGCAATTGGGCTCAATCCAATCGATTGGAAATCGGCGTAAGTCTCAACATGTTTCCTTTTTCTTGTTATGAGCCGTGCTAAAAGCATCAGCACTTATGGATTTGGAATCCCACAACTTCCTTGCGTGAATGGTAGAGAGTTTGTAGGTCGAGTCGTCATTTCAGAGAACGACCAACAGGGTGGCTGGCAGCTTGGAGACTGGGTGGGTTAAATCTATCCCGAAGACCTGGTTCTTGGAACATCTGTGTTGACTAACCAATTTTCCAGGTGCTCGGTATTTCTACCGACTATAGGGATTTCAAGAAATCCGCATTCCAGGAGTTCGCAATTGTGCGTGTCCACAATGCCATACGAATTCCGCCCAGCATTGGCAATCCCCTCGCCACTGCCGCTGTGGGAGTAGCTTATGTGACTGCTGCCCTATCCTTAGGGGTTTGTCTGGGTGTTGGCTTTAGTCGGAAAAGCAGCACGAATCACCAAACCTTGCTGGAGATTGCGCAACAAGATCCGAGTGACCTACCTTTGGACGTGGAGCCCGAAATCATTCCGGGTATAGGGCATGGCTACAGTCCTCGTCCGGGTGACTGGATAATGATCTACGGCGGTGAGTTCCTTACTTGGCAGGTTAAGTAGCATGGATTCTAATGATTGTAACAGCATCTAGTGTCACAGCTCAAATTGCTATCCAGTTATCAAAGCTTGCCGGACTAAAAGTTGTTGGTGTTGCAAACTTGGAGAAACACAGGCAGCTGCTCGAGTCCCTCGGAACCGGTAAGTAACACTACCCCGAACTAGGTCCACACATGGAGTTCTAACAGAATTTCAAGATATCTTAATCGATAGGAATGATCTCGATGCTGCTTCGCAAGAAGTGAATCGACTACTGCCGGGAAGACTTCGGTTTGCCATAGATACCGTTGGAAGTAGTACTGCTGAATGGTGTCAGAACGTTCTTGTAAACAACCAATCGCAAACTGCGGAGACAACTAGCAGGGACGAAGAGAGTCGACGGGGACACTTAGTCGTCTTTACCGGCAAACCGAAAACAACCCATCCCGGGGTGAAGATCCATCATGTGCCAGTTAAGCTGTTTCATACGCACGAACGTATTGGCACTTATCTGAGTGGTTGGCTTCATGAGCTGCTCGAAGATTCGTTAATACAGCTGCCGAGATCTGAAATCATTGATGGAGGGCTAGGGTCTGTTAACGAAGCTTTGGAGAGGCTGAAAAACGGGGATGTTTCTGGCAGTAGATTGGTTATCAAGACAAAATGATTACATTGTTAAGTCTGGAATAGAATTTCAATATTTCACGCAATTTACTATCCGAACAGGAAGTTTATAATCACCAAGTGCGCTATAGTTTGTCAAGGTATTAAACTAATTTAGGCGATCATGATCACTGAGTTTGGACTTCTTAAGAAGACGAGGGTCCATTTCGGTCTCTTTCAACAAACCCTTGAGAGGTCAAGAATAAGAGTGTACCATAAATCCCGAGCTCCTTAGGTACTAGACTAATATGGCCGCATAGCCGGAGTGGTATAAAAACCGACCACTCTTCAGTGACTGTTCGACCCACAACTGTATCTCGGTAAGGCGTGATCCGGGGTTGTGAATGCGCCATGTAGATCACGAAACTCGTCTATCTAGCGCCAACTCTCGAGATGTGGTCTTGTTTTATGTATAGTTCTGGGGTAGATTTGTGTTTAAAATGATGATAGCGGATCGTTCAAGTGAGCCAGCGAGCTCCGTTCGAAAACTATCAACCACTCTTGCCATATACTGAGTATACAGTCTCAACCACAGGCAAAACAAACCATGTCTATCAATAAACACGAAGAGGATAACCGTATAGTAGCCAGCAGCGACTTCACTGAGAGAACTATGGTGGCCACAGCACCACTCAGGCCAATGCCAGCCTCAGCTGTAAGTTTGCTACATCGCAAAGAGAAGTGATGAGACGGCTAATTGAGTAGACTGCTCTACCCATCGGTGCATTTGCGACAACTCTTACCACTCTGTCTTTGAGTTTGATGGAGTGGCGGGGAGTCACAATAGTTAACGTATACGTCGCAAACTTTTTCTTTGTTGCGGTTTTTGGCCTCTTGATATCCGCTCAGTGGGAGCTGGCGGCTGGCAACGGATTGGGGTACTCTGTTTACAGTGCATTCGGTAAATTCAATCCTCAAATGGAACCGGATAAATGCTAAATGAAAACCAGGTCTGTTCTATGCAGGTTACGCGGCAATCTTGACGCCTTCTTTCGGTATCGCAGCAGCGTATGGCGACGATGTGACACAATACAACAATGCTTTGGGATTTTTTATGATCAGTGAGTCAGGTCCAAACCGTGATATGGATTCTAGCTAATGAAATATTTCTGAAAAACAGTATGGAGTGTCTTTGTCTTTACGTTCTTGATTGCTTCCCTAGCCACAAACGTCGTTTTTATTCTGATTTTCGTATTCGTCGAACTCGGATTCCTCTTCGTCGCTGCCAGCTACTTTGCTATTGCCGATGGCCATCTCGCGGCTGCTGTAGGATTGAAGCAAACTGGAGGAGTGTTCTGCTTCCTGGCAGGACTTGTCGGATGGTGAGTTTGACATCGACATTCAGATACAGTGAGTAACGCGGATATATGCTAATACAATCTATGTATTAGGTATCTCACGACCCAGCTATTGGTAAAGGACTCTATTGTGGAACTTCCACTTGGAGATACCTCCAAGTACTTTAAGAAATCACGGAAGCAGGAATAATTTGCAGTCACTGAAATGGAATTTGGGGCGTAATAAACGACGTTGTTGGGCTTATACAATCTCTGTGAGTAGGATTACTTTTGATGATTAGAATTCTCATCATCACTTCATGCATACGTTCTATAATTCATTTGTACTCCACCTTTCGGTGCTTTTGCAAAGATGAGTTCTACAGATAATCTGTTGTAATATACCCGAATGTGATGAAGCCAGAGTAGGTTCGGCCTTTCCTGTCATAATCTCCAGGGCGTCACAAGGATTAGCCGGTCAAAGTTCAAGAGACGAAATTGGTTAGTTACTTTATGATGCTTAGACAAGCCTCTTAGGCTATTTATTTTTGTCACCCTAAGCACTTAGAGGTCAACTTTTCTGACATCCTTTTGATACTCAACCATGTGTCTACAGGACCACCAGCTCGGTTATCAACAAGGATACTCGGTAGATCAAGTCGAGGTCAACTGCCGAGGTTGTCGCCATTCCCCTGTTTCACCATTGGCATTGTAGATCTCTCTAAACAAAGCATATTATTTATTACCCTAGACGTCTGGGAGGCACTAACTATGCTAGTGTAGATCACGCCATTATTTGTATGTATGGTTGTGCCAATGCTGGCTGGCATAGACTATACCATAACTTCCCTATAGGATTATGCCATTGATCTATTTCGGTCTGAGTCGTAATTCCTTTGATCCGGGACGCTTTTAGCGAATATTCTGCGCTGCGTTTCGAAACCCCCACCTTATACCATTATTCGGTTTATGATGCAATTGGCATCGGCCATTCTCGGCTCACGCAATTTGCTGATCGGTAGGTGTCATCCGCAATTGTACCGCACTGATTATAGCAGTAAGATACATACATAAAATGCTATCAGCTTGAATTACAGTACTATCTCAAGCCATTCAGAGTCCAATTCTTTAAACGCAATCTTTTTGATCTTTGTCCTAGCTTATACTTTCAATATGGCTACCGATCGTCGCAACGCAGAAACTGACCCCCAAATCTACGAAGAATACAAGTCAAAGTGGTCAGAACTTCCAAATGACGAGGCCGGTTGGATCGACAGAGCAAAAGCTGTATCTGATGTTTTGGCAAAAGATGCGCCTGTACGTGAAAAGGCCAACAAGACACCGCGCGCCGAAGTCGCTCTCTTGAAGCATTCTGGCCTTCTAAAGATTTTAGGCCCCAAGAAATACGGAGGTGGCGAGCAACCATGGAGTGTTGGCTACAAAGTCATACGCGAAGTGGCCAAAGGTGATGGGCAAGATATTCCCTCCTGCTAAGTGTCTTTCGAATAAATTCGCTGACAGAAATTCAAGCTCTTTGGGAATGCTTCTTGGATATCATCTCCTTTGGTCAACGACAGCAAACGTCGTGGGGAGCCCCGAGCAAGCTGATCGTATCCAAGAGTTGATTATTACCAACAACTATTTCATCGGTGGTGCCGTGAATCCCCGGGACAGTGATCTTAAAATCACAGCTGAGGGTGACAATATCGTCTTCAATGGCTTCAAGTTCTTCAACACTGGCGGCGTCGTCTCGGACCTTACTGTCCTAGAGGGTGCGTATGAGGATACTTCAGATCACATTTTCGCCTTCGTCAAGACAGAGCAGCCTGGCATCAAGTTTTCTTATGATTGGGACAACGTTGGTCTGCGGCTCACAGAGTCCGGCAGCGTGAAAATCGAGAACATTGTTGTGCCTTGGAAGGACGCCCTTGGTTGGGATGCCGACAAGAAAAAGCCAGATGCCGCAATTTTGGGAATACCATTTGCCTCCCTTCTTCTACCCACGTAAGTGCTTGTCTTCAATGAGTTGAGTCATTGAATCGCAGTGTATAGACAAAGGCTGACATATCGCGACCAATAGTATCCAGTTAGTTTTCAGCAACTTTTACATTGGTATTGCATGGGGTGCTCTCCAGGAAGGCTCAGCATACACAAATAAGTCAACCAGAGCCTGGCCATTTGGCGGTGATGTAAGCACATACCGAGAGACCCATCTGCTCAAGCTATGTACTAACACACGAAATAGAACAAAGAGAAACCGCAAGATGAATTCTACATTCTCGCGACATACGGCAACTTTTTTGCTCACTTGAGGGCTGCTACAGCACTGGCTGATCGGGCTGCTCAGGAGATTGATGCAATTTATGAACATTCTGGAAGTTTAGAGGAACGGGCAAAGGTCACAGCAACGGCGCGTGGCGAGGTTGCCGAGTGGGTGGCCAGTGTCAAGGTCACGGCTACGGATACGGGCCTACGCGTAACATCGGGCATCTTCGAGGTGACGGGGTCTAAGTCTACACAAAGTAAGGTTGGACTTGACCGATTTTGGCGAGATATCCGAACTCATTCTCTCCACGATCCCGTTTCCTACAAGAATAGGGAACTTGGTCGCTATCAACTCCTTGGAGAAATTCCAGAGCCTACGTGGTACACATGAGAGTAAGGTGTTGGTTCCTTTGACGGAATGTCGTGAAAGCTCTTTAGAACAATACCATCGTTTACATTTGTCTTTCAATTGAATATACGTTTGCACATAACACGAAGGATCAGCATAAAAGGCCAGGCTGCATATAATTGTGCAGTCTGCTGGAGATGTACAGTGGACGAAAACTGCTTTCAACTAAACCCGAAGTTCGAGATTGGTTTCACATTCCACACTTGCAAGAACAACAGGTTCTGGAATATTGATAGGGCCATAGAAGTGCAAGCTAACAACACTGACGACCCTATAATCAAGACTACCCCAGAATGCTCGCGACTGTGGAGTGTGTCTCACCTGTGCTAGACCCAACTAGGCCAGCTCCAACCAGATACCCTGTCTCTTGAGTATGGGGCAAGGCCCAGAACGGACTCAAGTATACATAGCGAAGCCTTTTCTTCCAATAGTCCCAACTACTAGTGAACATGGCGTGCTAATGTTCTAGACAATATCCAGGGCCTCGACAGTCCAAGCATTTGTCTCACAAAATCGGGAAGTAGGCGATGCGCCTTCCAATCGACGACGTTTCCACTAATGCCAGCCGCATTGCGCACACGCCACAAGTCTCAAACGCATGTGAAGACAGTGCTGAAAAGTCAAAGCACCCAATGCCATCTCTCTTCCTATCTAAGCGTGGTTTTGTGGCTGGCTGAGAACATCCCAAAGCTGAGTGTCAATACACAAGATTTGTTGTCACGAGGATATGCGTGGTGAGTCTCGACCACTGAGTGAACTACTCCCTCATTATCGAACGATCCTTACAAATTCAGCTCCTATCCTATTATTGTCTTACCAGCTGATCTGCACTGAAGGTGAATGTATAAATAAGCCAGATGATCTCTTTCTTTTGTCTTCCCCTCATCAGCTACAACCCTCACTACAACGCACACGTCTATTCCCAAGCAAGACACAAAATCTTTCTCATTCAATATTTACTATCATGTCTCCAGCTCGCTCAACTTTCGTTAAAATCGTCAACAACACGTCTCTGGAGCTTAATCTTGAGAAATCATTTATTATTCATGGAGAATGGTCTTCGGACCTGAGCCCTCCATCGATTATCGGCCCCAATGACAAAGGACAGCTGCAAGCTGAGTCTAATGGTATCATGACGGGCGATGAAGGTATCTTGTACTACAGCAGCTCAGCCGGCACCTTTCAGTTCACATTCGATAACCCATACACTGGCTCCAATAGCTACTATGACAATGCCCCGGAAGGATACATCATCAACCGCGAAGGAGGTGGCGGTGACAATGCTGAAGTTACCTGGACCATTGGTGAGCACTACCATATGACACGATCTTCCTCGTTCTACCTCAACTAACTAGGTTGCAGACTCTAACTAAGACAAATGTCACAAATATGGACATGAATGCAACTGGGACAAGCTTCTACAAAATACTAGACTAGGCGCCGAGTCTCATGACCGTCTAGTAGCAAAGACAGCCCAAATGATGTTTGTGCCGGCTCACTATCAATTACCAAATCAACTGCACAAGTCTGTATTTATGTAAAGGACCTTAGTATACTCTGTGGCCAATTTAGGATACACAGTAGACATTTACTCAAAACCAATCGACTGTCTCCCTCCGCCTCCTAGTTATTGGGGGAAGTCAACAGATCCGTCTGATCGGTGAAACGATGCATCAAAATCCAACAGAATAGGAACTGCGCGCTTGTCTACCATCATCATCCCCACAAACGATCCAGTAACTGTTCTCTTTTGTTGCGCAATCAATCTTGACCCATGTCTCTGTCGACTTGGTGAGTGGCGCCAGAGCGCATCTTCCGTCTGTCGACCTCCAGAATTGACGCTTGAGGACCGCAGGGCAGTTATCTCTATTCACAGCTTCTGGCCGGATCGTCTCATAAAGAACTTTCCAGTGGGCTTGGGTCAAGGAAATTGTGAGAGGTGCCTGTAAGTTTCCTCGTTTCGCAAGAGCGCTTGCGAACGTGTCCCATTGTCTGACTGTATCATATAGATACTGCTTGTAGTCCACTCGACCGCTTATGTTCACAGCCAGATGCAAGCGCTGCACGTGGGGAAAGGTATTCAGAATTATGTCGTGAATCTGTGGCACCTGCTCATGCTTGACTCTCCACTCCCTGGGATGAAGCCCTCGATCTGCACCGGGTGGGATATATATGTCTGGCTTCCAGACAATCTCTAGTGCGTTCATCATTTTAAACCGTTGTATTGGAATTAGCCGTGGAAGGTTGGTCAGAAGAGACTTGCTTGACATATGAATGGTATTGGTGCCATATAGGATCTGGACGCCTTCGTAATATCTGATGAAGTGTTGGTTAGTAACCCCGCGACGAGAATGCTTTGAAAACTGTTTACTTACGATCTTCTACAGGCCAAAAGCCAGCCCATGGCGCCGATCCAGCACGAGTCCGGCTCATCTCGATAGTCCATGCATCTGGTCGCATAACCTTTGCAGCAGGTGTCTTGGCCAGGCTCTTCCATATCCCAATATCTGTACGTATCTTCACCCAGCCCTGAAATAGGATCTTGCGGGTACAAGGGAGGCCATGTGTCACCGGTAGGTCCCCCAGAAGGATCCAGTATGCCGGCCTGTTTCATTCCATGCATGCGACTCATATTGGACGGTATGCGGTGACAAACACAACCACGCCATTGCCAATACTCAGGCTTGGTAAAGTCAAAGTAACAGTTCTGTTCCGTGTGTTCGCCGTAGTGACCCGACCCACTCGTTGGTTTAGGCGGCTCCAAAGGATGTTGGTAGACAAGATCGATGTGAACTGTGCGACCACCAAAAGCTTGCAATAGAATTTCGTGCCTGATCTCGGATGGTAAGAGAGTAAAGAATGGTGCATTCTGTTCTGAGATGGAAAGATCTTGTTCTGACGGAGATGGCGTCAGAATATGTCGCGGCTCTGGAAGCATGGGTGGTTCAGGAGTGACAGACTCCTTTCTCCTTTTGCCAAGCTTGTCTTTTATCCATGACTTCATCGTCAAACGCCGACTCATCTTGAGGTTTTGCTTGATGTTTGCCAGGCTGTATTGGCTTGGAAGGTCTGTTGGTGGGAAAGAGATCTGTTCGCAACTCCAGTATGGGCACGGGTCCCTTCTTAATAATGGATGGTAATACAGTGTCGAATGTCAAAGAACACTGTCTTGCCACCATCATTGCCTACCTCAACAATAATAATAATGATCCGGAGACACTGTTATGAATGTCGCGGTGGAGTTTCTCACTGGATCTGGAGATCGTTGACCATCTTCTGTGATATTCTTTTCTGTACGTCGAGGAAACTTGGACCACAAAACACATCGTTCTTCTCAATCCATAGATGCAATCACAGGCTACACAGAATGAATAGCCTAAGAGTCTCCTCTAATTTAGCATAAAAAACCTAATAATGTCGTCTTCTATGCTTCCTGCGCCACGAGGCTTGACAACGCCAAAGTCTTGCTTCTGAAAACTAAACGAGCACATATCGCGCTATCATTAATAAATCAGGAAATAAAAGCAGAACTAATGCGCATTTCTTTCCCAATGGAGCTATAGCCACGGAACCATTGCGCGTAACGACCAGCATTACATATTATTTGAACTTAGCTCAGATATTTCGGCATGGAAATTCTATTCGTGCTACCACTCGCCTAAATCGGCCCGATGAGTGAGTGACAGGTATTGCAAGCCCACATATCAGCTCCGCCTCCACTTTTTCATCTTCAGAAACGCGCCATAGAAAATCGGCGGAACCAGAGAGCTTAATATAAATCGAGTATAAGCTCATATAAGGTATGTTCCTTTAGGTAAGATATATTTTCTAAACTTGAAAGCTATTATAACGCATTTAAATAAGTAGACGAATATCTGCGTCGGGATTCGACTTAAGCAAAGATAAAACATTGTGTGCCTGCGAGCCTTTGACCTTTTCTTCTGATGTAACTGTTGCCAGAAATCTGATGATAGAAATCTTTGACTCTTGGCGTTGTGTATTGTTAGCGCTATTGTCCCAGTCGATATGCAACGCATGATGCCATGGGAATAGTCCATTGAGATCTCCGATGTGAAGGTTTGCACCGCACTCCTCTACCAGCACTTTCACAGCAGCAGAGTGATTCCCGATGACAGCGAGGTGCAGAGGTGTCTGGTAATCAGAGTCCCCTGCGTTTACTTCGAACCCGATTTTTACCAGTTTGGGAAGGAGTTCCGCTACTCCGTTCATAGCAACCCAGTGTAACAAGGTACGGCCTGTGTCCCCATCATGGGTGAGCTGTCCCTTTGTCATTCGTAGCATAGCCCGGAAGATACCAAAACGCTGGTCCGCATCGGGAAAGTCACCCAGCTGCTCAATTAACTCTGACCGATATTCTTGTATGAAATCAGCTAGCTTCGTCTCCATTGCTTTATCATCGCGTTGGTCTGGATCTTGTCTTAATGCTTGGTCGAGCACTTGCTTCTGAGAGGATAGATCACCGTGCTCATAGTATACGTCATTTTCGTGCGATTTGAGAATCCGGGATGTATGCCAGTAGTCCTGCCAGTAATCCCTCCCGCCAGGCGCTAAGCTTCTCAGGTCCATTCGACTAATCCGGACAGAGTTATCGTTATGCGGATAGTAGAGATATCCAGGATCGAGGACGCTATTAACCTCATGGCTTGGCACGATAGAAAGAAGGTCTCTACCGGCTGCGGCTGCAACTATGGCGGCGTGATTCTGCCAGTCTTTGTTCTTATGTGAGTCAGAGTAGTCGCAGATTCCACGAATAACGATGCAAGGGAGGTCCTTAACAATTCCCGCAGCTTCCATTTCCAGGCAAAGTGCATCGAAATTTTGACCGATCTCGTCTCTCGTGGGACCATGTTTGATGACCTGGTTACCGGAAGCAATCGTACCGAAATGAACTATCGTCTGCTGATTTCGTGTCTTACGAGGTATGCTCCTGTTGAGGTCGCATTTCTGACAATTTCCCGTCTCAAGGTGGTCATAATCATAACTTGACTCGAAAAGAACGTCAAGCTCATTGCTCGGCCTTTGGAAGTTGACTTGAACTTCGGGTGCAATATTCAGATATGCCATTTCCAGATTCTTTGCGATGCCGGAACGGCCCAGGTTGTACCGAGCTCGAAGGGTGTTGACAGCCGCCAAAAGGACTGTCGGAGGATCATTCAAAATACCACGGTGAACGAATTTCCCTTCAGCAACGGTCTTTCCATAGTCCCACTGTACAACAGCTCCGAATTTGGACCCTGGAACTCCTATAACGACGTCACCTAAGCGGATGTCATGCTTTTTACTGGGTATTCCGCCGCCAATACCAACCAACAATGCACAGCGAAGAGCCGGAAACGACGACTTCATTTGATTAGCAACTGTGGCCGCCGAGGTGGTTCCCATATCTGGTAAACAAGCCAAAACAATGTCATGGCTGTGAATGCGTCCGAGAACATATGTATTCGAGTCTGACAGAGATTGCGGAAGCGGTCGGTGTGTTTCGTCGAGCATAGACATGGCAGCCGCCATCTCCACTGGTAGCGGGCAAATCCAGCCTATAGTGTAGCATCCTCTACTGAGGCAGGTCAGGTTGTGGCGGCCGGTCTCAACTCCATCTGGCACAGGGGGCGATGCCGTCGACAGAACTTGCTGAAGGGATTGCGGTTGTCCTTGAGCGTCGGCGTAGTCGGATGGAACAGACTTGATACAGGTATTGTTAGCTGAGTACAACAAATATAAAGGGTGAGGTTAACAAAAAATGTTTCCAGGAAACAGGTGAGACGTATAGACTAACTTGTTCGACGGGGCTCTGCTGCCTGCGCGATTGCTCGTGAATACTTGGACGGCCCCATAGGGGCATTGAATTTTCACCGAACCTTTGTCCGCCCATTTTTCCGATATCTAGCCGCCTTGTTAGAACGAACAGGCACGTTGAGTTGCGCCGATCGTTTAGCAAAAGGTCGAGTGGAAACTGAGGCTTAGGTGAAAAAGCTGTCTGAGCCAGCCTGTCGGCGAGTCGGCAAGACCGACTGCATGGCGTTTATATAGAGGTGAACTCCCTCTGATCTGGTATAGGTGGCAAGGGTAATAAAGATAAAATTCGCCACTCAGCTATTGTACTTGCTGAATGTTGATTTGCTTATATAGCTACTGAGATCTCATTGGAGCCTATCAGTTGGGACTGGCCAATTGCAACATATGTAACCAGATTTACCTTCATTACCCTTGTGGCCTGTATTCTCATTAGTGCGACAATCAATGGCCTTGATCACTGGGCCCACGAAAATGCGTGAGATGGCGGCTGGGGCTGGAAGGCTAGGCTGATTCATATCAAATATGGCGGTAAGATGCATTCTAAACCACAGCGCCTCTGGCCTTAGCTCTTCCTCAGCCAAACCACAAGACTTCAATTACTCTATAAAATATGCCTCGCCGGAACAGGGGTGGAGGCAACCACATACAGGAGACAGGGGTCATGCAGGGTACCCACTATTCAGTATGAAAATGTTGCTTGAGGTTTTATTCTTGTACAATAGACACTCGCGTTAGCGAACTACTGGAATTTCTCGAGGTGATGTGCGAGGAACTTGTAAACTCTGAATAGAAGGTCGGGCCTGGTGATTCTATAGGTGATCTCTTTCAGTCACCATGATTGGATGATATTCAGGGAGATATTGAAAGGAGGTTACATACTCATTCACTATGCTTGATTAGGTCTAACTGTTAAGTGATATGGCATCTGGGGGACAAACGGAAAAGGTTAGGTTCTAGGCTGTGGCTGTCCTAGAATGTTGCCAGCGTGTCATCATTTCATCATCAGCTAGCGACAGAATGGACCAATATATTCCTTCCAGCATTGCCTCAGCCCATTCGGCTTGCATATAGTTTGACAAATCGGGTTACAAGGCCGCCGCAAGGATACCTGAACTGTGTTCAGGCACAGCTTACATTAAATATCGGGACCTTCTATAGCCGAAACGTGTTCTGAAAACAGACTGTTAGATCATCATTGAGTATTTCGAGTCCATCGTCTTCAAAAGCCCCTCAATTTGAAAGCCTGATTTGATCATGATGGCCAGGTTACAGACAAGCTCCCGAGCAACTTTTCTGAAGCCTTGTAGGCGCTCCAACCTGATAACAGGCATTCAAACTCTGACTCAAAACTAGCTTCTAGGGGGACAGGGTGGGTGAAAACCATTAATGCCTTCGAGGCCCAGACTTTGAGTAGAATGGGAGATAATTGCTATATGTGGTGCTCCCCAACTACGTTATGTTTACAAATACTAACGCCAAAGCGCAGTTTTCTGGATAAGGGTTGCCTTCCTAGAGACCAGAATAGCCGAGAAGAGCTTCTAGCTCTTTTCGATATCCCCAAGTTTGTCGCCAGTAGAACATGTGTCGAATTAAACGGTTACTTCGGCTGCAAACCGACTTATGCTAATGGGCATCTTATAAGATGTAGTAGGTTTCGTGAGTTTACTCAACCTATTCGATTGGCTTGCTGAATCAATTTAGGCACTTGGTTTCGCTGCTTAGTGAAGCTAATTCGTAAAAGCAACGACGAGCCAGACGACACATCTCCTGAGTATGTGCCTAACACCAACGGGAAAGGTTACGTATGGTTCGAGATGGGAATCTTTACACGCTGGGACTCCCCAGGCAAATGTCACGTTTTATGTGTAGACATGCCTGGCGATCTGCCCGACCGATTGAAAGTATCCCTTGAGAAGCGGTCCTCAGGACTCAATTTTGGAGATCCATTTACCATGCATGTCGATCTGATCGATCTAATAATAGATTATTATGATCTTTCTATATGGCGTATTCGTCATCCAGTCCGAAAGCTAGAGGGGGTAGGCTCGCTAAATCTTTCCACGCTGGCTCGGAGAGGTCGCGCACTGATATAGGCTAACTGACCTAGAATCGACTACACGCTGGACAGCTTTTTGCATCAATGCATGACGTTTCGAGGCACAGTATTCACACTTCTGAGATACTATCGGCGACGATCGAGACACTTCAAGAGATGCTACAATGCCAGACTGGAGTTTACAATAGACTACCCAACACGCTCGACCACAACTACCTGGAGCAGGCGACGGAATATTTGAGATTTCAAATTCAACTGGTAAAGAATCTTAAACTTCGGTCAGACTCTAACCAAAGGAGACTAGAGAATGAAGTCAATTTGGTATGGACTTCACTTAGTTGGGATCTTGACTGATGTATTACTCAGATCGACTGACTATTTATAACTAGTCATTCAACACGATCGCGAACCAAGACAACAAAGTAATGAAATCCATTGCACTTTTAACAATGGTGGTCCTTCCAGCAACTTTCATATCCGTGCGTATTATCTACAGTTAGGTCTATCGATATACTCACATTATCATAGGCTCTCTTTAGCACTGCCTTCTTCAACTTTGACAACAAGGGATGGGAAATCTCATCTGGATTTTGGATCTACTGGACAGTAACCGGCCCTATTACAATTATAGTTATAGTTGATTTCCGTATTTGGATATTACGTGCTGCTCAGATTTAAGAGGCTTAAATAGTCCTCCTAACTATTTATTATTAACTACTTTATATAAATATAAGCTACTTAGATATATATATATATTGTCTTTAATATAAATAGAACTTAGCTTATTAGCTACTAATAACATATCTTTACCTAAATATAGCCTTATCTGCCTTATTTACTATTAAGAGATATAATACTTTATAATACTTAGACTTATATCTTCTATATCTACTAGCATAAATAGCCTAGTTTATCCCCTGGAAAACCTAACTATTATATAAGGGAGTAATTAGGTAAATCAAAAAGTACTTTCTTATTAGTATTAAGACTAAAGCTTA